>BJKQ01000011.1:80000-495000 GCA_006538405.1 Hansfordia pulvinata | reverse complement strand
ACTAGAATAATGGCTCGAAGGGTCGGGTGGGTTGACAGGGTGGAGATTGGAAAGCCGAGGCTGGGCGGGCATTGCTGACGGGAGTGTTAACGCACCGTACGGGGCTCTCGTACGACTTGGATGCCGCTGATGACGATGATGATGATGATAGTGACGCCGGTGGATGGATACGCGTGATGGCAGCTAGCTCCGCAACTATCTGGAGATCACACCTCTCTCTCTCTCTCCACACCTCTACAGAGTATGTCGTCCTCGTCCGTGGAGAGAGAGATAGAGAAGAGAGAGTAGCCCGTATCTGCACTCGTACGAGTAGGGCCGCTCCGCTCGGCCCAATCACGACGGCCGCGGAGGGCGGAAGAGCGCAGCAAGCGTCCAGCTGGATGCTCGTAGCACGAGTAGCACGAGCACTCGAACAAGCATGCCGTGCCATGTCATCACGGGTCGAGGCTACTCGTAGTAGCCAACCCACACGGGATTGACGGCATGCATCGCCTACGGCATGGCATGGCATGGCATGGCATGGCATGGCATGGCATCGATGCCCGCATCACCGGGAATGGGAGGGAGGGGGGCGGTGGGTGGGTGGGACTGTCAAATCTACAGAGTAGTAGTCAGGATGGCACCTCGGCTCGGGAACGCGCGGGAACGCGGGAGGGGACCGTCGCTGCAGAATAATAACCTGGCCTGTCTAGGTTCCTAGGAATAATACTCGTGGTAGTAGTAGTAGTAGTAGTAGTAGTAGTAGTAGTAGTAGTAGTAGTAATAATGATGGTGATAAGAATAAGTAGTATCTGAACGGTGACAGAATAGCAACCCCAAAGACAAGAAAGAGACCGCGCCCCCAACGCGGCGATCATGTCACCACATATTCGTGCGAGTATCCGGAAAACTCCCATTCCCAAACTCCACAGACGTGGCCTTGTACGGGTACCCGCCCGTCCGCCGAGCGAGATGAATTGAGGAAAAGAGAGGGACAGAGAGCCCGGGCAATTTACCGGCTGGACGGTCGCGGCGGGGACTGCGAGATGAAGAAAATGCCCTCAGGCTCCTCTCTTGTGCCTTTGCAGAGAGACCGCTTGTTATTGTTATTACATTACCAGGACTCACCGAGGCGTGGCCCTCCCCCTCCCCCCGACCTCCGGCATCGTACGAGTGCAGTCAGTCAGTGTCTCCTTGTCAGCGCGCACGCACACCGCGGTGGCACGGTGGCTCTCTCTTTCTGCGAACGAGCGCCGCCGTGCTTCCCCATCTTGCGAGTGTCTGTGTGTGTGTGTGTGCACCGAGCCTACCTACTCGTACCTACTTAGTAATATCGGCTGCGTCGGTCCACCGCCAGGATACTCGTACGAGTACTCCGAGTGTACTCGTAGGGGGGCCAAGCCGAGGGGAGCGTCGATCTTCCGTGGGCCCTGCACGCCCAAGTGTGAGCACACGAGTACGGAGTAGGAGTACTGTACCGCGCTGCACGCGCCGGCGTACTGTGTGGGCGACGCGCTTGTCAGGGTTCAGGGGTGGGTGGCACGTCTTTGCGATGATTGCGAAGCCTCTCACCAAGTTCTACGCGTAGACTAAGGAAAGTCAGTCCATGGCCCGCGAAAGCAGCGCCTTCTATCCTTCTCGGACGTGCTCTCTCTTCTCTTTCTCTTCCAGGTCCACCTTTCTGTTGGGACGGCAGCAAAGGAGGTTCATGTCAGAGAAGATGGACGGCACCCAAGACGGGAGATGACTCTGCTCAGCATGAAGAAACCAAAGACCTCGACTCTGCCGGACCCCTCATACTCGTAGCCGTCCGAGTACTCAGCCGTACATGGGATACTCGGGATGTGAGACAGGAGTACTCGGGATGGGTATCGGCTTCTCACTCCCGCCCTGCTTACTCGTACGAGTACTCGGTTCGTTTCCACATGCCTGCCAAGAACAACAACGACGACAAGCGTGGCAGTGCCCACCCCTCCCCGTACGAGACAGCCCGAACCCACGGGGCTGTCTGTCTCGATGAGGCTCCCGCGGCCGAGCGCACAGACAGCACCCTAGAAAAGCCTCGGACTCGCGCCAGAACACGCGGACCGCAGAGCGGCCTGAAGCGAAAAAGGAAGGGAAATCGAGCCTCGGAGAACCACCAAACGCAGTAGCGTATGATGATGGATGTTTTTAGCGGCACATGTGCGTGCGTCTACGAGTATTTGTAGATTAGGGCGGCCTCCCCGCTGACGCCTCCTTGTGGCCCTGTCTGTCTGTCTGTCTGTCTGTCTGTCGAGGACTTTTTTTCCCCCTCTTAGTTGGTTTCTGTTTTGCGTGTTCTGCAGTAGCAGCAGCGAGCCAGCTGCCAGACTAACGGAGACTTGAGTGGAAGAGGCTAAAGCAACCTAGACAAGGCAAAGAAAGACAAGCCGGGTTGGTTGGTGAGAGATTCGACAGCGGCCCACATGCGCACATGGCAGGGGAAGCACGTGCGACTACACCACACTACCATACACTACACCACCACTACGCTTTAAGAATGACCGCAGCTACGGGTGAAGCTACTCGTAACTAATAACTACCCAAGTTAGCCCCCCAGGGTGTCCAGGGATGGGCCCGATCCTCCCGTCTTCAGCTCGCGGATGCTGCTGACTGGGACTGGAGGAAGGACTTTTGGGTATCCCGACACCTACGAGTACTCGTACACCTACCTGCCTCATCCAGAGTCGGTGCCCCTTCCTTCCTCCCGGCAGCATGGCTGACGACCCTGAAATCATGTGAGAAGGGTGGCACGAGCACGCGTGGATACGAGAGTGTGTTCCCGGCCTCATATCATATCGCGACGAGTCTTGTTTTAGCGTCGGAGCGAGCCAGCACACACAAGACAAAAAGTCGGAAAATGGGGGGCTACGAGTACGGCTCGCGTAGCCGGCTGCCTCCTCCTCCTCCTCTTCATCATCATCATCATCTTCTTCTTCTCCATCTTCTTGTCCTTCTTCAAGGATCGATTCGTCAGCGCTCCTCCTACGGATACATTAACCCCCGTACGAATATGGGCTTGCGACTCCCGTATCCGTACTAGTAGAGTGGCCTTTGCCCTGGCCGGCTGATTACGGGTCTGATTTATCGACTCCACGGGCCAAAGCGGGCTCACCTCAACGAGGTCTGCTTTGCGTAGCGGGATCGTGGTGCGGTGGCTACGAGTACTGAGAACCACTCGCACGCCCAATTCTCTTTCTTTTCTCTTCGTTCTCGTCCGTCGTGACGAGAGCTCGCTCGCATTTCGGCCCTGGTTCCGGTTTGTGGCGGAATCACCGGGGTGGCCTGCATCCCGTCGGGGGCCTTGTTGTGCGTTATTCGCGTCAAGATCGCCCCTGGAAAGAAGCGTTTCTTTCCTTTCCTTGGAGCAAGCTCACCTGGTACTAAGGGACACCTCTACGGGTACACTATTCCATGTACGAGTATCCGTGGCCGGGGAAGATAGGTTTGGACGTGGGGCCAAGAGCTCCCCCTCGCCCCCGTCGTTCTGCTGTTCGGGAGGGGAGGGCAGTACGGGGAGGACGGCGGCCCCTCCCACATCGTCATGTTCTTTCTGCTTGCCCATGTTCGTCTTTTGTTGCAGCATCTCCCCCCCTCCCTCCCTCCCTTACCTCGTCCCCCCCCCCCGTCATGTGCTACTCGCAGCTAGCAACGCGTACAACATCCCACACGTGAGGGAGGAGCAGGGCATATTCGCATGAGGACCCCTCCCCGTCAGGCCAGCCGAGCTGCGGCTGCGGCTGCGGATTCATTCTGCAAGTCAGCCTTTGGGCCCGTTGCCTGCTCGCTAGAGTCCCCACACGATCCAGGCCAGGCCGGACGGGCGGGCGGGCGGGCGAACTCCGGATCGAGGTTCGCCCGGGTCCTTACGAGTAGCTGAAGGCGTGAGCATGGTTTTGTGAGGGAGGGGAGAGAGAGAGAGAGAGAGGTGACAAGCAGGGTCACGATGGTGGCAGCAGTAGTGGTGGCAGTCTGCCTCGTGGCCTCTCGGGCGGCGGGGGCCTCTGTCGTCCCGCAGGAGGAGCCAGAGATCCCCGGCCCGGAGAACGTGTTGGATGGATGATAGGGAACCCACCCCCCCGTTCCCGCCCCTCCCCTGTCCAGACCGGCATTGGCTTCTGGGTGGTTGCGCAGGGATGCCGTCGCTCGCTGGTCCGCTTCACACCCCTCCCCCCCCCCCCCCCCATGTGGCCCAGTGGCGCGGTTCCACTTTCTTTCGTTCGCTCACCAGTCTGTGTGCGTGTCAGTCTGTCTGTCTGTCTGTCTATCCGTAGTCTGCGGGTGTCTGTCTGCGTGGGATGAGAGCGAGCCGGGGGCCGGGCGTGCGCGCGCGCGGCTTTTCGACACACGCCTTGCCTTTACTTGAATGATCGAGTTTCCCAATGCAGTAGCAGAAACTGCTTTCGAGCGAGATCTGCATCCGAACATAAACATAACATCTGACGACTCGTCTGGTTTGGACAGGCAACGACGTCGACGACATTGACGAAGACGCCGCCTCTTTCCCCCAACACTTCCTCTCTGTCTCTGTCTCCTCCCATTGCTGGTCCGGCGTGAGGGCATCACGAACGGACGAAACGAGACGATAGAGGCTATTATTATTTTACCCTGCTATTATTATCATTATCATCATTTTATCATTCCCCCCCACCACCAAGGCTCAACCATACTCTTCAGCCTTAGTAAAAGGAAACCTCCCAAGAAAGTGCCCCAAAAAGAAAAAAAAAATCAACACGCCCTGAGAGCCCCCGCGCCGAGGAAAATTCCGCGCCATGCCATCATGGCCGACGGCGTCGCAGAGCCCCCAAGTTACACGTCCTCTTCGGGCCCCTGGTCCCGGACTGGCCGGAGCGCCGGCTCGACGAGCTGCAGGCCGCGCTGCTCGGGCGCGAGGAGCTCGCCCCGCTGCGCGAGGCCGTCTCCGGGATCGCCGACGTCCTAGGGCCCTTATTGATCACCACCGCCGAGGAGCAGCAGCAGGAGCAGGAGCAGGAGCATGAGCTGCTGCCCTTCGTCCAGCAGCAGCAGCAGCGGGCCGAGCACCTCGCCTCCCTGGAGCAGCTGCGCGACTTTGCGCTGGGCGGGAGGAAGATCCACGACATTAATAACAACAACAACGGCAACGAGAAGCCTCCATCTGGCGACGACGCCCCTGCCAACGTGGTGGCGGCAGCGCTGCCCAACGCCGTCGCGGCCGCGCTGACCGTCGCCCACCACGCGGCCGAGCTGGCCGAGCTCCTCGTCCCCCGCCCCGCCGCCGCCGTCGACGACGGCGGCGGTCCGCCCGCCGAGCAGCAGCTGGACGCTGCGTACAGGTCGCGGGTTCGTGGGGCGCAGGGGTTCTGCCTCGGTGCGCTGTCGGCGGCGGCGCTGTCGTCGTCCTCATCCTCGTCGACGGCGGCGGCGGGGGGGGCTGGGCGGGATGCGTGCGCGGCTTGTGCGCGGCCGTCCGGCTGGCCGCGCTGGCGGGCATGGCCGTCGACGCTGACAACAACAGCAGCAGCAGCCTGCTGGGGGCCGACGGCGACGTCTCGGACGCGCTGTCGGTCCGCTGGAGGTCGTCGGAGGCGGCGGGGAGGCGGGCGCTGGACGCGTGCCTTGCTGAGTTCCCGGAGGTCGGTTTACCCACCCCTTCTTTCCCTCTCTTTTTCTTTTTCGTTCTTTAAAAAAAGTTCTCTCTGTCTTCCTGCTTTCCCCTCTTCCGGCCTAGATGCTGACTTGGATGAAAAAAAAAAAACAGTCCTACGTGTCGTGCCACACGGACGACAAGGCGGTGACGGTGACGCTGCCGGCTCGGGACCTGCCCGCGTTCCGGGATCGCCTCCTCGGGGACGAGGGCGAGGGCGAGAGCGAGGTCGAGGGCGGCGCGTCGTCGAAGACGACGGGCTGCTGCTCATTCGAGACGCGAGCGATCGGGCTCCGGGGCCGCTTCCACCACGCGCGGCACGAGGCGGCGGCGCGGGCGATCGCGGAGCTCGCGGCGCGCCACCCGGAGAGCCTGCAGATGACGATGCCATCGTCCCCCAGCGGCGGGGCCGGCGGCGACGGCGACAACAACAACAACAACGGGGCACTGCTGCCGCTGCCGCCGCACGACGTCGCGGTGCGGTCGGTGCTGTGCGAGCGGGCCGAGTGGTTCGCGGTCGTGCGGGCGGCGATGGAGGAGGACGCGCGGCGGCGCGGCGAGGGCGAGGGGGGCGTCAAGATGACGCCTCTTGGGCACTACTCGTTCATCCCGCGGTCGCTACAGCAGCAGCTGCAGGAAGAGGCGGAGGCTGTGGAAGGAAGCCCGGCGACGCGGTGGACTTCGTCGACGAGCAACAACGACGACGACGATGAGGACGATGAACACGGGCCGCCGACGCCCAAGACGGCGACGGCGACGGCGGACTCGGCAGAGGGGTCGTCGGGAGAAGGACGAGAAGAGCAGGACGAGCAGATCGCCGTCATCGGCATGGCGTGCCGGTTCCCCGGGGCGCGCACGGCGGACGAGTTCTGGCGGCTCCTGGCGGCGGGCGGCGTGGCGGCGGGCAAGATCCCGGCGGACCGGTTCGACGCGTCGCGGGTGGCGCGGTCGCCGGGCCTCCTCTCCGGAGCCGGAGCCGGAGCCGGAGCCGGGGCCGGAGCCGGAGCCGGAGCCGGAGCCGGGCCGGACGGGCTGCGCGGCAACTTCATCGAGGACGCGCGCGGCTTCGACCACCGCTTCTTCGGCGTGTCCGGGCGCGAGGCCAAGTCGATGGACCCGCAGCAGCGGCTGGCTCTCGAGGTCGCGTACGAGGCGATGGAGTCGTCAGGATACTTCTTGAACAGGAAGCCGTCGTCGAAAAACTGCAATGACGATGACGACGATAACGACATCGACAACGACGGCGAGAATGTCGGGTGCTACGTGGGCGTGGGCGCGGTCGACTACGAGCACAACGTCGCGTCGGAGGACGCCAACGCCTTCTCGGCCGTGGGCACGCTGCGGGCCTTCATCAGCGGCCGCATCAGCCACCACTTTGGCTGGTCCGGCCCCTCCGTCACCGTCGACTGCGCGTGCTCGTCGTCCGCCGTGGCCATCCACACGGCCTGCAGGGTGAGTCTGAACCGAGATCTTTCCAGGAACCTCTTACGTACCGTCTTGTCTTTGACCGTGAAATACTGTTCGGCGAGCTGACTGACTGACTCACGACGAGCATTGATCATTAGGCCCTCCTCGCCAACGAGTGCTCCACGGCCATCGCCGGCGGCGTCAACGTCATCACCAGCCCCGCGCTGTACCAGAACCTGGCGGCGGCGTCGTTCCTCGGCCGCGGGCCGTCGCGGGCCTTCGACGCGGCCGCCGACGGCTACTGCCGCGGCGAGGGCTGCGGCATGGTGGTGCTCAAGCCGCTGCGCCGCGCCCTGGCCGACGGCGACGAGGTGCTCGGCGTCGTCGCGGGCTCCGCCGTCAACCAGGGCGCCAGCTGCAGCCCCATCACCGTCCCGCACTCGGGCTCCCAGCGCGCCCTCTACCGCGCCGCCCTGCGCCGCGCCCGCGTCGACCCGGCCGACGTCACCTACGTCGAGGCTCACGGCACGGGTAAGTCCATGTTCCCAAGCCATCGCATCATCCTGCATAAGTGCATGTATCCGACATGTGCATCTCTCGGCTCTCATCGTGCCTTCCCTGCCTCTCTCTATCTACCTTACCTACTATATGTTACATAAGGTACCTTACATAATATCAGCAAGGAACTGACCAGGACGAATAAAGGCACACCGGTCGGCGACCCGATTGAGTATGAGAGCGTGCGCTCGACCTTCGCCGCCGCCGCCGCCGCCGCAGCTGGGCGACATGACGACGACCGGTCCCCCCACCTCCACCTCGGCTCCGTCAAGGACAACATCGGCCACGCCGAGGCCGCCTCGGGCGTCGCCGGCCTGATCAAGTGCCTGCTGATGCTGCAGCACCGGACCATCCCGCGCCAGCCCGGCTTCGCCCGCCTCAACCCCCGGATCGCCGCGCCCTCGCCGCTCATCGAGGTCCCGCGGGCCAACACCCCGTGGCAGGTCGACGGCGGCGGCGTTCTTCAGGGAAAGGGGGGGCGGCTGCTGCGGCGCAGAGTCGCCGTGGTCAACAACTACGGCGCCGCGGGCAGCAACGCGGCCATCGTGGTGCGCGAGGCCGCCGCCCCCCCGCCCCGCTCTGCCGGCGCGTCGTCGTCGTCGTCGTCTGCTGCTACCGAGAGGAGCGACAGCGACGACGATGACCGCCGCGAGCAGGGCAAAAGCTACCCCGTCGTTCTGGCGGCCCACTCGGCAGCCAGCCTCGGGGCGTACGCGGCCAAGCTGCGCTCGTGGCTGGCGTCGAAGCCCGAGTTTTACGGCAGAGAGCCAGCAGCAGGAGCAGCGCCGCCGTTGCTCAGGGACGTCGCCTTCCACGTCTCGCGGCGTCAGAACCCGGCGCTCCCGCACCGTGCCGCCGTCGCGGCGCGGACCGTCGGCGAGCTGGACGCCGGCCTCGCGCGGCTGCTGCTCGAGCTCGAGGGCGGCAGCGCCGGCGGCGTCCCGGCCAAGAAGCCCACTGCCGCAGCCGCCACGGCGCAACTGCAGGGGGCGGAGCGGCCGGTGATTCTCTGCTTCGGCGGGCAGACGGGCAAGGTGGCGTACGTGCCGGAAGAGCTGGCCGGGGTGAAGCCGCTGCAGAGATACCTGGTAAGAAGGCACCAAGCACATTTTTCCCCTCCGTCTTTCTCTTGAGTGCCCGGAATGACTGACATATCCTTCTTCGGGAAAAAATGTAGAAAAACTGCGACGAGGCATGCCGCCTGCTGGGCGAGCCGGGCATCATGCCGCAGATCTTCGACAGGGCGCCCATCGAAGACGCGGTGCAGCTGCACTGCCGCCTGTTCGCGGTCCAGTACGCCTTTGCGCGGTGCTGGCTGGATGGGGGCGGCAGCGGCGGCGGCGGCGGTCTCCGGGCCTCGGCGCTCGTCGGCCACAGCTTCGGGCAGCTGACGGCGCTGGCCGTCGCCGGGGTGCTGTCGCTCGCCGACGCGCTGAAGCTGGTCGCCGGCCGGGCGAGGCTGGTCCGCGACGCCTGGGGGCCCGAGACGGGCCGGATGCTGGCGCTCGAGTGCGTGGGCGGGCGGGACGAGGCGCAGGGCATCGTCAACGCCGTCAACAGCAGTACGAGTAAGGAGGATGACGCCGAGGGGGGTCCCGGAGGCCACAGGGTCGAGATCGCCTGCTTCAACGGGCCGCGCCACTTTGTCCTGGCGGGCGACGGCCCGTCCATCGAGGCGGCAGAGACGGCGGCAGCGGCGACGACGACGACCAAGGCGCGCAGGCTGGACAACACGCACGCCTACCACTCGCACCTAGCAAATAACATCCTGGACCCCCTGCGCTCCCTTGCGCGGACCCTCCGCTTCCACCCGCCGTCGATCCCCGTCGAGACGTGCACCGAGGGCCGGTCCTGGGCCTGGTCCGGCGGGGATGATGGAGAGGAAGCAGAAGAGGCCATCATCACCACCATGGCCGAGCGCGTCGTCGAGCACACGCGGCGGCCCGTCCACTTCGCCGACGCCGCGGCGCGGCTGGCCAGCCGGTTCCCGGGGGCCGTGTGGCTCGAGACCGGGCACGGCACGCCCGTGGTGCCCATGGCGCGGCGCGCGGTCGTCGACACGAGAGCGACAAGACAGCCGTCTTCGTCATCGTCGTCATCGTCACCAGCAGCGGCAGGAGCAGCACCGACGGAGGACTTTGTCCCTCTGGTCTTCCGGGACGACGGCACGGAGGAGACGCCCTCGGCAGCGCTGGCGGGCGTCGCGTGCCGCCTGTGGCAGGCCGGGTGCGGCCTGCGCTTCTGGCCCTACTCGCGCGAGCACCGCTCTTCCTCCTCCTCCCCCCCTCTTCTTCTTCCGGCGGCCTGCTCAGCACCTCTCTGCCGCCGTACCAGTTCGAGCGGACGGCGGCGGAGGGCCACTGGATCGAGTACGCGGAGCGGACGGCGGCCGCGCCGGACAGCGGCGACAGACGCGAAAACAAGAACAGCAGGGGGCGGCCCAGCGAGCTGATCTGGAGCTGCGCGTCGGAGGCGGCGTCAGGGGATGGAGCCGTTAGCACCTTCGAGGTCAACACGGCGCACCCGACGTTCGAGCTCGCCGTCCGCGGGCACGCCGTCGCCGCCCACAGCCTGTGCCCGGCCTCCATGTACGTCGAGCTGGCGGCCCGGTGCGCCGCCATGTCGACCGCGGGCAGCAGCAGCAGCAGCAGTCCTGACGAGAGCACCCCGCGCGTCGAGAACCTCGTCATGTCTGCGCCGCTCGGCCTCGGCGGCGGCGGCGACAGCAGCAGCAGCCTTTACGTCCGCCTCGTGCGTCGTGGCGACGAGTCCGGACTATCTTCATCATCATCTCCGTCGTCGACATCGTCACACGACTTTGAGATCTTCAGCCGGTCGTCGCCGTCGTCATCGTCGCCGCCAACCTCCGACGAGACGTGTCACGCCCGGGGCCGAGTCAGCCGGTGCGGGCCCGGGGACGCGCTGCTGGCGGCGCGGATGCAGCTGCTATCGCGGGTGGCGCGGGTGGGCCAGGCGGACGCGCTGCGGGCGTCGGGCGCGGCGTCGGTTGTCAGCGGGCCGATGGTGTACGATCTGTTCTCGAGCGTGGTGGCGTACGCGGGCTACTACCAGGGCGTGCGATCCGTGTCGGCGAGCGGGGCCGAGGCCGCCGGGCTGGTGGCCCTGCCCGCAGCATCAACGACGACGACGACAGCCACAGCAACAGACTTCCAAGGGGACGTGGCCAAGCAGCAGCAGCTCATAGAGCGCGGGGTCAGCGACCCCGTCGCCCTCGACAATTTCCTCCAGGTCGCCGGCATCCACGTCAACATCATGAGCAGGCGGGCCAGCGACAAGGTCGCCGTCTGCGTCGACGTCGAGGAGGTCCTCTTCGGGCCCGGCTTCATGTCGGGCGGCCGCGCCGAGGCCAAGGCCGGGGCGGACGACGGGCAGCAGAGGCGGTGCTGGACCGTCTACTCGAGATACCACCACACCAGCGACGACGACGGCGCGGGCAGCATCACCAACGACATCTTCGTCTTCGACACGAGCTCGCGCGGCCTCGTCGTTGCCATCCTCGGGGCCAGCTTCAAGCCCGTCCCGTTCAAGTCGCTGGCGCGGAGCCTGGCGAGGCTGAACAACCACTCCCACGGTCACCACCACCACCAGGAGGGACAGGGGCCGGCGATGACCACCACCCCTCAGCAGACTCGAGCGCCGGTACTTAACGCGTATGCATCTACCGGAAGCACACCTTCTCAGAGTCCCCAGCCACAAGAGACCACCACCAGGGCAGCCGCGGACGACGGCACCACGGCCACCACCAACGACAACGCGCGCAGCCGCGTGCTGCAAGGCGTGCAGGCGATGATCGGCGAGATCACCGAGCTGCCCGCCGCCGAGATCCGGCCCGAATCCACGCTCGACGAGCTGGGCGTCGACTCGCTCCTCGCCACCGAGGTGCTCGCCGAGGTCCGCAAGCGCTTCGGCGTCGCCATTGGCGCCGCCGAGTTCCAGTCCCTCCGCGACCTCGACGCCCTGTGCTCCCGCATCCAGCCCGGAGCCGGAGCCGGGACCGGAGCCGGAAAAAAGACCGAGAGACAAGAGCCCGTCCCCTCTTCTTCCGCACAGAAGGAGGTCCCGTCCGCAGCACCACCACCACCACCACCGGTGGCCAACGTGCCCCAGACGACCACCGCCACGACGGATGACGACTTCGCGACGGTCAGCCAGCGGACCTTTGCCGCGGTCAAGGGCCTTTACCCGCGCTTCGCCCGCGAGGCCGGCTACACGGGCTTCTGCTCCCGCGCCCTGCCCCTGCAGTCCGACCTGGTCGCCGCCTACATCGCGGCCGCCTTCGCCGCCCTCGGCTGCCCCCTGGCACAGCTGCGCGAGGGCCAGCCGCTGCCCCCGATCCGCGCCGCCGTCCTTCCGCGTCACGCCCAGGTCGCCTCCCAGCTGCACCGGATCCTCGAGTCGTACGGTCTGATCGTCGCTACTGCCACTACTACTTCTGCCCCTGATGACGATAATAACATGGCGACAACGACGGCGTGGCTCCGCACGGCCAAGCCCTTACCCTCCCGCAGCGCCGAGGAGCTGCACGACGCCATGTTGGCGGCGCACCCGCAGCACGCCTCGGAGACAAGACTCCTGCGAGCCACGGGCAGTCAGCTGGCGGCTTGCCTGGCGGGCGAGGCCGACGCGATCCCACTCGTCTTCGGCGACGCCGCCGCCCGCGCCCTGCTCGCCGACGTGTACACCGCCGCCCCCATGTTCCGCGCCGCCACCGCCCTGCTGGCCGAGTACTTGGCGTCGACCGTGGTCGCTCTCCCCGCGAACGGGGAGGAGGTCCGCATCCTGGAGATTGGCGCGGGTACGGGCGGGACCACCGCCTTCGTCCTCGAGAGGCTCCTCGCCGCCGTGGCGCGGAAAAATGACGAGAGAGGGGGAAGCGCCGTCCGGCTGAGGTACACGTTCACGGACCTGTCGTCCTCGCTGGTGGCGGCGGCCCGGCGCCGGTTCGGGGCCGTCTTCGAGAAGGGCGACTGCGCGGGGGCGAGCATCTCAATGGAGTACGCCGTGCTCGACGTCGAGAAGGACCCGGCGGCGGCGCGTCCCGACCTCGTCGGCGCCTTCGACTTTGTCCTCTCGTCCAACTGCATCCACGCCACGCGCGACCTGACGCGCTCCACGGCCCACATCCGCCGGATGCTCAAGGCCCCTACCGGACACGGCGGCGGCTGCGGCGGCGGCAGCTCCTCCTCGGGGGGGGAGGAGTCCTGTGCCTGGTCGAGCTGACGCGCAACCTGCCCTGGTTCGACCTCGTCTTCGGCCTGCTCGAGGGCTGGTGGCTGTTCGAGGACGGCCGCCGGCACGTCCTGGCGGCCGAGGGCGAGTGGCGCCGGCGCCTGCGCGACGCGGGATACCGCCGCGTCGAGTGGACCGGCGAGCCCGGCGACGAGGAGGCCGCGGTCTGCAGGGTTATTGTCGCCTCGACGGGCGGGTCTGCCGCCGCTGACGAGGATGGGAGGGAAGAAGGGGAGCAGAGTCTCGGCCGTGGCGGGGATGCCGCTGTGGATGCGGCGCTGCCAGTCGACGACGACAAGAACGACGAGGCAACGACGACGACCACCACCACCACCACCAGCCACCCCGACATGGAGACGGTCGTGTTCAAGCGCGTCGACGGTCTGGACCTGTGCGCCGACATCTACTACCCGCCCGCCGACGTCGACGACGGCCGACGGCCCCGGCCCATCGGTGAGTGACACACACCCTCTTTTCCCTTTTGACCCGTTTTTTCCCCCTTCTCACAGTAATACAATAGCTAACCTCGACCCAAACCAACAGCCCTCATGATCCACGGCGGCGGGCACGTGATGCTGACCCGCCGGGACGTGCGCCCGGAGCAGACGCGCCTGCTCCTGCGCCGCGGCCTCCTGCCCGTCAGCGTCGACTACCGCCTGTGCCCCGAGGCCACCCTGACGGAGGGCCCCATGGCCGACGCGCGCGACGCCCTGGCCTGGTGCCGGCGCGTCCTGCCCTCGCTCGCCCTGGGAAGAAGCGGCGACGTGGCGCCCGACGGGGCCCGCGTCGTCGTCGTGGGGTGGTCGACGGGCGGGTTCCTCGCCCTGTCCACGGGGTGGACTACGACGCAGCCGCCAGAGGCCATCCTCTCCTTCTACAGCCCCAGCGACTACGAGGACCCCTTCTGGCGCCGGCCCAACGTGCCGCGGGGCACGGGCGGGGCGGCGGCCCGGCTCGCCGACGAGCTCGACGCCGGCGGCGCGGTGTGGGACGGGGTCCGCGACGCCCCCATCGCCGGGTACACGGTGCCCCGCCACCTGCTCCTCTCCTCTGGCGACGGCGACGACAACAACAACGGCGGCAGCGGCAGCGGCAGCGGGAGTGGCGGGTGGATGGCGCCCGGGGACGCGCGCAGCCGGATCGCGCTGTACATGAACTGGCGGGGCAAGACGCTGGACGTCCTGCTCCTGGGCCGCCGAGGTCTCCTTCCCCAAGGCCAACAACAACAACAACAACAGAATCAACCCGACAAGACGGAGGAGGAGGTGGCGGCGGTGGTGACGCTCGAGATGGCGGCCGCGGTCAGCCTGCCGGCCCAGGCGGCCGCGGGCCGGTACTCGACGCCGACGTTCCTGGTGCACCCGGCGGCGGACGACCTGGTGCCCCTGGCGCAGGCGGAGCGGTCGCTCGGCGCGCTGCGGGGGGCGGGGGCGGGGGCGGGGTTCGAGGCCGAGCTGCGCGTCGTCGGCGGCGGCGCACCCCACCTGTTCGACTGCCACCGGGCCTACGCCCGGAGGTGGCCCGGCGCCGGGGAGGCCGTCGAGGAGGGGTACGACTTTCTCTGCCGGCACGTCGGGCTGTAGATGCGTCAACGAGAGGGGAGGGAGGAGGAAGAGAGGAAGAGAGCAGAGAGAAAGAGAGTCGGAGAAATATGCATTTGATCGAAGGGATTACAAGCGGCTTATGGCAAATTGTTAGCGAAGCGGTTGTTCGTGTCTGATAGCTACAGGTACATTAAGTACCTACATACGTATATGACGAGTCATGTTATACGGTCGAGCCCCCTTTAGCCCCTTGTGAAGAGACTATACGCTATTGAAAGGTATGCATCAACGGGCGTGACTCTTGGTACACCGACGCACCAGCACAGAATACACGTAGCTTTGAAAGAGACATGCCAGGCACGCAAATCTTCTCATATAAGTCTTCAACACAACCCACCCCGGGCCAACCAGCATAACCAATAAACACCAGACCGCCCCATCCCTTTCCCAACCATCCTCCCTCCTCGGCCGAGACAACAAGCCGTAAGCAACCTTGGAGCCACTACGGCCACTCGGTGGGGCCAAACGTCTCGCCCTCGGCGACGAAGCTCTTGATGGCCGTGCCCATCTGGTCGAGGGTCTTAGCGGCGGCGACGTTGCCGAACCACTGCGGGGGCTGGGCCTTGGACAGGTACAGGCCGAAGAAGACGACGATGGTGGAGACGACGAGGCCGCAGTCGAGGGCGGCCGACGTGACGTAGTTGTACTGCAGCCACCAGCCGGGCCTGCGGCGGCGCAGGAACCACTGGAAGGCGGCGCCGACGGCGCCCCAGCACAGGTACGTGTAGACGGTTGCGGGGGGTATCATCCCCGTGCCGCCGAAGACGAGGGGCGCCGAGACCCAGCGCCAGGCGGAGCGCGGGTAGCGGCGGGCCAGCAGCCAGCAGGCCAGGGGCAGCAGGGCTCCCGCCAGCCAGAACCACTGCAGGCCGGCGTAGATGGCGCCGCGGCCGAACATGCGGCGGGGCCCGACGGCGCCCCAGATGACGGAGGCGGTGAAGAAGACGGAGGCGTTGGGGCAGATGTAGCCGTCGGGCTGGTCGTCGGTGCAGACGCCCGGGATGCTGCCCAGGGCCCAGTTCATGACGGCGACCTGGACGGCCGCGGACCAGACGGCGGCGACGAGCTGGGCCCAGAACATGGTGCGGGGCGGCACCTTCATGTAGTGGCCCATCTTGAGGTCCTGCGCAAAGTACAGCGCCTGCGACATGCACAGGTAGCCGTAGTTCTTGAACATCATCATGGCCAGCGGCCGCCCGGGCAGCATGTAGCCGACGACGAACTCGGTGAAGACGTTGAGCCCCAGCTGGATGTTGGTGACGGCCTGGATGATGCCGATTGGCACGGTCCAGACGGCGGCGATGAGGATGCACACGACGTACGCCCAGGCCGGGAAGCCCGTCGGCCAGCCGCAGACGACGCCGAACGAGGCCGCGACCATGGCGACGAAGACGGCCAGGTACCACCAGTCGGGCGTGTCCGGGTAGCGGCGCATGAGGCGCATGTGGACGTCGTCGCCGCCGCCGCCGCCGCCGCCGCCTTTCGTGCCCTGCTGCCGCTGCTGGGCGCGCGACTCGCGCAGCTGGCGGCGGATGTCGGCGCCGTGGTACAGGGCGACGTGGACGATGACGGCGGCGACGGCGGCGAAGCTCAGCCCGTAGCAGAGGGCGAATTGGGTGCTGAGGAAGACGGGCGAGTAGGCGCGGTACCGGGCCTCGTCGAACTGCAGCGTCGCGGGGTTGAGGATGCGGCTGACGTTGTACCGGGCGCCCGTGTTGTCGAAGGAGCTGCTCGACTGCACGGGGAAGTAGTCGGCCCACCAGGCGCCCGAGAAGTGCAGGCCCATCGACAGCGCCACGAAGAAGACCAGCATCCCGCCCACCGTGTTGGCGATGGCGTGCCACGGCGGGATCAGCGGCGACAGCGCGTACCCCGAGATGACGGTCCAGTCGAAGCTGAGCGGCACCAGCCCGTACCCGTGCAGCCCGCCGAACAGCTTGTTGACCACCACATTGTTGGGCGCCGCCCAGCAGATGAAGGTGAAGTACGACAGTCCTGGAAGAGGGGGAGGTTAGAATGGCCACAGAAGAGAGGAGAAGGGAAATGAAGAGGGAAGGAGCTGAAGAGAGACTCAGAAGGACTCCGACGACCTTAGAAGGACTCAGAGGGACTCAAGACGGGACACAGAAAGGACTCAAAGAAGGAGGGACTGAAGAAGAAAAAGACTCAAGAGTCCATCATCGTCACATGTACGCACCTTGGAAGATCCAACCTGGGAACCAGTACCACACGAAGCCGGCCCCGAAGACGTAGAGGAACCACCGGTACCGCCCGATGCGCCAGCCGTCCGTCTTGGAGGGGTCCGACTCGGAGTGGTCGTGCAGCGTGTAGAAGAGCGTGCAGTTGACCAGGTCCGACGGCCAGATCATCGCCGCCGGCCACACCAGGAACCGCCGCGCCAGCCCCGCCAGCCCGAACCCCGTGCACAGCGTCGTGATCCCGAAGAGGATCTGGAACGCCCAGCCAAAGTTCTGCTTGTACCAGACCTGCCGTTGTTCCGCTCGTCAGCATCACATCACATCACGGCCACAACTCCCATCTCACGATATCACAGGAGGGGGGGGGGGGGGGGGGGGGGGGGACCGGGCGAACCTGCTGGGCTATCAAGACGTCGGTGGCGTACAGAAACCCACCGCCATAAGCTGTACGTATATTGCAGCGCGTTAGTCGACATTCGTGCATCCCGGGAAGAAGCAGAAAGCTCGGGTGCCGACACGGTGAGAGGGGGCATGCCATACCAGCGTTGCTCATGGCCACAATGACGACATGCTCCTTGTAGTTGAACTTGCCGGGCCTCAGGTTAAACTTGCATCCCCACACATTGAACTACATGGCGCTCAGGAAGACACCCACGCGGTCAGCAGACTTGTTATGAATATATATCTTTTTTTCCTGCACAGGCTGGCTGGCTGGCTGGCTGGCCAGCTGGTGGGAGAGAAAGACAAACCTCTCGGTCGGGAAAGACCATGTCCCACGCGATCCCGATCGGGTACGCGATGAGCTGGATGACAAACGTCGTCACCGTGACGCTGGGGTTGCGCAGGGAGAAGAGCATGTTGACGGCCGAGCCGACGGTGCACAGCACCAGGCCGATGACCCACGCCCGCACCGTGCTCGAGGGCAGGTCCTCGTCGTAGTTGCGAACCGCGGATCGGACCTGGAGGGGGTTTTGTGGCGTTTTCTTCTGGTCAGCAACAAGGCACACTGAGGGGTCCTTTGACTCCCCCGTGCTGCTCGCTTCACGGGGGAGAAGAAACACAACGGCGATAACGTACCTCCGGGTAGGGGCTGTCGTCCTCCACCAGCGTCGCCTCGACCTGCGCCCCCTTCTCCGCGTCCCCGGCCGCCACGACCGAGTCGACCGCGTTGAGCTCCTCGAGCGGCAGGTTGGGATCCAGCTTGTGCTCCTCCTGGAAATGCTTGAGCTGCTCTACGGCTTCTGCGCCTGTCGACGCCGCCGCCGCCGCCGCCGCTCCGGAGCCGGAGCCGGAGCCGGCCTCCTCGGGCTGGACATGGTGCGCGCTGGTGCGGGCGTCAGCGGCGGCTCGCTTGCGAAACGCGAAGGGCATGCTTGGCACACGCGGGGCAAAAGGGGGAAGGAGGAACAGATTCCGTTCGCGTGCCCTGATGAAGACACAGACAAGACAAGACTAGACAAGGGGAAGGGGGGGCGGAGGGTCGGAATCGACATGGCCAAGGGCTTGGCCACCTGATATATCCCCCGGGAGCCGCCGGTTCCATCTATTCGTACGCGGGGGGGTGAGGGAGGTGTAGTCAGGCGTTTCTTGTTTGCCAGGGGGCCATGAGCCGAGAGAACCACAGACTACCAGTCGTTATCTGCACCCGTGGTACAGCATATGCCATACCTTACCACGTATATGTCTCTGCACGCGTGTATGAGGACTCGTGGATGTGTGCCTCTCGAGTGTAATGTAGCATTAGGCACGTCGCATACCCCTCAGGGAGACTCACCTCGTCCCCCCCCCCCCCCTGGTCTGGTCTGGCCTGGACTGACTTGCCTTGAGTGGTCAGCAGGCCAGCCTGCCATGCCCGTTCCTGTGATACATACTCCATCCGGCCGGTCGGGGCAGCCATGTGCAACCTCGTGTGTCTGTGAGAGACGTGGGCGTGTCCCAAGCTGCCTTTCCTGGGTTCAATATCCCCGCCCAGCCATCTGATCTGCCGTATGCGTGTAAGCAGTAGATCGACAAAGAGAATGATGAACGCGGTCCTGGGTTTCTGGGAGGCCCGGCTATTCGGCCGCTTATCGCGCGGTTGGCCGTCCGCGTGCGCATCGCATCCCATCCCGTGCGAATCGCCAACGGCAAGGGAGATCTGGTGGCGTCCAACTGTGCATCCAGGGATGTCTCGTTGCATTCACTGTTATCTCTGCAATCTAGGGGTCTCAATTGGCGTCGGCTCTCCTCCCAGGGTTCCATCGGCAGCGCGCCTCCCCCTCAAGCCGCGTCTGGTGGCGCTGTCACTCAGGTCAGTACTGTGTCGGTTTCTTCCTAGGGGAAAAGGGATGCTTCACTCACTCGGCAGGCCCGCAGAGCCTCGTGCCAAGGCTGCCCATTGTGAGACACTCAAATCGCCCTGCCCATCTATCTGAACCCCTATCGACAAGGGTCTGATGTCTTGCCAGCTCGGCTTTGGGTGGACGTAGGTAGCAAAGGGAGGATATTAAGGAACCCCAGAGGCCAGGCGATCGGCCTCGATTCCTGTCATTATCTCCCACGGTTAGCAATGTGGTCGCGGCCCAGGTCTGCCCTGGGCTCTCGAGGCAATCCATGCGAATAGGCCTTCTACTCGTACAAGATCGATTGATAGCCCGTAACACTGTCTTCAATTGCAACGGAGCTGTCCGGATCAGGTAAGCAGAAATCCCTGGCCTATGGGCTACACGCGCTGTGGCCGGCAGCCTGGCAGAACAGAATGCTGGGGCATCCGTCGATCCATGGCGTTTCCGGAAGGTCTGATCCGCTGGAGATAGATTGACATGGGCTCGACGACAGGGCCGGGGGATTGTTCGCAAGGTGCGGTAGCCAATCACGAGAAGATCCCCACGGCGATGGGGTCGAGACACGCGAGGAACACGACTTCGTGTGCTCCAATTGCGCAGGTGCTGCCTCGCTGTGCAGGTATATCATTCCCGCGATCTCTGAACGGTAGGTTATTCCCGGCCGGCCTACATAACAGGCGGCTGTGCGCGCAGAGCCAGGCCTTGCACTGATTGCCCTGCTTCCGCGCGTGCAGTGTTGTGCGCCCGCCCGCTCGCCCCCTCACTGGCACCTCGTCGGTCCGAATCGCAAACTCTCCCCAAGATAGGCACGATACCGGGTGGGCGCCGGCCGAAACCCAGACGTGCGGCACGCTCCAACAGCAGCATGCGGCCGGGTTGGGTGGGGGCTTTCCGGTGCCGACAACGAGAGGAGCGGGGGCCTGGGCCGATCGGGATGGGGCCGTATTTGGCTGCCGAGATTCTGCTCGAGCCAGCAGACGGTGATGGGTGGATATGAGTGCTTCCCAGCGGCCGCAGCGAATAGGGTCATCGGTTGACTGGACTGGGGCCGCCAGACGAGAGACTGCTCTGAGAGGGATGTTTGTTTTGTGGTTGCGATACTCGAGGCGGCCTGCGATGCCCAGGCGAAACCTGGCAGCCGGGCGAACAGCAGCCTGCCTCGGGGAGGCTGGCCACGCGAGAACCCAGTCAGTACTCGCAACGTCGCAAACCAAGTCCCGAGCATCGCGGCTGTCGGCAGGGCCGTGTGGCAGGTTTCTGCTCGTCGTCGTAGCGGCGTGTGGGGTGCCTTCCCTCTCTCCCATTTGTCGTCATCATCGCCGCCGTCGTCGCATGGCATCCATCAACCCCGCGCCCCCTTCTGCCCCTCGCCCTCCCCAGCCCGGACGCGGACCCCGGCAGCCCCGTCGCGGTTGGCCTTCCACACGGCGCCGCCCCCCTCCTCCCCCTCCTCCCCCTCGTAGGCCTCGAGCTTCCAGACCTCGACGCGCTCCTTGCACAGCTCCAGGAGCTCCTCGGCGGCCCGGAACGCGGCCCGCCGGTGCGGGCTCGACGCCGCCACCAGCACGCTCTCCTCCCCGACCGGCACGGTGCCCAGCCGGTGCACCATGGCACAGGCCACCACCGCCTCCGCCTCCGCCTCCGCCTCCGCCTCCGCCTCCGCCTCCACCTCCGCCTGCTCTCCTCCTCCGCTCTCTACCGAGGGGCGGAGGAAGAAAGGCCGCGCCCCATCACCCCCTTGCAGATGTCGAGCATGGTGCGCAGCGCTCGCGGCGCGTACGACGAGTACGACAGCTCGCGCACGCGCTTGCCCGCGAAGTTATCCCGGGTGGTGCCTGTTCAGGAAGACGCAGGAGAGTCAGAGAAGGTTACTTAAAAGAGAGAAGAAAACAAAGAACCGGTGCGAGAGATATGTGTGTGTGTGGGGGGGTGTGTGGTCATCGTGCCCAACAGAGGGGCAGAGAGGAGGAGGAGGAGTAGGAGGAGGAGAAGAGAGTGAGTGACGGAGGGAGGTGTTGAAGGCGGGCTTGTGACGGTCGGCCAGTCGACGTACCGGCGAAAAACACAATGGCGCCGGCCTTGGGGCTGCGGACCTGGTCCATGACCTGCTTGACGTCGAGGGCCTCGTAGGTCAAGCCGACGAAGCAGCCCTCCTCGCGCGCCGTGACGGGTGGCGGCGGCGGATGGTCTTGCTGCCGGCGGGTGGCGAGCGCGGGGCGGGCTCCACGGCTGGCTCCTGGGTCTGAGGGGGGGAGGCCATTCTCGACGACTAGAGCCACGCACGCAGAGATCGACCTGGGCTTGCGGCGAAACCAGGCTCTGGCTGTTGGTGAGAGGCGTTGGGCCGATGATGATGGTGATGATGATGATGATGATGAGGCTCTCATCGGCGGCGTCACAGGGTGCAGGTGGCGCTGGTGGGGTGCGAGATCGCCGAGTCTCCGGCCGACGCGGGACAGCGGGCAACGAGTCGCTAGAGGCGGGCTGCACGGTTCTGTCACGGTTAACCTTGCACCTCAAGGTAAGGTACGGTACCTACTACCTAAGGTACCTATAGGTAGGCTTTGCGTTCGTTATGGAGATTCACGGTGACTTCATGTCGCCCTTCTCCGTTTCGGACGGCCAACGACGGCGGACACGCGGATGCAAAACTGTGCAAAAACGGACATGGCTTCCCTGCTCCTGGAGTTTCGGTCTGTCTGCATTTCGAGACTCGAAACAACAGAGCTCGATTCCACAGTTCTCACACATGGAGGGTCTCAATAGCACATTCAAGAACGTCTGACTGTCTACCTCCCAAAACCATGAGTTCTTGCCTGGCTCCGATTCCCACTCGCGGTCCAGGTGGCCGGTCCCGAGTCAGGTTCCAAGCGAAGATCTTGCGTCTTTAAAGACCCTGAGGCCCCGACGGTCAGAGCTTCTCGGTGCTTTATATCCATTTCTCTAAATCATATCTAGTAGATGATTTCTCTCAATGGAACCAACAACTAATCTAGTCTGTCTTCCGTTTCGCTGCCAGCGTGCTCTGAAGAGAATGTGTATTACATGTGGCTAAAATCCTCAAGGCAACTTCACAGTGTGAAGGATGATACGGATGCCACCAGCTGGTGCATTCACAATTGATTAATATTGTCTAGGGGTTCTCGCATCTAATTGTCTTCTATGAAGAACTCTCGGGCGATTTGCTCTCCTGTCGGCGGAAAGTTCCAAGTGAAAAAAGACCGAGTAAAAGCCAACCTTTCACCACGTTCACCCAAGCAATACACACGCAGGTTACCAACTCATCCCTGAGGGGGACCCAATCCTTGCCCTCCGGTGAGTAGAACCGAACCTTGTCGTCGCCCAGTGATTCGACAACGGCGGTCAGCGTCCCGCCTGACGTCAGGTTGTTGAGGTTGGCTTGCGTCGACATATTCAGCAGGCTCGCGCTATCCGACAGTACCCGCACGTCTGTGAACGTGAGGTTGCTGAACAGTGGGACGTTGCCTTTGTTGTCACCCGAGGCGTTGATCCACTCAATGTCGTAGTACGCGCTGCCATTCTGGACACACAGCTCGGTGGGCTGGAGCAGGTCGTACGTGACATCCTGGGTCCACGACTTCCCCGTGCTCAGGTTCTCCATGTAGCTTGACCCATCCGATAGCATCAGCGGTGGTATCCAAGCACGAGCGGGTGGTTCTACCTACACATTCCCACGCGTCGCTCCCAGAGCTGTGAGCGTCATGTTCACCCGCTCGCCCGGCATTGCTGCAGCAGCCCAACCTGTCAGAGCGGCCGCACATGTTGCCAGTCGCTTGGTGTGTCGTCATACCTGTCAGATTCCCCTGTGAGACCGAAATCGAGGCAGCCGGCAGCCACTCGTACCAAGCATATCCCATGTGTGACACGTTGGAGCCGTCGTACAGGAACTACATTGCACCCCTGGTCAGCGATCAGCCCAGGGGGCCACAGGGAGCCACGTCTCCCAGCCCAGGCCCGGCATACATACATAGGAAGAGGTCCCGGCCTGGAACGTGACAGCCGACACGAAGCCGTTGGCGGTCGCCGCACAGCCGCCGCCCGCGATGCCGATCCAGTGGGACACCATGGGCCGGTTGAGCGCGTCGAGCAGGTCGACGTTGGGGCGGGGGATCGTGTAGGGCACCTCCCACACGGCGTTGACCGAGTAGATGGCCGGCGCGTCGGCGCTCTCGTTCCAGACGGGTATGATGGCGCAAGAGTCGAAGTCGCTCGCCCGGGCGGCCCACGGCAGAAGCCAGCAGGCCATCGCCTCGGTTCTCATGGTGCTCCGGGTCATCGACCTGCGAGTCGATGCAGACGGGGTGGTGGACTGAAAGCGAGCGGTGGAGAAGATGGGGCCGGCCAGCAGTACAGAATCGCGACAACCACTTTTTGATCTTTATAACAACCAAGCGCCTGGTACAAAGCAAATTCGGAGCTGTCCAAGTCTCAAGCTGCACGTGGTCTGGGTCCTGCCTGCCAGAGTCATCAACGAGGCAACAGAGACCACCTGCGCCAGAGTGGCCAGAAGGGCCTGTTGGGTCGTCTGACGTTTCACGATGGAAACACGGACGGGGACTGCCAGCTTCGCAGGCCGCATGTACGACACCAGCCCAGGCAGGATCGAGCAGACCACCCAACCACGACCAGAGCTGAGGAGCACGACATCTCATGGGCACTTCGATCCCAGCCGCTGGTAGCTGGCATGGAACTCGGCTCCTGTGGAGACTACGGACTGACAAAGTCTACGTGTGCGTGTGAAGCTCTATAGCGTACATGTGTTTCGAAATCCAACCTGGCTTTAAACTCTGGCAGTTACCAAGCGTCCAACTTGAGAGAACACTAGACTCGCAATCTGAAGCCATACGTGCGCTTCCTTGTATATCCCCAAGTGTCATGCGCCTCATCTGCCCCTGCCCGACACCGCAATATGTTGCTGGGCCTTGTACGCCGGCAGCTCGACCCTGTGCGCCCCCTCAGCCGAGCCAGGTTAAAGCCTGATGCCCAATTAGGGAGGAGCCCTTTGCGAGTCACCTTGTTTACAGAGCTGCTTCTCAAGCTGTGAGTCTCAAGGACTCAGGGGGGGGGGGGGGGGGCGCCCGAAGGGCCTGAGACCCGCTCAGAAGAGCCCCGGACTGGGAGGGAGGATACGGGCATGGCCGATTCTGACATTGCTTCTTGCCATGCGGCTTTCAAGTCTCGAAAAGGACTTGGCGGCTTAGCAACCCGCGTCACAGACACTTGCCTGGTTGAGTCGTGCGGTCATCACGTTGCGCATTGTGTAAGGGCTCATCTCCCAATCTCTACCAGTACCTGATGAGTCCCAAGCCCGCAGACGAGCACGGCCCTTGCGGTCTCACTCGTACTGAGTGTGGTTGATTGAACGGCATGTGACAGATCTAGGTTCTGAACATCTCCAAAAGCCTGCTCTGCTAGTTCAGAGACAACGCGGAGGGATTTCGCATCCGCCGTAGTTGCGGCTCAGAACGCCGAGTCTTTAGAGCGAGTTTCAAAGCGACGCTTGCATGCAAGGAGCAAGGAGACAGTGGGAAGTCTCGGGTAGGTTTGCAGCCGGCCAGGACGGCGAGACAGGCGGCAGTAGAGACGGAGAAGGAGGGGGGGTCGCCTGGGCGGGGGGGATCGTGGCTCGCGAGTACTCGTACTACTGCCGTGACCGTGTTGTGTTAGTTGGGCGGTGACGGGTGATGGATATTGGTAATTTTAGCCAATTCGTCTGAGTTAGGTACTCGTACTCATGATGGTGCAGCCTTTTTTTTTTCTTTGCTTTTTTCCCTTTTCCTCCGCGTCCCTTACTCTTCTTCTCTTGCCTCACGTACGAGTGCGTCGAGAGGAACAAGCAGGGGCCAGGGCGGAAATTAAAGCTGGTGTTGGAGGTGGAGAAGCAAGGCCGGCGGCTGCTGACCAGTGGGCGAAGGCCGCGAAGACGCAAGCGGCCGGGTCGCGGAGACATGGAGGACTACGCGGACGCGGACGCGGACGCCAAATCTGAGAGAAAAAAGAAAGAAAGCACGTTTGGCGAGGGTCGGAGAGGGGCGCGTCGACAAACGGTCGGCGGCGCATTCGAGTGTAGTTTGGCGCGCGTGTGTGGGAGGGGAGAGGAGGGGCGCACCCGTCCCCATCCATCTCCAGCAGTCCAAAGGGTTGTTGGTGCATTGGAATTTGGGCCCTGGCGATCTGATCTGCTCGTATCTACTAGTACCTAGTGTACAGGTATCTACGGATACATGGCAGCTACATATATCCCGTAGGTCATAGCCCGGTGTTGGGTTCGACTCGCGGTCGGGCGGCGTCACTGGAGAGCCCTGACCTTTAGTGCTTCCGGGTGCCTGAAAGCGCATCCATGGAAGCCCTGGCACGACGACAGGGGGCCGTTCAGCACCCGCTCAGCGCAGTGGTCCGTCAGCCTCAAGCCCGGCCGTAGAGCCAGCCCGACAAGCCCCGGTGGCAGTACCCGGCAGTTCTTGATGAGAGTGGACGGGGCAGCCCGTGCAGGTGGAGGTACTCGCAAATACAAACAGAGGTAAGGTAAGGTAGAGGTAGGTAACTCCATAACTCGCCAGGACAGCACTGGAGGGCCCCTCAAACCGGGTGGGCTGTCAACAGCATTGGAACTGGGCTCTACTCGTTCATTCATCCATGCGCATAGGCACATGTGGTACGATCCAATACTTGTACTCGTAGCTGTGGGGGTTCGTTCGTCGAGCCGAAGCCGTCAAGTTGGGGAGGACGAGTACTCGTAGCAGCACGCCCGAAAGCCGACGCGTGACTGGCCTTGGCCGCTGTCGTCACCACACTTGGACGTCTTCGGCGGCCAGTGGGCCTCGAGGTTGATGAAATGAGGAGAACCCCACCAGAGCCTGCTTGATCACCTGCAAAAGCAATGTTCATCAGCTGCGGAGCCCTTCCTCGAAGCCGGCTTCTTTGCGGCGGTGCGGGCTGCCCGTCGCACTGGACGATAGGGGGGCGCATGATGGGGGCAGGAAGAAGGACGGACTCGAGATACTCGTAAGGGGATCACGGCCAGCCAGCGCTCACACTGTGGATTGTCAAGCAAACGATCAAACAAACACTCATCAGACTGGCAGACAGACGCGACAAGTTGCCGCACCCGGCGGATTGTCTCCGCAGGCTTCTCGGCCGTTTGTGAGGGCACCCTGCAACCGCAACAATGTCGCCAATGCTCGTAATGGATCCTGACAGATCGTGCGCGGGATGTGACAGATCTAGACCCTCGACCCCGGAGACCCCGTACGATACGCGTACAATGTGCCGAGTCCTCACACGCGCGAGCCCTTGCTGGGTTGTCTCTCATCAACCCTGCACGAGGCCGCCGCTGTCATATCGATAGTCTCGCTGCGCCTACAAGTGACAACCCCATCTCCGCGCAATCGCACTCGTACGGGCGTTTTCCGCGCAAACGCAGCCCACGTCGGCGCGCCAGCGCCGCCTGGTGCTAGGAGTCGGAGTCGGACAATTTCGTCATGGGAGCTAGGGTACGAGTAAAAACCCCCCGAGTCTACTACATACGGGTAGACACTCGAGCTGGTACGAGTAGTTCCGTGAAGTTGCTTCAGGGTATACTCGTACGAGACGAGCTCATTCGTAGTGGCGGTTGCTCCAGGAAAGGAGGTCAAGTTGGTGCTAGACTCTCACCGCTAATGCGATATTCCTATCCGTACGCGCGCTCCGTCTTTCCTTTGCTTCTTGTTCTGCAACGGCAGCTTGGTTCGGCAGGGACGGGTTTCGACATTGGCACTGGCTCGAAGCTCGATCTTCGAGACCAGACCGACATTCCTACTTCATTCCGAGTATTCAGGTGTGTAAAGGTCATACACAGTCTCATCACCCAGGGCATTCTTTGGCACGAACGCCTCTCCCGGGCCCTGGTTTCAGTCTCAGCCCTGCGCAAGTCCGCTCCCAGCGCGAGTGCTACGGCAGCCAGCACGAGAGAAAAAGCGGCGCTTACGAGTATGACGAGCACGAGTACTCGCAGATGACCGCGCGCGACGGGGTCGACAAGAGGGCACGTCGTGGCAGCCACAGCCAACAGGTGCAGGGCGCAATCTCGAGTGATCGAGGAGCAACCCCACCGGAGCGCAGATCAGCCGCGTCGGGCCAAGGGGCACTTTCCCTACGGGGTGTTGTTCGTCGCAACCCTCATCAACTTTGAACGAACACCCAAGTCTGATGATCTTTACGAGTCTTAAGTTAGTAGCCGCTGGCGCGCCGTGGGACGGACTCATTCTGCCGGGTACGAACCCGTGCCGCCTGCCTCGATCGACTCGATCTTTCGTCCTTGCCGTTGTGGCAACCTCCTCGCAGGACCGCGAGCTCGGACGCGAATTGGCAAACGATGGCGACGAGCATCTGCAAACCAAGACATTCCCCACAGCGAAGTGAATCAGGACAAGCAGAGTGACGTTGGGTCGTACGCAGTTGAACGGCTGCTCGTAGGCTGGTCGGCGCAAAGATGGTCTTCTGAACCAGCCAACCGGCAGACGTTGTCCGTACAGTAATGAGGGCTGGCTTAATACCCGTAAGGGTGAATCGCTAGATGGCAATAAAGTCCGGTAATAATACGGCATCAAGAAACGGCAAGGTAAGTGACAAAAGGGGCGAAAAGGGCCCGGGCTAGCTCACCGCGATACCTTCGTCTGTCCATTACGGGTGCCCATAGGACCAGTTTTCGGCACCTCGTCAGCGTTCCCAGGCTGTCATTGGACGGTGTCGGAGGGTCATTTGCCACTGGTGCCTGAGGTGCTGAAGCCGCCGACCTGCCTACCCAACCGCGTTTGGTCGCCATGACCATTGTGGAGGAATCCTCTCATCCTCACCAGTCAAAGTCGATTGTCCCCGTTCTCGGCTGTGCGCTAGGCTCGTGTTAGTGCTCTGCCGCCCACCCAATCGAGCGGCCCAGCCGAGACTTTTCGCCACCCACGTCGACGAGACGAGCCAGCGTGTCGGCGTCTAGCCGATCAGCAGGTGACGAGCAAGCGGGCAGGTGACCTGGAGAGCATCGCCACCATGAGAACCGCTGCGCACGATGGGGCCCGTGAACAGTGGATTCGGGGGGCTCTGCTACTCATCGAGGGCGCTGAGATCCCGCAAGTGGGCGCTCGCTGTCACGAACGCTTCAAACCCGAGTTTATTACTCGGACTATGTAAGTTAGACTTCGCTCCACGACGTCAACCGAATACACTGACTACGTACCTTGGGGAGAGATGGCTTACAACCTCACGACCAGTTTTGACTGCTTTGAGAATCTGACAAGCGGCTTCAATATTTATTTTGATTGCACACGTACAAGTACCTGGTGAGATACGAGTACCTACCTAATAAGCTCGCATGGAGTGAATTCATCCACATTGATGAATGTTGGACAGTCCAGTTGGACTACTTTCAACGAGTACTCGGAGAAGGGATGGCCGGGTCTGAATACGGGTACGAGGCCAAGGGATGGCTCGGCGTGATTGGTCAAGCGCGACTGCCGCGGCTAATGCTATCCCTGCAGAAAAAGTACCGGTTTTAGCAAGTACTCATTTACCCTCGAATCCTCATGAATGCGCTCTCTGCCCACTGATGAGTACACCGTGGCTCCCGGGACCACAGGGAGGCATCGGAGTACCGGACTGACCGCCGCAGGCGGGCATGCATTGTAGGGAGTACTTGGAAGCATTCAGCTTCTCCAGGGATTGCGCGCACCAGCAGGGAAGGTGCGCCGCAAGCGAAACCCATCGACGGCAGGCGCGTTGGCCCCCTGGCGGCGCGCGCCTGCCTCTCATGCCTCGTCAGTTGAATATCAAGTTCAAGACCAAGCAGCCAGACTCAAGGAAAGAGGAAAGAGCAGTGCGGGCAGTCGCAAGCCCTCCTCGTGGCAGGTGCTCGGGGTCGTCATACTCGTATGTACACCTTAGATACCTGGTACATGTAGGTGGTAGGTTAGGTACTCGTATCCATCGAGTCGGGCACCAGATTCGGATGGCCTCATTTCTCCTCTCCCCGCCACTTTGCGTAAGCCTGCTCGTCCCTCCGCCATCACCGCTGGCAAACGCCTGTCGCAAACGGCCTGACTTTCAACCTTGTAACTGACCCGACCTCACTCGCACATCGACTATTCGAGCCGGACGGAACGCAGGCCCCTGCCCATCCCTGCCAAGCCACGCTTCCCAAACCTGGCATCCAGGGTTGCTTGAGTTCAGTTCTTTTCTCACCCCGGGCAATGCAGCCTTCACGACGTTCCGACTGATCAACACTCACTCATTCGTACAAGTTATCGCATGCGGGGACCATCAGACAGCACGTTTCGAGCCGCGAGCATTGAGAATCATCATTCCTGCAGCCGCCCACCAATCCCCTGCCCCTGGTGGTGAAACCTTGAGTCTGTCAGCCACCGATTGCCGCATTTCCATCACTCGCATGATCATTTTAGTCGTTCTTGTCTCGTTTGCATTATAGCTGTCAGCACAAGCACCATTGTTGATGCGCTCACATAGCTTTGTAGGAAAACATACGGCTGTCCAGACTATATCTATCTCCCAACCCTCGACGAAACCCTCGACGCAGATGAAAGGGAACGGAGTATTCCGTACTCAACTTGTTCATCAATCCCGCTGCTTCTGCGGTTGGACCCGCCCCGAGCGCCTCGAGCGCCTCGCCAGCGCCCGGCCCATCTTTCTTATCACCCGATCGTGCAGACCATCAGCCTACCCACCCGTGCCACCTAACCATAACACGGCGTGCGAAAGGGGCACACGCTCCTGGCCATTCTCGAAGTCTTCGTCGCGCGCGATACGTTGTCCCCCGTCCAGGCAGTCCGAGTATTGCGCCGTGCTTTCGTCCGACTTACTCAAGGTGCGCTGAGATTTGTGCGCAATACTATACGAACCCTTTCCAGTTGGTGGCGCCTCTAGCAAGCCCTGCAAACTGGCCGGCACTGTTCCGCTCTTCCCTGGCTTCGCCGTGTCTCTGCGCGCGCGATCGACTACTCTCCCTTGACCTGGCCCCTGTCTTACCCAGACATCCCCGGCCATCGGCAGACGGGGGGCATTCTTGGCCTTGACGGCTTGACGGGAGAGTAGCCCAGCGGAGACACCCGGTGCGCCGAGGCAGTGGTAGCCCAGCATCTTGGGGTCCATCCTCCGCCATCTCCCTGCTTCCCAATTGCAGAGAAGAGGGCCCAGGAAGCCCAAGACAAGCCGCGACTTGGCGCAATTAACATTAGCCCCCGTTCTTCCTGGGAAGCGCCCCCCACAATCCGTCCAACCACGTCAGACCCTCCATTTGGCGCCTGCGACGTCTTGCACCCGCTGTGCCGGTCTAGCAGCACAGCTAGTACCAGTCGAGTATTCGTTTGGCCCATCCACCACTTGGTTTTTCTGGATGCAGGAAGCCCAATTCGCCGCCAGACGCCCCGCTGCTACCTGGGCCAGTACGAGCACCACGTCTACGTCAAGCGGACCATGCCCGGGCCCATCCGACCGAACCCTCGCCTTTAGCCCTTCTAATAGCCTTTTAGCCCAGGCTCCTGGCTCTCGGTTTGGTCCTCGTCCTTACGACTGCTGTTTGCGCCCACCTCAACCCACCCGTGATGGCCGACGTCTCTCGGCCCACGCCGGCGCCACCCCCGGGCCTGGCTCTCGACCTGGCTGGAGACGCCCTGCCCGAACTCAGAGATGTCGAGTACCACGATCAGGTCCTGCGCATCCCGGCCGACAGCTTCGGCAACTACATCGACTCCCTCATCAATCGCGCAATCAACCTGGGCGTCCCCGTGTCTCGACCACCATCCACCGCTGCGCTTTCTGCAGCTGACAAGAGGCATACCTCGGGTGCCGAGTCGAGCATCACTCTCGACACCAGCCATGCCAGGACGGCCTCCTCAGCCTCGCACGCCTCCGCGAGCACCACGTTGACATCGCATTCGTCCCACGACGACGCCGACGAAGCAGCGCCCTCGCTGATCACCAGGAAGCGATCGAGAACACTTTCTTTCTCCCAGTATGAGATATATCTCGCTCAGTCCAAGTCCAAGCCGGGCCAGCCCGCATTTCTTTCGAGCCCACCACCCGGGTCCCCGGACGACCATGCCCAAAGTATCTTCAGCGTCAGCACGAGGAAGAGCTACGTCAGCCTCAAGAACGGATTGTCCAGGATCAGGCGCAAGCGGAAGTCCACGCCGTCGCCGGAAATGACCTTCATGTTGGTTGGCCGCGATCATGCACTCCCGGACATGTCACTAACTAGCATTTCCAGCTGTTGCACGTCGTGTCGAGAAGACCCTAAGCCTGGGGAGCAGTTGATCAAGCTTCGTTGCGGCCACAGCTACGATTCCAAATGCTTGCGGATCATGATCACCCAGGCTCTGAGTAACGAGGCCAGAATGCCGCCCCGGTGCTGCACCCAGCCGATTCCCAGCTCGACCGTCAAGTCGGTGCTCTCCCGAGAACATCAAGCCAAATTTCTGAAATCTGTGCTGCAATTTAGCACGCCCAACGAGGACCGCATCTTCTGCTCAAACACGAGCTGCGAGGAGTTTATTCCCCCGAGGTCCAAGATCGACCCGAAACGTCCATTTGAGGCTGTGTGTCGCAAATGTCAGACGAAAGTATGCGCTACTTGCAAGCGAGGAGCTCACTCTCTAGGCGAGGACTGTCCCACCGACGTTGAGTATGACACGGCTAGTAGGGGGGATGCGAAGAACGGCCGGAAGAGATGCTACCAGTGCAAAACCCTGGTCGAGCTCTCAGAGGGCTGTGCGCACGTCACCTGCCAGTGCAAAGCACAGTTCTGTTCTATTTGCGCTGCGATATGGAATCCAGAAGCTGGTTGTCCCAACTCCTGCAACGGCGAAGAGGAGATGGAGCGACGCAGGTTGGAAGCGGAGGCGCGGGCTGCCGCTCGTGAGGCAGAAGAAGCTGCGCAAAAGGAGGATGCCGCCAAGATCTCGACCGCGAAACGCGAGGCCGAAAATCGCTCAGCGCAGTGCGAAGAGCTAAGGATGCTCCGGGACACACAGATCGACGAAATGGAACGATTCCTCACATTTGAACGGAAAAGCAGGTGGTTGATGTGGACGCGCCATGCCCAGCAGAAGCTAGCCCTCGTCGAGAAACAGAGCAACACGATAGACAAGGTCAAGGAGAGGCACGAGAAGACTTCTGTCAACCTAGAAGACCGTCAAGTCGCCGCCGAGATGGAGTTGCGAACAGGTCTCGAACAGAGCGAGAAGAATGTGCGGATCCGGCTCAAGCACATGGAAGCCTATTGCGACGGCCTTGGCCAGAACCCCAATTCCGGGATGCCGTCGCGAGTGGTCACCGAGCGTGATCTTCGAGAATTGGGCCAACAGTACAACGTCGAGAAGAATATGCGTCAGTTGCACCAGTCCAAGATCAATGTCATGCGAGATCGCCAATCGAAGGCCCTGGAGGACCTGATGGAGAGACAAGAGGCAGAAATGTCTAAGTTGAAGAAGAAGCACGACAAGGAAATTGAGAGTCTCGAATCCGACTTCACCGACGAGGAAGACACTCTCACCTCTGTTTTCAATGCGCGAAGGGGAAAATTGGAGCAACGATGGGAGCTTTGTATGAAGATCATGTGCAAGGAGTTGGAGACCGAGCGGAAGCAGGGTTTGACGCCTCTGTCTCCGCCCGAGTGGCCTCAGGAGCTCGAGCTGTCTGACGAGGGACTCAAGACGGTGCTGGAGTGAGGCGATTTGTGTTGGTTCCTGCCCCAAGATACCCTTTAATCGGGGCTCAGAATCTGTCGTTTGTTTCTGAACATTCTACTTTGCCATGTTAAGTCAGGTGGGGCGACTCAGGCTGAACGTTACGACTCTCGTCGTTTTCATTTGTATACTTCTGGAACCGTCACGATGTACATACAATATCGAAGGGGGACACGGCAGGGAGTTGGCGGCTGACGACGCATCATCGCAACGGCGCACGATCTTGTATTTCATTTTGCTTTCGCTGCATCAGCTCCTCGCTATCATCTATGCATTTGCGACACCGCGAAGCCTGTTTGCACAGAAGGTTTTCTCCCTATTTCCTGTTTGTCTTTCTGCATTCTATCTCCTCCAGATACCCTCTCCCTGTTGTTTTTCTCCCTCTTCGCAGGCTAGAGTCGTCTTCGGATGGAAAGGGCATATTCCATCCCGTAGAGAAGAGCAGCAGCGAGCACTACTGTGCTCGCGCAGTTGCGATTTATCGAATACCATGCATTGTACATCTGGCTTTGTTATCGTACAGGTAATGTAAGGAGCCTGTGGTGTGGTTCCCAAGCTCTCTGCCACCGATTTGCGGTCTCTTGGTTCCTTTAGTTTATAGTCCTACGTTGGACCGATATGCGCGCGCAGTCTATTAGATGCAGATGTGCAAAACTCTGGAATGCCTTGAAACTACACACAGCACGTTGAATAACCGCGGTAACTCGCCGCCACTTTATCGGATTTTAGCTGAGGGCCGACCCTGTAGGCAAGATGAGGGAGGGCGGATGAGGGGGACGGAGTGCCAGTTCAGGAAATCCAACGGGTGACTCGGCGAAGACGCCTGCCTTGGGAGCACTCACTTTGCCGCGGGTCGTTTATATAACAGTCCTTCGTGATAGAATACAACGTGAAAAGGCCAGTCATGTACACGTTCAAGATCTACAGGTCCATCTTGGATATCGCCTCATCGTTCCTGCCGCCCTTCTCGAGGTCGTCGCTGTCGCGCACCGCCTCGCGGGCCCAGGGACGGTCGAAGCTGGCCCTAAACCACGGACCCCCTCCTCCTCCTCCTCCTCCTCCTGGGACCCCGGCCCCGCCGTTGCTGCCCGAGTTGAAGCTGACGCCTCGCGGGCGGCGAGGCGCAGAGGGCGGCGGAGACAGCCTCCCGTTCGAGGCCTCGCTGCCACGCTGCTGGTGCTGGGTGACGCGCTGCCTGCGGTCCTGGCTCGGGCTCGGACCGCCGCCCATGCGGGAGCTGGTCGTGAAGGCCTCATCATCGCCGTCGTCGTCGTCGCCCTCGCCCTGCCACGCCGCCCGGCCGACCTTGCGCCGAAGGTAAGGCGGAGCGGTATCGTGCAGCGAGGAACGGGCCTGCGACGGCACCGACTCCATCATCCGCTTCTTCATCTTCTTCTCAAAGTCGTCCTCCGAGTCCGAGTCGCTGGCCCCAATCCCAGCGTCCTGGTGGGTTGCCACGTGTCTTCTCCGGCCCGGCTTCGCCGTGCCTTGGTGCCACAACTGGTCGAAGGCGCGCCCGACGTTTTTCGTTAGGTGGGACAGATCGGCGACGGCGAATGCCATAGCCACCAGGAGGGTGGAGATGCCCAGGCCAATGCCGAACGTGTACTTTGCAACAAAGGGCACGGTGAGGCCACCGTCATCTTCCCACTCCTTGAAGTTGATGGCGAAGAAGGCGGCGATGAATGACATGGGCAGGAACAGAATGGTCACAATGGTGAAGACCATGATGGTCTGCCCCTGCTTGGCAGCGATGACGGCCTGATCACCAGCAAGGCGTGCTTCCAGAGCGTTGGAGTGCTTCTGCTTCAGGTCCAACAAGTCCGTCAAGCTCACGTACAGGTTCTTCGCGTGTAAGTCCATGCGCTCGACGTCCTTTAGTCGCATCTGGATCTCGTGGTTCTGCCACCGCGCTCGCCTCCGGATCTCGGAGACGAACACATCTGTATTGCTGCGCCGTCCGCCACTCCCCCCCGCTGTGCTGCCACTGAGCGTGCTGCCCAGGCTTGCCGTGCTGAGATTGCTGCTGCCCCGCTCAACCGTCTTGCTTTCGTCGCTGCGCAAGGTTTCGATGATGTAGGCTTCAAAAGTTGACAGTGTCATGAGCTGCGACTCCAATATCGTCCTGATGATCGATAGCTCGTCGCGGACGTCTTTGATCTCAGCGAGGCACGAGGTGTCGTCGGAGACGTCAAGTAGTGAGTCGGGAAACTGATGACAAGTTAGCAACGTCACCGACACAACACAAAATATGCTTGGCTTGCAGCCTTGTCGAGGTCGCGCGGGAATACGTACCCCAGCCAGGCTTTTGTCTTTTGTCCTTCCACGCTTGCGGTGGCGAGACAACCACTGCGAAGAAAGGGCGCTCGCTTTGTTGAAGCGATCGAAGAGTCTGCTCTCGCGGTCCGTTATCAAACCGATCGAGTTTTCAAACATGTCTAGAAATTGGTAGTTCTGATCGTGCATGCGATGACGATTGAAGATGCCAGAGCACCGGCTGGTGATGAGCATGGCCAGCTCATAAACAGTGTACATCGGTTGGGACTGGGTTTTGGCGTTCGTCTCCTCAATGATTGCGTCGAGAACATTCAAGGGGTCGCGCTTTGGTTGATCCCAGCGCTGGGGGAAGCAAGTAATGATGAGGTCTGTGGAGGTGAGTATTATGCGAGGATCGCACGAAGTACTGAGACAACATTACCTTTGCCAATGATCCAGAGCCATAGCTGGTCCACCATGAAAACCTTTCGTTCTACGTTATTGCGCTCGCAGTACCGATAGACAACCTGATCAGTGTCTCTGACCGATGTGTCGATGCCATGGTAGTAAAACTGATCAAGCGTCCGACGCGGATGCAGACGCGGTGGGTCTTCGAGATACGCGTGTATGAGAACGGAATCTTTCGATGAATTTTCTGGGAGATGTCGCCCGCTGTTCGCGTCCTTGATGGCTTGGCTCATCTCCCGTCGTCGTTTGTCTGTCTCGTAGTGCAAGAATGGCATCTACACGATCTCCTGTCAGTTTCAGGCAATCACATCTCATGGCCGGGGCCGAATCCTTACGAATAGCACCATCTTGCCGTATAGAGTGGCCTGTTTGGCAGATTCCCAAGCCTGCGGTCCGCCCAGCTTGATACTCGGGGGGCCGAGTTACTGTTCTGCCTCGAGGGCGGGTTGCCGGGTGGACCCTTGGCTCTCTTTGATTTTTTCGGGTGTCTTTCGGCCATCTGGTCGGACTTGCTCTTCTTTTTACTGTCGGACTTTGGCGTCCCCTCATCACTGGTGCCACCGTTTGGCCTTTTTGGTGTTGGAGATGAAGTTCCGTCAGTGGAGAACTGGCCTGGCATGTGAAGCTGCGGGGACTTCTCCTCAGAGAGAGGGGACAATGGCCTGTCGCCATGTGAATGCTTAGGCTTCGTCAAGATGGGCTTGCAGTGCGTCCTCATGAAGTGTGCGTGGGTGTATTTGCCGCGATGCTCCTGCTCGAAAGACTGTTCAATAGCATTGTAGGACTCAGTGTCACGGTGGCCGGCTTCTACGAAAGACTTGGCGATGAGCGTCTGCGCGAAAAGTCAGCCTGCTGTTAACGGAGACACAAGGCGGATGGGCTGTACCTTGACCCAGGCAATCTATGACAATGTTGTGAGCTAAGCTGGTCATCAAATGGCAATGTTGGGGAATCATGTCTCACATTATTCGCGGGTAGATGAATCCACCGGAAGTCTGGTTTGTACTTGATGTTCTTGGTCAAAGTAGAGATTTTGGGCTTGTCAAACTGCTCGTCCCACCCGTAGAGCAAGTCGTATACAGAAGGTGACGATACAAGCCTTTGCTTCTCAAACTCTCCGAAATCCACGATGGTGGCATTAAAAGCTCGGCAGGCCTTCTCGGCATCGGGCGAGAGGCGATCCGGGTTGCGAGACGGGCAAAGCAGCTGAACAATCTCGGTATGATTCTTCTCGGCCGCGCAAAGCATTGCGGTGCGTCCGAAGCTGTCCTTGATGGTTAGGTTTAGGTCTTTCCTCTTCAGCAGCAGCCGCACGATCGCCTCAAAGCCGTTGAAAGCCGCCCAGTGCAGGGGCGTCATGCCGTTGCTCAGTTCACAGTTGACGTCGACATTGGCCTCGAGCAACAGCGAGGCGACGGGCAGGTGGCCAGTCTGGACGGCGTTGTGCAAGGGCGTCCAGCCACCATCGCTGACAGCGCGGGGATCGGCCCCCCTCTCGAGAAGCAGTCTGACCATATGCTCTCGCTTGTCCTTTTGGCTGCTCTCGGCAGCGAGGTGCAGCGCGGTACGGCCGCGCTGGTTGGTGGCCGAGATGTGCGCGCCCATGTCGAGCAAGGCACGCGACAGCTCGACGTTGCCATTGGTGGCTGCCCACAGCAGAGATGTGCGCGCAAGCTGGTCTCGAGCCTCGGTGTTCGCGCCACTGCGCAGCAGGAGGCGGACGGTGTTGACGGTCCATCTTGGCCTTGCCAGCTTCTCCGAGGCGAGGTAGAGTAGCGGGGTGCGGCCCTCCTTGTCGGTGGCCTCGATATTAGCACCCTTGTCCAGCAGCATCTGGGCGATGGTATCGTGGCCCTTGATGCACGCGGCGAAGAGGGCGGTCTGGTCGAGGCGGTTGGTCCAGTTGGGATCGGCGCCGTGCTGGAGCAGCTCGCCGACGACGGCGACATGGCCACCCTCGCAGGCCTTGAAGAGGGGCGCGACGTCGCGGTCCTTCCTGGCATTGACGTCGGCGCCGTGGTGCAGCAGCAGGCGGACGGTGGACAGCTTGCCGCGGGTGGCGACCTTCTGGAGGGCCTGGCGCAGGGCGTCATTGTCGGTGGCGGAAGACCACGGGGGGTCTTCGGCGAGGATGTCACGCAGGCGCGACTCGTTGGCCTGGGCGGCGGCGGCAATCAGGCGCAGATGACGCTGGTCGGGCTGGCTGCTGGCGACACTGGCTTGGCTGGCCATGGCGACGGGGCGCAGGCCGGAGCCGAGGCCGAAGCGCGTCGCGGTGGGGAGGCAATGGCGCGCGTCCGCGGTTGTGTCTGTAGGTCGGGGTCTCGGGGCTGCTCGCGGGAGGCGGCATGGGCGGCTTTGTATACGCCGGCGGAACCTGAGGGCACGGAAGCCGAGGGCGGGAGGGCAGTGCTCGAGCTCGAGTTCGAGCTTGTGCTCGGCTGGCGGAGAGGGTGGGCGACCTGAGGCTGAGGGGCGGGACTCGCTCTATAGTCGGCCGGGGGGCGTCCGAGGCGTGCAGGGCGGCTGAGCTGTGTGTCGCGGGACGCAGTCGCCATGGTGCACGTGGTGGGTTGCGATGGTCGCCGGAGGCTCGCACAAGTCTGTGCAGTGGAAGACGGCCGAGAGGATCGCATCTGGCGATCGAGGCAGGAGCGACGCGGCAGCTGCTGGGGAGGAAGGCGCACAGGGGGGGCGGGCGGCGGTTCACGGTTCCACGCGTGCGCAGCTGAGAGCTGCAGAAGCTCCGCCGCCGATCCGCTGCTAACCTAACCTATGGAGTAGGTACGGTACTTTACCTACATGTAACGACACTGGAAGGGAACAAGGGCAGCGAGATTGCACTACCATCCACTGGACATAGGTCGTGCGAGTGTCCGTACGGAGATGGGAGTATACCTCATGTATGCCACATTGTTGCCGATGCAGCATCGTCCGTTGGACCCACGCGTTCTAGAACGCCTGCAGTCCCTTCACAGCCAAACAGCCATACCGCCATGGCGTCCGGTGGGTGTACAGCTGCAGATGCCCTCTTGGCTGCTCAGGCCTCACTGACCACTGTCGTCTTACCTGTCAGGTGCCGTCGGGCGTGGAGGCGACCAAGATTGGTCCATCTCTCTGTCAGTGTGGTGCTCGTGGTTGCACTGCTGATCACCTTGGGTGCCTTACCTATTCCTCCGTGTAGACTGCTTGTACGGAGCAGACCGCACTACGTACGATATCAGTATGGTGCCTCTCTTTTCAACAGAGTCAACAAGTATTATGCCCAGGTAAGCCGCGCAGTTCCTCTAGAGAAAGAAGAGGGCTAGCCACGGAATCTACTCGAACCTACAACTAGTGTCTCACTCTGGAACAGAGCTCTTTGAGTGATGCTGGGCGCATATAATACTAGTCCACTATGTAGTGGTTCAATCTGGCCGAATGGACTTCATGTACGGGCACATCCACATGTACTCGTACTACTCAGCCCTTCAGAGCCGTGGCCCATCCAAATATGTACCTAACCTACCTACTACACAGGGCATTGGATCTCTCCTTAGGCACGGGCAGGTTACAGACTTGGAAGTCGGCGAGTGGTCCGATCCGTATCAAAAACTTGACTTGCGCATAATCGTACCCGAGCCAGAGCATAGCCGGCCCACTCACAATATACCATGCTTGCGTGTAAGGTAGCCACCTTGTAATTATAATGGCCCTCAAACGTCGCAAGTGATTTGGGAACGTTTCTTGTCGGCCTCCGGAAGCCCATCCAGCCATGCCTGGCAAGCCAATGTGAGGCCAAAGCCACAGGATCCACGACCCCTGCTCGCGCTCGCCCACTGTGCCCCCACCCGCTGGGGTTGACTGGGGCAGACGATAGAGGAGACCCCGAGCCGCTGTTACCCCTCGTGGGTTCGACTGTGGGAGGGTTGCATGGCTGCTGACCTTTGCAGACGATACCAGCCTCTTCCCTCGACGAGAATCGAATCAGAAGAACTGCCAATACTGAGAGCCGCATAATATCTGGGTACCTGCCAGTCTCCCTGTACAGCCATGACGACCCCAGCAGCGGCCCCCAACCTGCAAATCCCGGCGTCGTCGTCGACCGTGGATGTCAGGGTGATCGACACGTTAGTGAGACAGACCACTACCAGCCCTCTTCGCCCCTCAGCGTTACAATGATGGGCTGCTTTTCTTCCTCTGCGCAGAGCCAGCTGCTGATCCCCCATTCTTAGACACACTGATGTGTACCTCCGCTCTGGCCTGTTCTGGGAGCCGGAGCTGCCGGGCTTCGACGGCCTGACTGGCCCCATCTACTGCTTCCTTGTGACGCACCGCTCCTCGGGCCGCCATATCCTCTTCGATCTCGGCACGCGGCCGGACTGGGAGAACTACCCCGCGCATCGTCAAGCTGATCCGGGCCACGACCACCGTCACCCCCGGCACCGACGTCGCCGCCGTCCTCGACGCCGACGTCAGCGGCCTGGGCGTCCGCAGCGCCGACATTGACGCCGTCGTCTGGTCCCACAACCACTTCGACCACATCGGCGACCCCTCCCGCTTCCCCCCCTCCACCCGCCTCGTCGTCGGCCCGGGGGTCAAGGCGGCCTCGTGGCCGGGGTGGCCCGCCGACCCGGACAGCGGCGTCCTCGAGTCGGACGCCGCCGGGCGCACGGTCGAGGAGGTCGCGTTCCACGGCGACCGCAGCCTGAAGATCGGCCGCTTCGACGCCTGCGACTACTTTGGCGACGGCTCCTTCTACCTGCTCGACGCTCCCGGCCACGCCCTCGGCCACATCTGCGCCCTCGCGCGCACCACCGCCGACCCGCCGTCGTACGTCTTCATGGGCGCCGACGCCTGCCACCACCCGGGCGTCCTGCGCCCGAGCCAGTACCTGCCTCTGCCCACGAGGCCCGGCTGCCCGGCAGGGGAAGAAGGCAAGACACCCGCTGAGCGATCCTCGCCAGCGGAAGCGGGCCCCGCGCTGCCCGCCTGCGGAGGTTGCCCAGGCGAGCTGCTCGAGAAGCTGGGGCGGTGGCAGGCGCCCGGGGAGCCCTTCTTCACCGTGGCGCGGACGCCCTTGTTCCCCGACCAGCCCGCGTCACGCGACACCGTCTCCAAGATCCAGGAGCTGGACGCCTCGGACGAGGTCCTGGTCCTCATCGCGCACGACAGCTCCCTGAGGGGCCAGATACGAATGTTCCCGGACCGCATCAATGACTGGCGTGCCGAGGGGGTGGCCGAGTCTACGCGGTGGCGGTTCTGCGACGACCTGAAGCACGTGCGGCTTGGCGAGGGGAAGGGGTCTTGAGCCATCACCCAGCCCTTATACCACATATATCTAGACAGATTAAATCCAGACGATAGCGCGAGCCATCCCAAGATGAACCTTGGATCATCGGGAATGAGGCCACTCAGGCGACATGATCCAGACGCGTACGAAATCACCCGCACGGAAGACAGGATAGACAGACGGAAGCATAACGTCAATCGTGAATTTACTCTTGCAGAGTCCGAGGCTTGAACACGGCAGGACTTGGGTTGCTGCCATGTGGCCTTCTACGAACAGTCACTCAAGTCTCGGGTCAAATCCAAGTGGGAGTTTACGGGAAAGGGCAAAATCCGATCATGCAAGGGGCGATGAACTGCCGAGATCGCAAGAGCGAGCCTTCCACACGACAGCTCGGTTGACGCCGACGCAGGAGGTCGGCTTGGCGATGTGCGTCGACCTCGAGGGCCGCCAAATTTCAGGAGCAAAACCTACGTCTTGAGGAAAGTTAGCAAGAGTGCCAGAACTGATGGCTTTGATATTTTGAAAATAACAAGGTCGAGTCAGAATATGTAAGAATTAACTATCACATTTCTGCCCGATATAGCGACTCCGGCGAGAGTGCCATCGGAACAGAATCAATCGCAAATTTTACTCATCATAACGACGGCAGCGGCTGTGGACCGCGATGAACTGAGAAGTGACTTACCATGAGCGTCAGAGGAATAATAGGCATGGCGCTTCTGACAAGATGATGCGGAATGACATTGGGTTTGGAGCAGGCGTGCCCGAGGGCCGAGGGTGAAGATTGATCGATGAGACGGACGGGAAGGCCGAGAAGAAATAGTGCTTGCGACACGAAGGACACGCGAAAAGCCAGCACAGGAGCAAGGAGCTATGGCCACCGCGAACGCGGCCAATCAAAAGCGAAGACCCGCCAGTTCATGTGGCTGGGGTACGTATCGCGCTTTCACTGCGGTGGACAAGCCACACCAGGGTGAAAACGGATTAGCGCATGAGTCCGGGTCGGTGTGCACAGCCGAAATAATTTTCTGCAGGTTAGGGCAAGGGAGTTTTGCATGGCCGGGCGCCGCACACATTTCATTCCCGCAGCCGAGCCGAGCCAGCCCTCCCCAAGATCGCTCAGGGAAATTCGAGGCACGTCCGAGTTGACTGATCGAGAGCATCACCAAACCACACGTCGACTACTAACCCCGGTATCACCTCCAGTAAGTCAGACCTCTCCCTTCCGCATCTGCATCTTCGGCACCCCTCGACCAGCGCTCCGACCTTACGTTCATTCTCGGCTCTCTCCACCTCGCCGGCGCACCCATCTCCGCTGCCTTGAATTGGTCTAACGATACTCCCGCGACGCAGCAGCAGCACTTTGTCAAGATGGGCGACATTGCTATTGAGTCACCGAACTGGCGCCTGGTCGAGGTCGGCCGTATCGTCCTCGTCCAGGGCAACAGCCCCTACGCCGGCAGACTGGCCGCCATTGTCGAGATCATCGACCACAAGCGCGTACGTTCAACCCACAACCCCATATCCGGTCCGGTCGCCCAAAGTCGCGCAAGAGGAGGAAACGCATGGATAGCATTGGCAGAAGGCCGCGCAGACAACGGGACGAAGACAGGACGGACGGATGGTCCGTTCGCATGATGATTCCATACTGACCTCAGATCAACAGGCCCTGATCGACGGTCCCGCCGCCGACGCCAAGCTCGCCGTCCCCCGCCAGGCTATCAACCTGTCCGAGGTTCTGCTTGCCCCCCTGAAGATCGAGAAGCTGCCCCGTGGTGTGCGCAACGGCACCCTGAAGAGCGCGTGGGAGAAGGCTGGCATCGATGCCAAGTGGAAGGAGACCAACTGGGCCAAGAGACAAGAGCAGACCGCGAGACGACAGGCCCTGACCGACTTCGACCGCTTCAAGGTCATGCGCCTCAAGAAGCAGCGCCGCTTCGAGGAGCGCAAGGCTCTGGCCAAGGTCAAGGCGTCGGCGTAAGTCTGGGGCTCCGTTTGATCCTACACAACCCAGGACTGCCGGCCCGCGGCAAGCGCCTATCGCCCGAAAGCCGGTCTCGTCGATCGCCGAACAGGGCATCATGCGCAACACCAGCAGTGGCCTGCCAACTCCTACGGATGAAGGAAATTTCGGAAAGGAAAAGCAGGACGAAGAGGAGAGGTTTCGAGGACGAACCTGATGAGGAACGCAAGATAAAAATAAAAGGGGCGGTACTTATCAGGAAATCCCAGACTGCATGAGCAACTACACATCGGCATGGACTCGGGGGTTGCTGGACGGGATCTCGTTTGCTGTTCCGTCTTTAGGGCAGGCATGTATGTCACAAACTCACATCACCCAGGTTCGGGTCTTTTAAAGAGGTGACCGGCGTCAATGATATGGACATTCACAACCAGTTGATGAGCTTTACGACTCGAAAGATATCCCATTCTACTCTTGTGACACACTGCCAGTTGCGTGACAGTTCGCTCAAATGCCTGATCCGAGTTGCTCAAAGCCTGGATCGATCTGCTCTGACTGCCGGCTCGATTGGTATAGCCAACAAATGGTTCAGACTCCTATAAGCGAGAGAATGCGCGCTGTTTCCCTGGAACGAAGTATACCTCATGGTAGACCCGCGTCTTCCGCTTGCGGGCTCAGGGTGAGTGACAACGACTCGCAGCCAAACCACTACATGAGGCAGCTATGCGGCATGATGATTGCTAGGCGCGCCAATTGGCCCTGCAGCTTTGCTCCGAGTAAACGTCCCGTATCCAAGGAACTGCGTCGCCTCGACCGTCGCGGCATTTACGAAAACACCATCATGAATGCCAAAGGCCTGTATGACCTCATTGGAGGTGACCTAGCGAGGCAGACGTCTCAAATAGCACTTCCATACCTTGAATACCCGGATCAGGGCCTGCTTGTCCAAGTTGAAGATGACGATAAAGGGACTGTACAAATATCCTATTCTGTAGTAGTCTGTGCATGGCTGGCCGAACAGCGAAGCCCTAGGCCCGTTTGCTAGAGTACCTACGGCAGGTCGCTTTCCCGGGGCGCGGGCAACTGTGAGGTACCTGGAGCTAGGCGGGGCATGGGCTGAGCGACCCGGTACCCCTCCAATACAACACCCGCACGTGGGCGTGTTCCGTCGCGGGCGAATATTTTTTGCATCTGCTCAAAAAATTCCTGGGTGGGCGGGAATTACACAGTTGCTCAACCATCACCGCCGTGTCGCCTACCCGAGTCGCACCTCATACATCCCCTCCATGTGAGTATAATGAATTGAAATCCTGCAATTTTCGAAAACTGCTGTTTTCCGAGCTGCGCCGTCAAGTGACGGTGCAGCGGCCACGCTTGGTGGCTGCCGGGTGAGCATCGACAAGAAGTCGGACGTGATTTGTGTGCGCTCTCGGTAGTACATAGCCCACAAATTCATCGTTTCGTGGTGGAAGAGGCCCGCTGCACGCCGCCCGCTGCCCGCAGGCAGTTTGGCGGGCAGCCCCTCCATGGCGGCCAAGCAGTCTTGAGCGCTCTCTCTGGGCCGCTGCAGGTGCCCTGGCCGCTGTCTACAGGCGGCTTGGGCGCTGAATCCCGCCTACCTACCGAGCTTTGCCCAGTGCAGGCGCGGGGCGGTCCAGGGGGGTCCAGCAGCCGTCGCAGTGCAGTGACGGGACTCATTCGTACGCCCTCACAGACTGTACCCTTCCCACCATCACCACTACCCTCGCATCCGCTGCTGCTGACAACCGGGTCTCCTTGCTTCAAGTCTCGTGTGTATCTGTGTGTACCTGTGCCGCTTCGCCTTTGTCCCTTGCCTGACCTCTGGCCAGCTCATTTTGCAGCATTACTGACCGTTGCAAACCCCGCCCACCAGCTTCTTCACAACCACCCATTACCGCCACCATGTCGAACCCCAGAGTTGAGGAGCTCCCCGACGACGAGACCAAGAAGACCCAGGTCGAGGAGCAGGAAGATGACAGCTCCGACTCCGAGATCGAGGCTGGCGACGAGAGCGGCCCCTCCGGCTCGACTGCCATCATCCACAACCGCAACGAGAAGAAGGCCCGCAAGGCCATAGAGAAGCTGCACCTTCAGCGTGTTCCCGGCATCACCCGCGTCACCCTCCGCCGCCCCAAGAACATCCTCTTCGTCATCAACAGCCCCGAGGTCTTCAAGTCTCCTAACAGCAACACTTACATGTGAGTCGGACTTTGCTGTGTCGAGCTTCCCCGCCGGACAATCCCCCTCCCCTCCTGCAACAGATTGGACTGACATGGCTATGTCACAGCGTCTTTGGTGAGGCCAAGATTGAGGACCTGAACTCTGCCGCCCAGCAGGCCGCTGCCCAGCAGCTGGCCCAGGGTGGTGGCGAGCACGACCACGCCGGTCACGACCACAGCCACGGCGAGGACGCCAAGGCCGTCGAGGGCAGCGGCGACGCCAAGAAGGAGGAAGAGGATGACGATGAGGAGGTTGACGCCGAAGGCCTCGAGGACAAGGACATTGAGCTCGTCATGACCCAGGCTTCCGTGTCCCGCGCGAAGGCTGTCAAGGCCCTCAAGGAGAACGATAACGACATAGTCAACTCCATCATGGCACTCAGCGTCTAACACTGAGGAGGGCCTTTCCCATATCGTCAACGTGGCACTGGGCATGGTATTGCGCCCTGCTCCCTGAGGCTTTCTGGGAGATATAGGGGCGATCCAGCTAGGTGTATAGCAACAGCCCGGTAGAGGGGAAAAAGCGACACGACCAAAAATTTCAAATCTGCATAATGACAGGCATGAGCATGTTCCAGCGTTGCTGGCTACAATCCACATTCGAGTGACTTTCGTGGGTATCAGGACCACCGGCCGATAGCTGGGCTTTGGATGCGGCCAGGAAACGGCCTCGAAGCGATCGAAAGCACAACACACAGGGAGAGGTCGACGCCACCGCGTTGATACATGCCTTCTTACTGCTGGAAGTAGATTCGTAGCAGTGTCTTCGGACGGGTCAACATACAGATGCGTTCGCAGGGTGGTTTCCAGTACTGACGGGATTGATGAAGGTAAAGCCATTTTCGGCCTGGCAACGTCTTGCTCTGTTGGGGTTTTCGTCAAGTAAATCCCGTCCTTATAGAGTAAAGACTTATAGAGTAAAGACTCATAGCAAGCTACTAACAGAATCGGGCTAATCAGGATATTTGAGAGCAAGGGCGCAATTCGCCTGATGTTGGTAGTAGTTGTTACCAAAGGTAGATGGATTTGAGGCTCTACTCCTTGGGCAGATTAGACAAATATCTCACGTGATTCGATGCTAGCTCGGTGGATTTATCAAAGGTCCATCATGCTTGGAGGGGAGCCCGTGGGATTATCCGAGCAGAGAAAACAGTACGCCAGAAGAGGAAATAAGCGGACCCGGACGCCCAAGGCCGACTTCTTCCGTTCGGTACCTGGGACGGGCAAAGGGGCCAGTGGCACTGGCTGGGCTGGCTGGTGCAACTGAAATCGTTGCTTCACCTGCACCAGGACCGCCCAGCTGCAGCAGCCACCTCGATCAAGGTTGTCGTCGTCTCGTCGTCGCCCATCTCCACTCCAATTCTCTTCCCTCAACCACACCCGCCCCTCTCCCCAGTCACTCCTCAGCAACCCGCTCCATTACCATCATGGCCACCGTAAGTCGTCCCTCTCCCATTGCCGGTCCCCGTTCTGTCGCCGCGTCATTTTTCCGCTCTCGGTCCTCCAGCTGCCTCCAATGGCTCCGGAATTCATGCGTCAATTGAACCGACCCCGACACCGCCCACGATGCGAAGCGCGTCCGACCCGACGACCAACCCCGCGCCCCGATCGCTCTTGTCGAACAGTGCCGTGTCCCAATTCCTCCCTGATGTGCACGGCAGGGTCGCCGCCGATCACGACCGTGGGCTAACCGTCTTCCGATTTCCCCGACAACAGAAAAGCGCAGCGCTCAAGCTCGACTGGGCCAAGGTGTCCTCCTCCCTCGGCCTGCGCGGCCAGACCGCTGCCTCCCTGCAGGCTTTCAAGCAGCGCAACGAGAACGCCCGCCGCCGCCTCCAGCTGCTGTCTGAGCAGTCCTCCACCGTCGACTTCGCCCAGTACCGCTCCACCCTCAAGAACCAGGCCGTTATCGACGAGATTGAGCGCCGCTTCAAGGACTTCAAGCCCGCCACCTACGATGTCGCCCGCCAGATCAAGGCCATCGACGCCTTCGAGGTTGAGGCCGTCAAGAACGCCGAGGCTACCAAGAACAAGGTCGACCTCGAGCTGAAGGACCTTGCCGCTACCCTGAAGAACATCGAGTCCGCTCGCCCCTTCGATGAGCTCACCGTCGACGAAGTCGCCGCTGCCGAGCCCTCCATCGACGAGAAGACCTCCAAGCTCGTCTCCAAGGGCCGCTGGTCCGTCCCCGGCTACAAGGTAAGTCCCGATGCTGACGTGCCACTCGTCGCGCTTCTGTACGTCTCTTGTGCTAATCCCTGCTCCCCCAATCCAGGAGAAGTTCGGCGACCTTTCCGTGCTATAGATGCAGCCGTCTGTATCGTGTTCGCGTTCTGTTTTATTGGTCACTCGCGGCCGCTCGCAGCGCGACTTATCTCTCGACCTCGGCATCCACCAGGGGACGATGGGAAAGCAAAAATATACAACCCCCTTTTCCCTTTGTTGTAACACTAGCTTGGTGTAGATAGCAGCAGGCAGGCAGGCGAGTTGAATCAACAAGATCAAGAAGATGGCAGAATTGGTGCGTGTGGTTCTCGAGGGACTTTTGCACAATGCGACAGTGCGCAGCTCCGTTCGCGATCATTTCCGACCTCTTGCCGTTTCGACTCGGCTGGGCGTGAATGATTCGCAATTGGTGTCGACAGAGTCATGGCTGCTCTTGCGGCTTTCTTTCATCATGCGTCCGCACTTGCCCGCAGGGCTTGCTTCATGATATGTTGCGAACATGGCTGCAGCAGAACCAATCGCCGCTTCATCATGCGCATGTTAGTCAAGCTAACAGCTCTCGTGAATGAGCTGAGCAGAAATCGCGAAAGGTGTGCAATGGATAAGGAGGTAAGCTTGGTCTGTAGAATACGTTATCGACTGACTGCTCATACACGGCGGCTCAGGCAAGCAATGTCTCTCCATTGGACTGGTCGGGTCAATGCTGCCTGGGGCGTCTCGTTGTTTTCCATACTGACTTCATCGTAAGTGACTATCAATCACCACTTATGGATCCAATATGCCTGCTCTCTGTAGCTGACAGCATAGATCACCAGCCCCCGCTGACCCTGCGCCGGAGTTAGTCCAATGTTGTCCGCACGGGGTTTGGTTGTGCTTGAGTGCTCCGCACACGCTTCAGTCAGCGAGGAGTCTCCGGAGCAAGCCTGACTCGGCACACCGCGCACTCGTTCAGCTCTACCTTATATTACAACCTCGGCGGTGCTCGGAGTGGCGCGGTAGGGAGGGAGGCGGCAAGGCCAGTCAACATGCGTGTTCCGTGCGCGCTGTCGAAGTACTGGCGTGCAAGCGCGCCCGCAGGAAGACTTCTCGGCGGCCGACGGCGTAGACGGCTATACCCTACTGCTATTACAGACCAGGGACAATGCCAGCGAAGTCTGAGAACGCCAGAAGACAAGATCTTGCGAAGAGTGACTCAAAGGGGGCCCAAAGCGGCGCTGGCAAGGAGCTTCGGAGTGGAGAGCACGTGCCGCCTGCCGTGTGTGTCTTTCGTAACCCGGCCGGTTCTTCCAAGGCCAGTTGCGTGTGTCAACGACTTGCCCTGCCTCGTTGTACCAGGCTCAGCCGCGGCAGTCCTGAGCTCAGACCCGCGTGCTGTCGTGGTCAAGACCTCGAGGGACACCGAATGCAACTGTTGCCCCTCAAGAAGGCTTCCTGGCACCAGATTGTGCGCGACGCAATTGAGAAGGGAGAAAGAGACCGCCCCCTTGGCCAGCAGGCTACCTCTGCTTGGAGCAGAACCTATTCCCGGGTGATTGCGACGCTGTGGTAAATCTGACCGCCGGGTGTGAGTCCGTTGATTTTGGCTTCGTCTAACTACTCCGGGCTCAGAGTCGGTTTCGATTCAGTGTTGTGCAGACATTGGTTTTGTATATTGTCTCTACGATGGCATTTGGACATGCGGCAAGAAGGAGAATCATGCTGGCATGATATGATGAGTATGTGTCCTAGCTCTGCTGGCAAGACAGGTACAGGTTTGCTATGCGTGTGCACCTTTCTGACATGTTGGATACGCGTATCTGCAAGCCGATGAGTGACGGAGCCATGGATACGGATATTCCTGCCAATTTGTAGTCTTGTCGTAAGCATTGTGTTATTTGTTACTAATCTGCTCTGCGAGTATTTGGCGTCGACTTCTTTTTTCCGTGATCGCCTTTCTATTCCCCGGTTCTTCGGCGGGAGACGAACGACGGGTCTCCGCGCGCCCGAACCGGCTCTTCTACCTGGTGTGAGGTTCTAAATGTGTAGGTGATATAGGGTTGTGGTTGGTAATATAGACACAGCCAGGTAACCATTGGCCGGTTACGCTGCCAGAAGTTAGGCCCTCTTTTGCCCTTTTCATGCTCTCCTTCTTGCTTCTCCTTTCGTTTTTCTATTTGCATTTGCATTATTTCCCTTTCGGTATTCCCCGGGAAACGGCACTGTCAAAACCGTAATGGGCTTTTTGTCGCTCAGTGGCTCTTCCTCTCCTCGGCCTTTTCCTCCCTCGTCTTCCCCTCGTCGTCCTCGTCCTCGTTGCTGTTGTTCTTCTTCTTCTTGTTGCGGAAGGCGGGCAGGTTCTTGAAGCACTGCTTGAACTCCTTCTTGAAGGTCTTGGTGATGCAGTTGCCGGCGACCTCGGAGATCCACTTGAGGATCCGGGCGGCGAAGGCGGCGACCATGAGCTCGAACTTGGCCTTGGCGAGGAACAGGCCCTTCTCGAGGGCCTTGTGCAGCAGGCTCTGGCTCCTGGAGGACACGGCGGACCCGACGCGGCTCCTGTGCTTGGCGATCAGGCCGCCGGCCTTGCCCCCGAGGTTCAAGGCGCGCCGCCTCGCGACGACGACGGCGCCGCCGCCGCCGTCCTGCTGCTGCTGCTGCTCTTGCTCTTGAGGTGGTTGAGCCTGGCTGCTGCTGCCCTCGATGGGCGGCGCCATGGCCGTGTACTGCGCGACCTCGCCCTGCATGCACAGCGAGGCGCCCTGGCACACCATGGTGGTCTGCTGGAAGGTGCCGCCCATCGAGTCGAAGACGCTGAAGCCGTAGGCCATGCAGATCCAGCACTGCGCCTGGGCCTCGGTGTTGATGGTCGGCACGGGGAAGCCGCCCGTCTCCTCCTCTTCCTCCTCGTTCCCGTTTCCGGCGCCAGCACCGCCAGCACTGCCGCTCGGGCTCTCGCCGCTGCCCCCGCCCGCGGGAAGGATCACGGCCGGCATGTTGCTGGGCTGCATGGCCGGCGGGACCTGGCTCGAGGCCGACGGCGGGACCGGCATGCTGGACGGCGCTGCCGCCGCCGCCGCCGGGACCGGCATGCTGACGGCCGTGGGGAAGCTGCCCTGCCGGCGGACCATCCGGGCCGAGGCCGCCGAGCTGCCGGCCAGCAGCACGGCGAGGAGCGTCGCAGGCGGTGAGAAGAGCATATTTGGTTTCTCTGGTCGTTATTTTTGAAAGGGGGATATATATATATATCTCTTCTAATCCTGCGAGAACAGTACCTCAGGTCCGGCTGGCGGGACGAGGAGAAGCCAGAGAGGAAGAAGGGAAAGGGGCTTTCAGTGATCTAAAGAGAGACCCACCCCCGCTCATATGGACAGAAAAAAGAGAAGTGGAAGCTGCCGTGGTATTATCCCGATTCGCGAGAGAAGGGCGTGTCGAATGAAGATGAAAGAAGTGAGTCCCCGGACCACGCGAGGCCAGCTGTACGTAGGTTGCAGCAACAGTGCGAGAGGGGGAGACAAGGGCATATAAGCTCATTAGTACTGGCGCCGGGACCCTTTTGCCAAGTGGTGTGGTAGACCCAAAGTCGGCGAGAGCCGGGGCAGGGCAAAGGGGCTCCCTCCACGCCTCTCCGCGCCCCGTCACGCCTCCCTCCCCACGCCGGGAGAGGAGAGGCCAGACCAGGCCGTGGAAACGGGGTGCCGAGATAGTTGGGCGCCGACGGGGATGAGGAGGGGGGGGGGGTCTTTGCCCACCAGACAAGACTGAAAATAGAGTCCTTCCCAGCAAGGGGGGGGGGTTCTTGGGCGAAAGAGGGTGAGAGGTCCCTCGTATCTCACTCATGTTGCCACCGGCCCCCGCGTCGTGCGTGCTGCGAAACAAACGACTCGTACCGCCGATCCGGTCCGATGCGTGCCAGTCTGTCTGGCTGGCCGACCGACTGTCTGCTTGGGTGGTGGGAGCTGAGAGAAAGACAGAGAGAGACATGGCCACTCGCTGCGAGTGGCGCTCTCCCCGGCAACAAGTCATCAACTACGTATAGGTAGGTACTCGAAAGCCTGCCTGGTCTACTCGTACGCGCAGATGCATCTCACACACACTCGAGTAACAATAACAAGGGGCCATGGCCGTCGAGGCTCGGTGACTGTTCACACTCTGGTCGCTGCCGCCACCGCCGCGCTGCTCCGACTACGCCATCTCCGATGGCCATTCGTCATCATCCGTGGTACTGACGTGTTGTCGAGGGGCGTCATGGGAAAGAAACAACGCCGACGTACCAGCGGGTTATCATGAGTGAGTGGGAAAGTACCTAGGCAAGTTATGTAGGGACCACCATGCAGTGTAAGCTCTTGCTCCGGTGTGGACGTGCCTCGATCGATAGGCTCCTCTTTTCTTCGTCCGTCCGTCCGTCCGTCTTTTTTTTTTTTCTTTCTTTTTTTCTTTGGCGGCTTCGGTACTTGTAGATCTGGGGTGCAGGCAGAGGCCCGGGTTTCGTCCTTGATTTTGTTCTGTAATCGCCTCGACCCTTTGCCACTGGGCTGACTGAGTGAGAAGTCGCCGAAGAAGGGGGGGATACGGGATACGCGGTAGGGCAAGTCGGCCTCGCCCATTGTGAGGGGTGGCGGCGCCACCACCACCTCTGTGATCGCAAAAAAAGAGGGCTTTCACCCAAGACGGGACCGGTCCTGGAGATCAAGAAGCAGTCCCTGGCCAGGTTGGTGGGTCGGTTCTGTAGAGTTGCTGGCCTCTCAGCTGAGCGAGAAGACTTGGTATTCACAACTCGGCAGGCATCCCTGCCAGGCTCGGCGGTGGATCACCGCAGCGACAAATTTAGGACTCGACTTCTCTCGCTCGTCTGACTGACTGGTAGGCAGGTAGATACCTAATTCCCTGCTTCTTCTGTGTGAACTCTGGCTTCTCTTTACCCTCGTTTCCCACTCGCTCGTTTGCATTGGATGAATATCCTGTCTAGAGTATCTACCTTGTTTGGGAACCTACGCGTGGTGAGAGACAATGCAGAGAGGGTGGAGAGGGAGAGGGGCGAGGGGCGAGGGGCGAGGGTCTCGCCACTAAGTCGCCTTCTTTTTCCTCTTCAGCTTCTTCTTCTTCTTCAGCTACTTTTTCTTTTTTTCTTTTTTCTTTCTTACGTACCGTTATCAGCGCACACGTGCTCAGGCCTCTGCTCGCCCTTCGCCACAGTCGCCCCCCAGAACTCGCTGCACAAGGCGCAAGCGCTCCAGCCCGTATCGCACCTTCCCCCCCGGCGTCGTGGTTCGGCGCCCTGGATTCGCGGCAATTGCCGGCGTCTTCTTTTCTCTTTCTTTCTTTTGTATTATCTTTGATTATTCTCTTCGAAGGGCCAAGTACGCAGACCGGGGGGGGGGGGGGGACGAACAGTGTCGGTGGTCTGGGGCTTCGTCACCCACCCTTTCTTCACCAATTGCTGAAGGCTATACTCGCAGTACTCCTCCGCTCGATTACGGCATGGTCTGAAAAAAAAAACCCCCCAAAAAACACCGACTGCTGATAGAGCCCGTTGACCATGGAAGCTTTCGCCAAAGGGGAGAAAGATGCCCGCCCGCCCCAACTCTTGCATTCCAGGCAGCCAGACCAGGCCGTGATTGAACCTGGTTGGCGATGGCGGCAGGTCGGTGGAGGTGGAGCCCGATCGCGACCTTGTTGGTTCGCCACGGTGTAGGGATTCCGGGGGGGGGGGGGCGACTGCGGCACTTTCTCGTGCGCGAACAGGCGCGGCCAGGCAAGGGCGTAAGCAAGCACATTTTCTCCAGCTCGACCGGCGGCTTTTCCAACGCCGGCCGCGCGTGTCCAGGGAAGAAACACCGCGGGCCTCTCCACGGCGTCGCCTGGCTACCAAGTAAGAGACAAGCCGTATCGGGCCCGGGCCCCCGCGAGCCGATCTATCCCAAGGCCCCGGCGGCGAGGCGTTTCATCTTGCAAGATAAGGGGCTGGAAATAGCTCGATCTGACCGGGTCTCTTATTATTACCTACCACCTACTCGTACGCCGTGCTCCGTAAAGCCGAGTCCCGAGATTGAGCCCACGGCGCCGCCGCCATCGCTCTTCTCCCCCCAACCGGACACCACTACTAACTGATCGGGCCCGGACCATACGAACTCGGAATCCGTCCCGCCCAGTCTAGCCACCATCTCACGGTGATCAGGCCTGGCAGGAGGGGGGAAAGAGGGGCGATAGGTACCCGGTATCTTCGCCAGTTCTGCTCGGCGGGCTTTGCCTGTACGTCGATACGCGCCCAAGAGGCGGTGGATCGCAAGACCCGTGGCTGCCACCCGAGTGATCGAGGCCGGCTCACTGTCGTATCCAAGATGACCGCTCCACGACTCTCCTATCAGAACCGAGGCGCATGAAAAACCATGGTGGATTAGACGCTTCAACAGGGCCAATATTCAGCCTTCATATGGCTTGGGGTTGGCAACCATGTCCCCAGCAACTCGCCCCTACGGGCAACAATGTTTTGTCCTTCGGCCAGTGTATTATTGAGGTTTTCATGTCCTTGGAACAAGAATACCGGGCATCGGGCCTGGAACCGTAGATGAGGCTGAATCGGCCACACGATTCCTGGGTATCAACATGGCATGGTCTCGTCTATCCCATTCGCTCGTAACGCTCCCTCGCCTTGTCCTTGGCCTTGGCCACAAAGTCTGAGTAGTCATTCCTCGTCGCCCGCGCAGCCTCTTCCACGGCATCACCCAGTTTGCCGCCTTCGGCACCAAGGCCCACGCCCGGATTGTACGCCGTCGTCTCGATGATCTCGGTCCGGCCGCTGCCTTCAGCCCCGAGCCCCTCGCCCTTGCTCCACCCCATCTTGGCCAGCAGCCCAGCTCCTTTGGAGACCGGTGCTTTGGCCGGCATGTCATCGTTTGATGAAGTCGCGTTGTTTCCTTTGCCGGCTGCTTGGTCCTTGCGCGGAAGATGGGGTTTGGGCTTGTTGGGCTGGTTGTGAGTCTGCCTCCGCTCCTTGGCTCGGTCACGGTAGTTGGAAACGGGCTCCTTGCCCAGATCCTTGAGGTCCTTTGTGGCTTTGGCTATCAAGGGTTCGTCTTTGAGGTTCGCCCTGTGCATGTCGCTGAGCTGCTCGTGCCGACGGAGAGAAGGTTCGTTCTTGAACTTGCGTCTGCAGAGTAGGCAGCACATGGCGTCCAGATCGGCATACGACACGAAATGGGCTGGCGCGGCCTCGGCAGGAGCAGGGCGCTTTTCGAACTGACTGCTGCCTCCCACGGCATTCACACCTGTTGCTGGTGTCTTTTCGTTCAGCGCCGGTTCTGACTGGCCTGCCATCTTTCCCTTTTGCAACTCGGCGTGTTTGTTTGCCCACATCTGCAACTGAGGTGCCATAGCAATGGCCTTCTTCCCACTCGGGGCCGCCAGATCCTTGTCAGCTTTGCGCTTCTTCGAGCTGGAATCCTTGACGCCAGAAGCTTCCGCATCTCTCTTGGACCCCTTGGACTCATTATCGTGGGGCCTGTCTTCGTAAAGCGATTCGTTGAAGACAGTCAGTTCACTGGCATAGACTGCTGGGTTCCAGTACGCCAGTTGGAGCGAGGGATTGTGAGTGGTTGCGAAAGAGTACCTGGTATCGTCATCCGGGTTGGGGTACAAGTTGGGGATGAAAACACCAGAATGGATAAAGGCGATGGTAACCGGCCGTGCGCCAATCGTGAACTGAGGCGAAGCATTGTACTTGGCAATCGCGCCGCGAGCATCTTCCAAAGTCGAGAACTCGGCAAAGCCATAGTTGCAGCTGATTTCCGAGACTTTGTCTCGAATGACGAAAACACGAACGAGAGACCCGGACTTCGCGCCCAGCCCTGTTGTGTTGCCTATGGGGGCGGTGCTCTTCAGCTTGGGCGGCGAGGATCCAGATGTTAGTTTCGAACCATCCCCTTTATCAACGTAGAGAGCCTTGATCCCAGAGGCCAGAGTATTCTCGTTAGCAGACGAGGGCAAGTCTCGGATCAGCAAGAACTGTGAAGGTGCTTGCTGGGGACACTCGTCGCTGACACCATCTAATCTCATGTCGGTGACGCTTTCGGCTGCGCAAGATTAGCTTCAGTCCGGCAGCAACGTGTCCCGGCGTTATCTCACATGAACGTGGTGCTTTGCACTGCTTGCACGTTACTCTTCGAGAAAAGTTGTCAAAGTGGCACTGAAACACAATTAGAGTCAATAATCGCAACCCGCAGGTGGGTATAAGACAGACCATTGTGCACTTCCAGTCGTCAGAACTTATAGGTGGGGGCTGCTGCCGTCGTTCCCGGCTGTAGTCGGCACGGATCTGAACCGGAACGCCATCGGCTCCTACAATTTCAAGAGTAGGATAGTTTCTTTCGAGGAAGTCCATTGCGTCTTGATCGGTTTTGAACTCTGCAAAGGCATAACAGCGACGAGAACCTGCAAGAGGGTTAACGAGCGTTGAAAACGAGATGGCGCATAGCCAGTGGGTGGCTCGACTCACCATTCCTATCGTCGAGTTTGGCACGAACCTCGACGAGACCGTCGGCCCCCTGTTCTCGCAAAGCGAAATCAATCTGACCGCGTCAACCGTGGTCAGCGGTGCTCCCCAACAGGCACTTTGTATATTTGATTCCCTGTATTCGACTCACCTCTTGAGGACTCAGCCACTCGGGGACCTCGTCAAGCTTGAGCGTGTGATGTGGCCTTCCCGGACCCGATGACCGGGGGTGGCGATCGTGGTAGTAAGCGTCGTCGGGCGAGTCGTAGGGAGAGTCACCGCGAGAGTCGCCTCGGCGGGGGCTGCGGTGGTTTCTGTGTCGGGGGTCGTCATAGTCGCGATAGCGGCGGTCTCGGCCGCGCGGGGGAGAGTCCCGGGGACGGTAGTAAGGATCGTCGTATGCCATGTCGCTTGTGCTGGCCCAGTTGCCGTCTCTTTCCCTTTCCCAGCTCGCAGATGCAGGGGCACGGCCATGGTGATGATATGACGGCACCCCTTCTGACGGGCGCCCTGCGGCAGAGGTTTCTCCGCGCGGGCCCTTGGGCGGTGTCCTTACGGGCGACCTAGAAGAGTCTTTGCTCGGGTCGAATTAGAGTCAGCGCACGCTCAATAGCGACCTGAAGCCATGGCGCGCCAGGTTGATCTGAAAGTTTTACCATGCCGAGAGCGATAAGGTTGGTCCCTATGGTAGGCGGGTGATCGGTGACGGTGGCGGTCGCGGCCACGGTCGTCGCGCGGCGGGCGGTCATAGTAGTCGTCGTCGTACATGGCGCCGCGCCAGGGGTGCTTTTCGGTTGTGTTCTCTGGCCTGAGAAGTACAGCGCAGTCGTCCGCGCAAGTATCGTAATGAATGAGCAGAACGATGCTTCTATGATTTGACGAGGGCCGCGGGTGGAGGCTGAAAGACGGAAAAGGTCGGTCGAATGACGTCGCGCTGGCGGGAAGGAGCCGTTGCTTGACGGGAGGCAGTCGCGACAGCGGCACGGTGAGTTTAGGTCACTCTGGGTTGCATTTACCCGCCAAACGGCAGGTGCTTGGTTGGGACGTACTCGTACCTCCCGAGCCACTACAGGACAGTGCGTTCTATGCACTGCTTTCTCACCCGAACGGGCCTTTTATCACGCTCACGCACAGTGCGAGGTCTCGGGATGGAACTGACGACCGGCAGGCGTCAGAGCTATGTACGTATATGGACACATTGCATGCAGGCAGGCATTGAAGCATTCGACACTCTCTTTACAGCTCGCAGAGAGTGACTCAAATTGGGGTGCATACTGTGATCTACGCGGTCTGTGAATCAGGTAGGTCATGTCAAGAAGGCTGCCTCAAGCAGCGAGATCTTGAGGGCCCCACGTAGCATTTGTTAACACAGCCGAGCGTCACCATGGCTGGGGATTTGACTCTTTCATAGTCGCATTCATGCCTGGGGGTAGTTATGCTATATCATCCGCCATATTCACACCAAGTAATAAGATTCTGTGCCTTGGGAAAGAGTAACTTGAGTGCCCAGTATCAGATCGCGCCGGTTGCGATTGCGCGCCATACAGGGGACCGACCCACTGAATAAAGTCCCGATTAGCGGGCGCGCAGGCACGCCAGGTCGCCCCGCCGTGACACAGCCGGAGCCGGTGCAGAAACGGGCTGGGCGACAGAGCGACGACGGGGATGAGGGCCGCATCCCAGGCTGACGGATGCCACTTACAACCCCATCACCTGCCATCATCGCCATCACGGGGCTGACCTCCCTTGTTGAGCGTCTGTCAGATCCACCCATACTCTCCCAGCGCCCAGAACAGGATCACCAGAACGCCCCCGGAGCTAACCTCTAACCCCGAGCTCACCACGGTCCAGCGCAGGCTGGAAGCCCTTCAACCTACCTGACAAAGGCCGACACCATGGCAGACGAATCCCCCCAAATCCTGCAGTATATCGTCGATACGCGCCCACTATGGCCGCAAGCGACAAAAACAGGCGAACTGCAGACTCACGTACGTCGGCGGTCGCCCCTCTCGTGCCCCTCGACCCCTCACTCGTGTGGCCCTCAGCGCCGCCTTGGGCACCTACCCCGGTGATGCCCGCCGGGCCGGCCGCGCCTAGCTTCATCATACGCTGACACGGAACGGGGAGTTTTGCAGGCGTCTCGTGCACTCGCTGCCCTCAACGAAACGGAGCGGCAGAAGGTGCTGCGCTTTTACTTCGTGGCCGACGCCAAGATGGCTCTCGTCTCGCACCTGCTCAAGCACTGGGCCGTGGCCCGTGGGTGCGGCGTGCCATGGGCACAAACCACCCTGGGGGCCGATGCCAACGGCAAGCCCGTACACGCTCCCGTTGCTTCCTCTTCGGAGGGCAGACAGCAGCAAAAGACCGTTCACTTCAACGTCAGCCACCAGGCCGGTCTGGTGGCGCTGGCGGCCGTGGCAGGGTACGCGGGGCCGGGCCCCGTCAACGTAGGCACCGACGTTGTTTGCACGAGCGAGCGCCGCGACCGCGACCGGCGCCTCGTCGCTGCTGAGGGTTGGGCTCACTTTGTCGACATGCATGCCGAGGTCTTTGGCGCCGGCGAGGCCGACTACCTGAAGCGCGACATCGAGCCCCAGCTGCAGCAGCAGATGCGGGAGGCCGAGGCGGAGGGGCGGGGCCAGGGGCCAGGAGGCAGTGACCTACTCGACGCCAAGCTGCGCGCCTTATACACGCTGTGGTGTCTGCGCGAGGCCTACGTCAAGATGACTGGGGACGCGCTGTTGGCACCGTGGCTCGGCGAGCTCAAGTTCCTGCGCTTCCGGGCACCGGAGCCCGGGGTGGCGGTCAGCGCGGGCGCGGTGGGCGAACTGCTGGCGAGGGGCGACCCGGAGCCGGGACTGGAGGAACGGGCTAGTCGGCAGGTCATCCGGGAGCACGAGATCACATTCAAGGGGCAGAAGGTTGTGGACGCCAACATCTGCCTCCGGTCCGTGGGCCCGAGCTACATGACGTGCACGGCGGTACGGACGCCGCAGAAGACGGAGGACGCGCTCAGCTGGAAGCTGGGTCCCTTTGTGCCACTGGGTCTGGATGAGATACTGGAGACGGCCGAGACGGCCTGATCCGGACGCAGCAATCGTGCCTCCTCCCATGCCCGCTTTCCACCCACCTATGAATTACACGCCGTCTGGTAGCTAGGGGCAGCAAGTTGCTTTCGTGTCTCAAAGCTAGACAGCGCCATTACCGAGCCCAGGGACAAGATGGGGTTGGGCAGGAGGGAAGAAGACGCAGACGAGTCGAAGAGGTCGAGATGCTGAAAGACAACGGTTGATCCTCCCCATGACCTGGAGAGACGTGTTTTCGAGCTGCGGGTGATTGTTACGAGCACTCGGTTCACAGCGAGCCAGGCCATACCATTAGGGATAGAGCATGTTCGGTCAACCAGAAAGAGGGGCCTGCAGATCATCTCCAAATCGGCACGAAGTCCAGAGCGAGTGCCCTCCTACGAATGTTCGCACGAGTACGGCACTGGGCGGTACGAGTACTCGTGACGGAAAATCATCCTGAGGGCCAGGGAGCTTTCGTGAGGCCGCCAGCTCAGGTCGAGCGGCGGGGCAGGAATCAGGACCGGCTCGTGGGCTTTGGCACGTTCTTCTAACCCGAGATGAACTAGATGCGGGTGCCGCGCTACGTCATGGGGCATTTGCAAGGTTGCAACTGGGCGGACCTGACGACGGGGCATTTCGCTGGCGAGGTTCTTTTTTTTTATTAGCTCGGCTGCCCGGGCTCCGAGACGCATGCCACCTCGAGTCAGTAAGGCGCGGTACGCTTGGAGGATGGGGGCATGGCGGGAACCGTACCGAGCAATTAGAAAAAAGAGAGAGAGGGCGACGCCCAAGAGTAACACTTTACCACAGAAAGGCGCAGTCACATGAAAACCACGCCTCTACGGATACGCGGGACAAACCCGTCGAGACGGGTTAGTCTACTCGCAGCTCCGGAGCGATCGACATTGATCGAGTCGAGCCCGGGGCGACGGTCCATCCAGTTCCTACGAGTACAAGCCCACCTGCGAGTACCAACCCACCACTTCGCTCGCTGTCTGGTTGGTGCCATGTTCGTGGAGCAGCAGCGGTAGAGTGATTTCATCTCTGGGGAGCACGAGGCGTCAGCAGTGGTGAGGGGACGAATTCGTCCATCCTTGAACGTGTGTTCGTGACATGTACCTAACATAGCTGTGCAAGGTACGAGCATCTGCTCAACTCCTCCCCCGTTGGACCCATGTTATGTTGGCCGTCATCGACCGGCTTACATGGTGCCGCCCACAGCAGTCTCTCCGCTCCTGTTCTTCTCTTCGGTCCTGATTATGCCTCATGACTTGCCGACAGCTGCCCTCGCCAGCGGGTTCGAGACTCTCGCTGCCAACAAGAGACGGGGCCATCCGGGGACAACGTGGCCGCGCGCTTGTCTGGCCACGGCGCAAGACACAGACACGACGAAGACTGACGCGCATCAGTGCCCAACGCCGGAAGATCGCAGGCTGCCTCGATACCGCTGCTGCTAACTAGTCACTGCTTCATCCGGCCCTGTTTCACCACGGCTTTGTAGCCAATCTGGCGCCCCGAGGGACCGATAAATATAGCCCACTCGCGAGCCCACGGAGCTGCTCGTGCCGTATATGCCTCTACCGACCTTGCTCGGCCTTGTTATTGTTTACCCATAGTCCATCGACCAGCTGGCCCTCCTGTCTGGTCTGTTCTTATTATTCTTTGCATCGGAACACGCCTTCCCTCCTCCTCCTCCTTGAGACCAGCCCTGTCTCTACCTTTCATCATCGCCCCCAGGCATTAGGTACACCTACCAATCGGCTTAGGTAAACCCACCGTACCTACTAACCTACCTACCTCTTAAACCGGTACGAGAACATATGTTACATAGGTACCGTATGTATGTAGGTTGGTTGCACCTGCGTTGTTGTGTGGTCAGCCTGCACCTTCCTGCCTCCGCCGCCACCGCCACCGCTGTCAACTACGAGAGGTACCTACCGTACTCATAGGACACCGGGGCGCAAAAGTCGTTAGTACCTACGGGCACATGAACCACCACCATTTACCTCTTTGGTACCGCCTACCTATTATCACCACCAAGCTGGAGATTCTTCTTCTCTTCTTCTCCAGCTTCCCCTCCTACTCCTACTCCCCTCCTCCGCCCACCCCTTCGCCGTCTCGGGGCTTTCCCTGCGTCTGCGTCCACTGTCTGTCAGCGCAACGCTCGCCCGCCCGGCTCCTGTTCGTGGCCTTGCTTCAAGCCCATTGCGCGGCGCCTCCGCCATGTCCGACACGGGTGAAAGGTATGTTGAACCTCGCCAGCCAATGCGATAGCCCTGCTCTACCCACTCTACCCTTCTCGCCCTGCTCCGCCCTATGCTGCCCTGTGCTACGAGTACTTGCCTGGAGAGGCTTGCTTTTACTCCGCTGCCTCGTGCCCCTCGGCACATGTCACACTCGTCTGCCGTCTGCTTCGTTGCCCATAAGTCACCGCTGTCGGTGGCTGCAGCCTCAGCTTCCCTCGTCTCGTCTCCTCCGAGTGGCTGGAGACTGAGGTAGCTTCGTCACATCCCACGCCATCTGGACAACCGTCAAGCTTGATCACCAATGGATTCCGGCGGGCAGCGGGGTCCTTCCACGGTCCATGTGGATTTCCGTTGCTCTCGCGCAGCTGGGATGCACCCCAGCAGTCGCATCGCAGCGCGCCACATTTCACCCACCGCGGAGCACACCAGCCTGCCAGGTTCCTACTCTGTCTGGCATGGCCCAGCGCGGTCCAGCCAGCCGGCGCCCCTGTCCTGTTGCATGCTCCAGCCCTCCCCCTTGCTGCCACCGCTGGCGCTGTCGCCATCGCGAGACGCCTCCAACAGACTGTTCATACTTCTGCCCCTCCAATGCCCGGTCAATTACCCTTCGTCAACAGCCCCCTTGCGATTGTGCGCACGCGGGCTGCCACCGCAATCGAAGCCCTGCGCCGGACGGACCAGCTACCGCCCGCCCGCTACCACCAACTTTCCAGCCCACCCGGTCCCCTCCCGTGCACCCTAATAAGTAGCGGTAGCCGTCAGCAGCTACCTTAATAGCTTGGCTGACCGCTGATCCGCCGCTCCTCGACGTCAAATCCACCCCTGCTTCTCCCACAAGGGCATCAGCCGCTTTCGTGTCAACTCAAACCCCCAGCCGGCTCCCAAAGCCTCCATAGTCTGACCTGCTCTAACTTTATTCCTCCCCACAGCCAGGGCAGCCACCTCCATCGATCCAAGTCGGCAGCCCTCAACCTGCTGCGCCGCCGAGACAAAGATCGTCGCAATAGCACCACCAGCCACGACGACGACAGAGCCTCCGAGGCGAGCTCGTCCCATGCCTCGGGCCTCAACTCCCTGCCTGCCAACACCTCGTCGCCGTCAGTAAAGGGCAACAGCTCCAGGATGTCGCTCCACAAGCTACCCTCGCGTGAGCCCAGCAATACCGGCGCTGCAGCTCCTGCCGTCCCCTCTGTCCCTCCCACCTCGTCTCCTGCCCCAGCTACCCACCCCCGCTCCAACACCATTTCTGGCGCCGACAAAAACGCCTCTCTCGAATCCTCGGTTCGCAAGTTTCGCATTGTCGAGGCTCTACGCGCTGGAAACACCGCCGGCATCTCCAAGGCAATCCGCGACACATGCGACAACGGCCCCCGCCCCAGTACCACTTCCCTAAACGCTGTCGACCCAACACCCCTCGACGATACCACTGTCTTGCACCTCGCAATTCAGTGCGCCGAGTTCGACGTTGTAGAATACGTACTCTCCGATGGTGCAGGGTACATTGATGTCAATGCCCGCGACAAGGATGGCAATGTGCCCCTGCATATCGCTGCCGCTCAAGGCCGTGGCAACGTGGTCCAGGTCCTGCTGGAGCAGAAAGACATCAATGACGCCGTGGCCAACGCTGCAGGCAAGCTGCCTCTCGACGTAGCTCGCAACCCTGAGATCTTTCAACAGCTGCAGCTCGCCCGTACCCTCTTTGTCCAAGACAAGGTCAGGCAAGTACAGGAGCTTGTGCAGAGAGGCGCCTACGACACCCTCGGGCAGATCCTCGAGGAGCCCAGAGTCAAGACCATTCTTGACATCAACAGTATCGAGCTTCCTTCTGAGCCAGCTACCGTCCAGTCCGGCGGAACCTTGCTGCATGAGGCAGCGCGCAAGAAAGACACCAAGCTTATACAAGCTCTACTGCTTCATGGTGCCGACCCATTCCAGCGCGACCGCAAGGGCAAGCTGCCCCAGCATGTCACCAATGACGACGTCACTCGGGCGATGCTTAAGAGGTCTCCCGCTGCGGTCGCCGCTCAGCGCAGCATTCAAGAGAAGGCAGTCCTTGGGCACGCCACTTCCCAAGCTGGTCCGGCAGCGACCGCTGCCGGCGACCCCGCCTCTGGCCGCGAACCCACGATGAAAGGCTATCTCAAGAAATGGACCAATTACCGCAAGGGGTACCAGCTTCGGTGGTTCGTTCTGGAAAACGGTGTCATGAGCTACTATAAGCACCAAGACGATGCCGAAAATGCATGCCGTGGCGCCATCAGCATGCGCATTGCGAAGCTGCACATGAGCCCCGATGACAAGACCAAGTTTGAGATTATCGGAAAGTCGTCAGTCAAGTACACGTTGCGGGCCAACCACGAGGCGGAAGCCAAGCGCTGGTTCTGGGCCTTGAACAATGCGATCCAATGGATGAAGGACCAGGCCAAACAGGACGAGAAGAACAAGGCGCACAGTGCCGAGCTGCTCCAGCAAGCCAGCAGCAATTTCGCCGGCTCCACCATCAGCGACATGCACAGCGAGGCTGCCAGTGTCTCGGGCGCCCGCAGCAGTCTCAATCTGCAGCGACAGCCGTCAGCCAAGGCCCCCGCCAGCCGCCACCGTGGAAGTGTCGCCGGGAGTGACATGGACGACTTTGTGGACGTTGGCACGACCGATGAAGGGGGCAGGAACCCAAGTCATGGCGCACCTACAATTCCTGGGGACATTGACGAAGATGACGAGGATGACTATGCTGGGCAGTCTAGCCAGGCTGAGCTGCCTACGGCGAGCAAGGACGCATTTAACATCACCGCCCAATCAGCCAAGTTGCAGCTTGATACGCTTGCCCAGGTCAGTGCGGCTCTTCAGAACGAAGCTCAGAAGAACCCTACAATGTCCTTGGTCGACCCGAGCGCGGCCCAGGCGCTGGCCACGTACGACGCTGCCATCAAAAGTCTGAAGGGCTTAATGGGCGACTTGTTGAGGATATCCAAGGACCGCGACGCACATTGGCAATACCGTCTAGACAAGGAAGTGGAGATGCGCCAGATGTGGGAGGAAAGCATGGCCAAGGTGGCTGCTGAGCAGGAGGTTCTAGAGGCCAGAGTAGGTGAGGCAGAACTCAAGCGCAAGATGACCAAGAAGGCCCTCCGCGAGGTCATGGAGGAGTCTGGCCGGCCCGAGAGCAGCGCCAGCATTCGAAAGGACGCACAAGCAGAGGCTGCCACCCAGGACACCAGTGCCCCCAAGTCCCCTACCAGCTTGACGCGCAAGGGCACGGTTCTGTCGCATGTCGACATCTCAGAAGACTCGGAATCCGAAGCCGAAGAGTTCTTCGACGCTGTTGATGCTGGCGAGGTCGACGTTGAACCTATGCCGCCGTCTGACGTGGTCCCAGAGGCCGAGGCGGGACATGGTCTTGTTGTGTCAGGCGACGACATTAGCAGCGCATTTAAGGGTTATGAAAATGGTGTCCGGACCAAGTTGGGAATAGATGACGACAACAGGCCGAAGATCTCCCTCTGGGTAAGCTGAAAATACCAAATATTCTCTGTTGGCAATCTACTAACGCACCACCTCACAGGGCATTCTGAAATCCATGATTGGCAAGGACATGACCAAGATGACTTTGCCCGTCACGTTCAACGAGCCCACTTCGTTCCTCTTCCGGACGGGCGAGGATATGGAGTACGCCGAGCTTTTAGACCAGGCGGCGGATCGCTCCGACTCGATCGAGCGCATGCTGTACGTCGCGGCTTTCGCGGCGAGTGAGTTTGCCTCGACGATTGGACGCGTGGCCAAGCCTTTCAACCCTCTACTGGGCGAGACATTTGAGTACGCGCGACCGGACAAGGGATACAGGTTCTTCATCGAGCAAGTCAGCCACCACCCGCCGATCGGCGCGTCCTTTGCCGAGTCGGCCAAGTGGACTTACTGGGGCGAGGCCAACATCAAGTCCAAGTTCTTGGGAAAATCATTTGACATCCACCACGTGGGAACATGGTTCCTCAAGCTGCGCCCGACGGCGGGAGGCAAGGAGGAGCTGTACACGTGGAAGAAGCCCATGTCTCAGGTGGTGGGCATCATCACGGGCAACCCAGTGGTGGACAACTACGGGCCGGTAGAGATCAAGAACTGGACGACGGGCGAGGTGTGCCTGCTGGACTTTAGAGCGCGAGGGTGGAAGGCGTCAAGCGCCTATGGACTGTCGGGCAAGATCCTGGACGCGGACGGACGGCCGCGGATGAGCATCGGGGCCGATGGAACTCGAAGATCTACGCGCGGTTGACGCCCGGGTTTGAGACGACGGTGGAAGAGCCCAAGGACAAGATGGGCAGCATCAGCGATCCGAGCCGGGCATTTGTGGTGTGGCAGGCGAACGAGCGGCCCGACAACATCCCGTTCAACCTGACGCCGTTTGTGCTGACGTTCAACCACCTTGACGACAACCTGCGTAAGTGGATTGCGCCGACCGACTCACGGCACCGACCGGACCAGCGGGCGATGGAGGACGGAGAGTACGACCTGGCGGCAGAAGAGAAGAACCGGCTGGAAGAGGGACAGCGGGCGCGGCGCAAGGCACGAGAGGAGACGGGGGAAGAGTTTGAGCCAGCATGGTTCGTCAAGGACCGGTGCGAGGTGACTGGAGAGGAGTTTTGGCGGTTCACGGGGCGGTACTGGGAGCAGCGGGAAAAGTATGGCAACGGAGACAAGGCTGCATGGGACGGGTTGGAGCGGCTCTTTGAAGAGGAGGAATAAGATGGACACGGCTGTGGGCAAGGTACCTAGGGTAAGGTATATACACGTGTTACATATTGCGAATGTGGCTGCTGCCCTGACCTCAGACATACCTTAGTATCCAACCTCACGATCTGTCTACCTACCCATGTACCTCCTTGCCTACACTCGTACCTGCATGCATGCACCGCATCTTGACCCCGGTTCCGAGCCCTTGGAATGATGCACGTGAAAGTCGGCTTGTGCGCTTGCCTCCGGGGAGGGTTGCACGTGCGATTGGGTTGTTGGTATGTACGGAGTAGGTATTTGTATGCGATCTGTCCTGTGGAGTCTCGGTGATTTGCTAGTGGTGAATATCCATCGGATCTGGACATGTCGTGGACATGATAGGAGGGCTTCTAAGTCATTACGGAGAAGCGGATGGGTTGGTGCTCCAGTCGTATGGGGCCCGGGCAGTTGAGCCGAGCCTCGGTTAATGGGTCTGGGCAGGCGGCGATCTCCCCTCCACCTTCTGTGCTGTGAGTGAACAGGGGCACGCGCGGGCCTGCTGAACCCGGTGTTGAACGGGGGCTTTCATCCATCGGAATTGCAGTCTGCAGTGCAGCCGGACGCGGTCGGGCGCGCGCCACGCCACGGCGCCTCGTGCCTCGTGCCTGCCCTGGTCTGTGGCCGCCTCGCACCTGCCTATCCGCAGCGACGACGAATCGAAGGCCTTTGATTTATCAACTCACCACCGCCGTCTGCCCCGTCTCCGACTCAGCTCTGCCCAGGTTCTGCCTTGTCTGCACAACCTCGCTGTCGCCCTCGCCGTCTGCCCCGCGGCGATCATCACGCACGTCAATCCCGCCTGCCCGGCCCGCCGCTGCGCTCGTCTTGCGCCTCTCTCCGCGATAAGCGCCGGTGTTCCCGCGCAAGCCTTCGAGCCCGCAGCACGGTCATCCGAGACAACCAGACGCGGACCACCGCGATCATGTCGCGGCCCACGTTGGTCAAGCCGCCGCCCCTCGACACCTCCAAGGCCGCCATCGAAAACGCCCTGGAGCTGACCGAGCTGGTCGACATTGGGCCTGTGCGTCGCCTGCCTTCTTCCTCCTGGCTCGGCCCCTTGTACGCCTTCGACTGCTGACGGCGCTTTCCAGGACATTTTCACAAATACCCGCAAGCTGTGGCACCCTCCCAATGCCCGCGGCATCTATGGCGGGGCCGTCATTGCCCAGACACTTGCTGTATGTCTCGCTTCTGCCTCCTCTTCCCATCTGGCCTCGGTCTCTGTTCATGTTTGACTTCGCGGCTTCCGACCCAGAGCCCCATCTTCGGCCCATTTCCCGGCCCCGGCCTCGGCCTCGGCCCATCGCGTCCTCCGCCTCGAGCTCCGAATTTGCGGACTCTGGGACACATCCCCCCTCCGCTCCCACGCACGCCCACGCTTCTTCCTCCTTGGATTCAAGCGCGCATCGACTAACGCTCGACTCTGCAGGCCGCACAACGGACTGTACCCTCTAACTTTGCCGTCCACTCGTACCATTGCTTCTTCGTCCTGGCCGGTGACAGCGCCACCCCTATTCTCTACCATGTCGAGCGCGTTCGCGAAGGCCGCTCGTTCTGCACTCGCACTGTCCAGGCCCGCCAGCGCGGCCGGCCCATCTTCACTGTCACGTGCTCTTTCATGCGCGAGGGTAGCGGCGGCCCCCATACCGTCTCCCATGCTGCCACCATGCCCACTGGCCTCAAGATCCCGCCCCCGCCCGAGCCGCCCTCGTCGCCCGGCGCCTCGCCCGTCGTCAGTTTGCGTATCCCCAACGCCGAGGATGGGCCCGATGCCCCACCGCATTCCAAGCACGTCCGTATGTGGGTGCGCGCCAGGGGCCGCATCAGCGACGACGGCGGCCACCAGGCCCATCTCAGCGCCCTCGCCTACATGAGCGACAGCTACTTCATTGGCACCATCAGCCGCATTCACCGCCTGTGGCGCTATAGTGAGCGCCCTGCCGATGTTGCCTCGCTCCCCGAAGCCCGCCGCCGCCTCATTCTCGATGATGTGGCCTGTGACGGCGCCGGCAATGACGATAGCGCCGTTGCACAGTACGAAGGACGACCTCAGGTGGGCATGATGGTCAGCCTTGACCAGTGAGTCATTGACCTCCTCCCCCATGGCTTTCCTGTCATGTTTTGCTGCCCGACTGAGACCAGCTGCTGTGGATAGAGCAAGAGACCATCTGCTAACCAGAGGGGATGTCCTCGCCTTTCAGTACCATATATTTCCACAACCCGCGCCAGGTACGCGCTGACGACTGGATGTTTGTCGAGATGGAAAGCCCTTGGGCCGGTGATGGTCGAGGCGTCGTGATCCAGCGTATCTTCAGCAAGGATGGCATTCTGTTAGCCACTTGCACCCAGGAAGTAAGTTTCACCGCCCCACGACTGGCTGCAGAACACGAACCCTGCATTTGCTTCCTGATTTCGTATCTATCTTGACCCTACGCTTGCCATTCCAATGTTTCTCTTCGAACTCTTACCTCATCCCGTTGCCCTATTCTGGCGCGCAGTGCGAAACTTCACATTGTGTGCAGATTTTGGAACCCGAAATGGAGCAATCCGAAAAAAGAAACGGCGACACGAAGGCAAACTATTACCGAGAACTGACTTCAACCTCAACAGGGCGTTGTTCGTCTGAAGAACACGGAGCAGAAGGCGAAGCTTTGAGACTGTCTACCGAGCTCCCTGAAGCAGTGTTTCATTCAAAGTGTGCACGCAGCATGCCTCCAGACTCTTGCCAGCCCATGAGCGACAATCTATACAACGTAGAGCATGCAATGACGACAACATCCTCTCCCCACCATACCCAAACCAAGACTCGCGCGCCGCCTCACCGGCACGTCCACGAAGGAGATCTGATGCCAACACAGCCTCCCGCTGGGAAAGTAATAATAGAAGCACTCGGCTGGTACCCGGGAGCCGGACGCCGGGTAATTTGTCACTGTGGAGCTGTCCCATTTGACGTCTGGCGGCCACGCCAACCCACACTGCAGCACCCGTGTAATGCGTGGCGCTGCACAACCCCAGTATCTACCTGGGCTTATAAAGGCCGTTTTGATTTACTTTGTCATTGTCAGGACTACAATAGCTGGCTCAGTTGGTTCCATATTCGGCTTCTCGCTTGTGCCAGAGACTGAAGGGGAGTGGAAAATGGTACGACACGGCAAAATTAGACGATATACCCTGATTTCGAATTCAATATATACACAACTCATTGATGCTCATCATCTGGCTCGCTCTACCCATGGAGAGACTCTCATCATACACCTTGTCATGGGAAATACCACTGTGCGGTGGTGCTACCTGGTCCTTAAAAACGTCTTCAGATGAAGACTCTGTAGATAGATTCATGTCAATTCACAAAACCTTGCTTCCAAACCTCTATATTTCATTTTTCAAAGTCAGAGAGATTGTGAGAGGGAGAACAGAGAAGAGAATCTAAGACTTACATGTGACCACCACCCTATAATCGCACAAACGTACCTGGGGGAAGGGGGGGGGGGGGGGTGATGTGAAAGACCTGATTCTCCTTTATCACCGCCTTGATCCCCCATCACTTGCGCTCGCAAGTGGCCATAGCAAGGGAGAGATAAGAAAGGGGGCGCCTGGAGAAGGTGACGGTTGCGGCCCGCCTTCTTACCATACCATGCCCGGAACCCCCCTCCGCCCCCTTTTCCCATAGAAGCCAGTACGGGTCGTATACACGTCTGCCTGTATGACAGTGACTGGGCGGTGAGGGGTCTGGATAGGTGGTGCGATCCTGCCCGCCTCCCCTTGTCCCCAGGGTTCGCCTTGGTCTCGCAGACGCGCGGCGCGTGTGCCGGGTAGCCGGAGCTGGGAGGCATGGCATGGGAGAGAGAAAAAAAAAAAAAAAAAAAAAAAAACGAGCGCCTCCCTCACCCTCTCATGCCTGTGCTTAGTATATGTGTGGTTTGGCCCAGCTCGGCCCCGCTTGCGGCGGCGGCACGGCCGTCCACTCCTTGCTGTGTGTGAACCGCTCTGCTTGTGCTTGCATACCTCATGTGTGTAAGGCATGTATGTATGCATGTATGGAGTCGATTTGGGGAGGGGACCGGGAATCGGCCGTTTGTCTCGTCTCGCTTCCTACGTCTTCCCTGGGGTATTGTCCAGTCACGAGGCCATCTGCGTCGGCCTCTACGTTTGACCAGCTAGCAAAGCTGGGTCTCTTGCCTGGCGTTTCAGTCGGCAGCCTGCCTCGTGTAAGTGCACGCGCGCGTTCCAGGCTGTCGTGCGCCGGTACCTACACCCATGCCGAGAAGCCGGCAGGGAAGGACGAGGGGTCTGACGCGCCCGTTGTGTGGGTTGGCTCACTCGGAGGATGTTCCATGTCACGTAGGGTCCCCTCGCCCGCGCGCCGTTGGGTCGACTGGCTGGGAGCCGCAGGCGGGAATAGGGACGGACGGGTATGTCGTCCCCGCACATTGCAAGGCAGCCACGCGGCCGGCTTCCTGACGTCGCAGCATGATCCCCCTTCAAGTCATGGACTCAAACTACGTGCCACGAGTCAAAGCCTGGACGACAAGGTGGGCATCAGACTACGTAGCTGGAGGTAGGTACGTAGCCGCTGCTTCGCACATGGGGCTGGGCGGATATGAAAAGGGGGGGGGGGTTGCTAGCACTAAAAGCCGGGGCCGGGGCCCGCGCTCCTGGCGGGTGGGAAATCTGTGACAGGCGATGCCAAGACGGGTTCTCCCACACGAATCGCTGTCAAACCAGCCGCCAGGGAACTTGGCAGGGTGTTGGGCTGATGGTTCGTGGCACGAGCAGTAGTAGACCGAGAACGGAGCCAGGACGGCCTCTCCCTCTCGGAGTTCCAGCACGGCTGTGTGCCCTCTGCAGCAGAGGTTCGGCGATCTCACACCCAGCGGGCGCATGATCTGAGCCGTTGGAGCGAGACGCGCAATCAACCCTCGTTCGGCTTCAGGAAACATGCAGGCCTCGCTCTCCGAAAAGAGGCGAGGTCGCCGATCCCTTCGGTCTGCTCAGACGCAGACCAAAGAACTTGTTTGCGCGGCGTACGCATTGCCGCCACCCCGGATCGCCGCGCCGAGCCCAGGTGCCAGATCTCTCGCGACCCATCCAATCCCATCCCGCTGGATCCCACAGACCCTCCTCGCCCGCGAAATACGCTTCGGACGGCGCAAGGCTGTGCTGCCACTCGCGCGACATGGAGCGCGGCTGCGTTCCTGGATCAGACCCGGCAAGCGAATGGGGTCGGGGCGTCTTCCTGGCTGTACTACCCAGCCCCCATTTGCCGTGCTAACTCATCTGAGTCGGCATGAACTCGCTCACCCCCGAGGGACCCCCAAGGCGATTCGGGGACGACGCTTGCGGGAAGAAGGAGGTGAGAGAGAAGGGCAGAAATTCCAGTAATGGAACGCCGAGAGTTGCCCGCTAGCGCCGTCTTCGCATTCGGTACTCGGACGAGTACTCGTAGACCTATGAGGACGCCCAGTTGGGAGATAACATGGAAGGATTGAAGAGCTAAGACTGATCAGATACCTTAAGGTATGCTGACGGTGAACTTTATCCATTGTCTCGACCTTTCTAGTTTCCGAGGCCAACGAGTAGGGGCGGGCTGCAGGGTCAAGGCCACAGGATACCATACCTTGGCCTCACAAGGCTCGCGGTCCTCGGCGCTTCACCCAATCGCATCGTCGCTTTGGTTATCAGAAGGTGGCAGGACGCAACGGATGCGTTTCAGGCCTTCATGTCCCTTACTCACTGTGCGTAGGTATCCAGAACCACCAGGATGACGGGCGAGATACGACCGGCCAGTCTTAACCCAAAGGTGCATCTGATACACTTGCTGCGTCATGACGAGAGAGAGGGTCATGCTGGTATGGCTTCGAGACACGAGCTCTCTTCGGAGCCGGGCCTGACATAGCAAACCAGGCCAGGGCGACAGCCGTGGTCGATCGCGGGCTGCGTCTGCAGGGGTAAAGGCTTCAAATGATAGGCGATAGGTATTCCAGCCAGCAGGCCGGAGTCAGTCCAAGCGCGCTAGGGCCGTGTCAAAAAGCTTGGTATGCGATGGCGGCCGGTAAATCTATGTAGCACGAGAGCATGCGGGGAGGTTTGGGGTCTGCAAGTCTGGGTGCTGCACGGCTCGCCGCGTCTCGAGGCTATCGGCGGCGATGCTTGGATGTCGCCACGGGCGGGTGTCCCCAGGTCCGCGTGGTGAGAGGTCGGGCGAGCCGTTTGCCACGGATGGGAAAACCTGGGAACAGCCGTGTATTTCGAGGGGACAGAACGCTTCTTCGGGTAGAAGCCGGGACGCGAGTTAAGGCCGCGCCGCCGGTTTTCCCCACATCGGCTGATGGGATGTACCCTATTTCCAGTACTCGTGGCCATGGTGAGCGTGGAAGTACCCCGTACAGGGAGGGTAGCACGGTAGTAACAAGGCGAGGAGCCGCCGTCGCGGGCGCGAGTCCCCGCTCACTGCGCGGCGCATGACACGAAGAGAAGAGGTGATTTCTCGACCTGTACTCGTACCCGTAGGGCAGGGCCGGGGTCTCATTATGGGCCACGGGCTTACGGGAGCCATGATAGGGGGCAACTCCGGCATCCCAAGACCCGGCTGAGATTGTGCCGCGGGAATTCGGCTGTCGAGGAGGGGGTATCAAATTGAAGGCAAATTCTGCATCGCATCAGTTCTCGCACTCCCTGAGCAAGCAGAGCCCCGGCGCACTGGAAAGACTGTGCCGTTTGCTTGTGATATGAGGCTTCTTGGGGGGCAGGCCAGCCAGCGCATGGCCGCATACCGCAGGCGCGGGGGCTGAGAAGACCGGAGCCGGTTCGGCTGGCAGTGGTCAGCGGTTAATCAGTCATGGCCTGGTGTCTGTCCATCAGCAGCGGCCAGCTCGAGATGACAAGACAGCGTGACAGCTTACAAGCAGGGGCTGACTAGTGTGTGTGCATGTTGCGCTGCTGAATAATGAGTGCTCTTCGTGGCAATGACAAATCAGGAAATTGGCGTCCCGGGTGCCTCATTGGCCAATGGCAAAGCTTCGAGGGACGTGCCATAGGTCGGCCGAGTGCTCGTAAGCCCACTACCTAGATACTCGTACTGCAGAAGGCGAATCTCGTGGACAGACTAACGTGCGCGGTCGATCGTTCTGCGAACCCCGACGGCGGAACCCTGCGCCGAAAGCCATCGGGGATTTGTGGGCTGCCGCGGCAGGGTAGCCAACGGGTTCGCCTGCATTATTTTGCCCTGCTTTGACGCATCAGGACCGAAGTCTGGGAGGCTGCGACTTCTGTTCAGCAGGTTCGAAATTCATCATGACGATTCAAGATGTTGGTGGTCTGTCGGCGTGGAGCGCGGTCGGTCGTGGTCGAGAACGTGATTTCGGGGTCGAGGGAGTCATGATATCATGATGAAGTGAGCCAGTCTTGAGCGCGGAAAGAAGCAGAGATGACTGGTCTGCCTCGTGGTCCAGATGGGCTCCGGTCATTGCAGTCGCGCCTCTCAACCTGCCAACCTGCTCCTGGTAAGAGGCTTTGTTCTGGGTCTGCTCACGAAGTGGGCCGCTATTCGAATGGACGCCTCTGACGATTCCATTCTCGAGCCGCGGGGGCAAGCCGCGTGATTCCACAGGCCTTCTGCGAGCGCAACGGCAGCCTTACATGGAGTAGCACCGAGACAAAAGGCCGCAAATGGTGGAACCTGTCCTTGATAGGGATGTCGGCACTGCAGGCTCGAAGCCATACTCGATATCTGCGCAAGGTCGAGATGGATGATGACAAGACAAGCGTCCATGGACAGGTCAGGTCACATCCATGCGGTCTGTATGCATAGCCCGTAACTGGAACAGGAATATGGCAGAGCGGCCAAGTACGGCGGTGCTCTGCTAGTACATGCATCCCCTCGGCAGCCGATGAACCGCATCTGCAACCCGTTTTACCGACGATCGAGGAGACGGGCGCATCAGTCTTGGTGTGGCAGGTGTTGAGGGGATTGCCGATCAGTCCCACGCCCTTCGTCCGTGATGTAGAGTAGGTAAGGTAGTACGCGGTAGGTACTCGCACGAGTACTCGTAGGCGTCGTAGGGTGCTGGACTGGCGCCCGAGGGGGGTGGGCACCGCTCGGCTCGCGCACAGCGAGACCCTGACGATCCTGTGGCCGTGAGACCGGCACCGTCACCGGGATACGGATTTGGGCGAGTGGTAAATCCGATGAGCATTGGGGCGCCACACCACACGGACAGTCGTGCCGGTGATAAAAAGCTGCCGCCATCATGCTGGCGCGCTGGGTCGGGCTCACCGTCTATGGCTGGGCGACGCAGGCGCAGCGGCGGCAAGTGATGATGGCGCCGCCAGGAAGGCGAGCGTGTCGGGACCGAAGTCGAGCAGAGAACGGGGACGGTGAAGGAATCCTGGCGAGTGTTGATGAAGCCGAGAGCCGACCCGGGGACTGTGCACACGCAAACGTGCAGGTACTCGTAAATCCGACGTGCGAGTACTGATGTACCTGGGCTGCATCCAGGGAAGGAGTTGAGGGGTGCATCAGTTCTGATCTCCGGAAGTCGTCGGCGTTAGGGCTACCGACAAGTCTAACCCCGGTCAGGCTACAGCCCTGGCCGCTACTCCAGCTGGGCACTGCAATAGAGGCGCATCCCGTCTGCGTATCGAGGTACTCGTGTGTACTGCAGCGTTCGCGACAACCATTTGGGTGTTGCCCAAAAACGGAAGGCACACGTTAATATGTAGGTACCTTACCTATGGCATGTGCCTCGCGGGCGGTTTGTCGAGGAACTTGAAGGAAGGGGCAGAGCCACCGACGATGGCGTCGCTGGCGTAGTACCTTCATGTAGTAGCTTCAATAGCCTCTGACTGATGGCTGGTCGCCAGACCACAACTGCGATCTAGGTGCTGTCCGCTCAACTCAATTACCCCCGAAATTGGGAGTGAGCACCGAAAGAGGCAATGCCATTAGACGTGTCGGCATGGCCATACCGACGAATGCCTCTAAGCCAGGCATATTGGTAACTTTCCCCTCAAGCTACTCAAGTATGGCAGGCACGCTCGAACGGCAATGGACTCGTGCTCTCACGACGAAGGACGAGGTCCGCATGGCCAGGCGGTGTTCGATGGAGGTTGGTGATTTGGCATCAATCAATCAATCACGTACGAGTACTCGTCCCCACATCTTACCTACCTACGAGTACCTTGCCTACCGTAGCCCGCGAAGGTACTCGTAGCCCTGTCTTCGCACATGGCAAGACGGGGCTCAGTCGGCCGGCCGCCGGCCGCGCCCCGAGAAAAAAAAGCTGGCGCTATGTACCTTATCCATCTGGCCAGCGCGGCGCGAATCGAAACCCCGAGATTTTATGCAACCTCGGACTCGGATGCTCGATAAGAATCCGAGCCAATGCCACGGAAGTCGCCCGTGCCATGGCCCCATCACTGATGATGTCCCATACTGCCTGCTTGTGCCGACCATTGTCTTATGTTATTCTCTGCTAATGCCAGATGAGGGCTGTGCAGGCCAGACTTGACGGCATAACCGAGCCCAGCAGTTTTTCTGATCAAGGTCGCGCACCCGGAACATGGCACGGTTAACTAGGTCTGGTATGTAGGTCGAATAATGTATACATTGACTGCTGGGTGCATAACTTCCAGAGATGCCTCCCAGGCCCTCGGCGCTTCGCCATAACGCATGAGCATGTAGTACATGTATAATGCTCAGCATGTCAAGATGTATGGAATCGAGGGCCTGTAGCATAATTCAGACTGCAGGAGGCGAGCTTATCCCACCCCGGAGATCTATTCGTCCCGGCGACATCTTGTCGTACACTTTACTCAGCCCGAACGACTAACAGTCAGAGGTTAAGAGTGTCTAACCGGAAGCGCGTCGCACCTGGGCTTGCGAGTACTTGCAGGAACAAGTAGTGGCAGCAGGTCGGCATGTCGCGCGTTCCTCAGTCCGACCTGGGAGGGGCCAAAGCCGCTGAGTTACGGTGATGAGTACTCGTACGAGTGCTCGCCTCTGTGCCTTCTCCCAGATCCATTACCCGCAGAGGTGAACGAGTGCCCGACCCGTGGCCGCGGGCTTTCGTAGCGCCCGCTCAATGCCTCGCCGCGGCGACGGCGCCCGCCTAGCGCGCGTCCTCACCCGGAGCGGCAGTCAATAGGTACCCGCCGGCTTGTACTTGGACCGTTTGGCCCAAGTTCCCGGGAAGCCCAAGGCGTCATCTTGCGAGGGACGGTGACTCGGCCATGACGGCGGGGTTAGGCGGCCGGGCTGAGCTGAGGCCGATGCGAGCGGTGCGAGGCGAGGCAGGGCGAAGCGAGGAAGGCGAAGCTGCAGGTCGGGCAGAGGGCACGAACGAGCGTGAGAGCTTCGCCGTCTTCCATGACGACGACGCCCACGCGCCCACGACGTAACACAGCGCCGATCCAGGAGAGGAATCTGTCAAAGCCAGAGGCTCGGCTTGGGGTGAGCGCGAGGTGGCCGTGCACGGCGGGGGCACAGCGAGGGCACAGCGAGAGTGATTCATAGTGATGGCAACGAAAAACCTCGCCGTACCATGCAAACGCTGTGTGATAGGACGGGCCGAGGAGACGGCGACGGCTGGCCGTGGAATCGGGACGGGGGAGGCTCGGGCGGGCACGAGACGCCCATGATCCATCGTCAGTCGCCTCGTCTCGCCTCGCCAGTGTCGTGCCGTGTCGTCGTCCCGTTCATCCACGGCGTTTCCCCCTTGGGCTAACAAACGCCCCCCCCCCCCCCCCCCCCCTCTTCATTGTGAGGACCGAGAGCACGAGTTGAGGGTGTGGAAGCCGGACCCTGGCACCCTGGCTCTCAGTCCCCCCCCGTTGTCGAGTCGGGCCCAGGGCGCTGGCCCAACCCGGGCAAGGCTCGGCATCAAGTCGACAGTCGAATGGCGCGAGGGATCGACTCTCCAGGCTCGCGTCTTGCCAGCGCTAGCTCGTGCTCCGTCCAGCGTGCCGTGCCCGTCTAGGATCTTTGTCGCCTTGCGGGCGGGTCCAAAGTGCGAATGCTCGTACGAGAGGTAGACAGACCAAGGGCGGTCCCCTGTCAGCACGAAAAGGTGAGATGGTGAGGATGGTGGTGTGGTTGATGGGCCCGCCGCACCGCACTCGGACACATTTGGTAGCCGGCGCCCGCTACATCCACGCCTCTGCCGGCCATTCAGGTGCGGGTACCTACCTCCTCATGTACCTCTCGTACCTCACCTGGGAGGAGTGCGGGTATCCATTGACAGCCCTGGGCCCTGTAGCGCCCCGTTCTCCAGCGACCCGCAGGGCAGGTACGGCGCTACATCGCGCTCTAGATACACACCATCAGCCCTGGCGACGTTCCCAGATGAACCTTGGAAGTCTTGGACAGTCCGGGCTGCCCAGTCGCTCGCTCGAGCCGTGGGAAGCGCCCAGAAAGTACCCAGCACACCACGGCAGCTTGGCCATGCTCGGGGGTACCTTAGTGGAGGTCTGGGCACCTGGGCACCTGGGCAGGCAGCCCTGGACCACTGAAGCAGGCAGACAGCGTCCACAGCCCTGGTGAGCATGGAGGTACCGGCGGGGAGCCAGAGCGCGGTCATTATTAATAATGCTCGTCGAGTCATCTCGCCGTATCCCATTTCCCTCGGATTTCTCAGCAACTATTAGATGCCCGGGTGCCCCCCCTTCGATTGTCCCATTCGGCTTCTCGATCAGCATCTTGTCCGGCCTGTCTGGCAACTCTCGTCACCTCTCTATACCCCCGTCTTGCATACCAGTGCCCAGTATACTCGTACTGCACTCCTACCTCCTCTTATCTAACCAACAACAACAACACCGGACAACCCCGTCGACTGCTGTCGTACTGTTGTATTAGTCGACCGCCCTGCCTAGAGGAAGATAAAAAGAAAAACACAAAATGGAAAGACAACTGCCCGCGCCACCCGTCGAAATAAATATGAAGCCCGCCGCTGCGCCGTCTGCTGCTTCTGCTGCCCCCCGCAGACCATCGGGAGGAAACCCCAAATCTGTCAAGCCTGTGAACCGCAGTGCCAAGAAGTCGGCACAGCACCTGTCTCGCTCTCCAGCCCACGAACACAACCACGGCCCGCCCTCACCCCACGGCCTGGACAGCCGGCATAAGAGAGTGTGGAAGGCCTGTGAGAGATGCCGCATGAAGAAGACAAAGGTACGCTCCGCTCCCGTCCCGGCCTGCCGGGGCTCACATGCCGGCTCAGAGTCTAACGTGCGTTGCTCATAGTGTGACGGAGAATTCCCCTGTAAGAGGTGTAAGGACGACGGTCTCGTCTGCACTGCGGGCACCAGAAAGAAGACGGAATACAAGCAATTGCCTAGAGGGTACGTTTTGGCCGCGCGAGCAAGAGCCATGGATCTGCTGTCTAACGCCGCCATCATAGGTACGCCGAGGTCTTGGAGCACACGCAGTTCGCCCTCATCGCCACTGTCCACAAGCTCTACTCCATGGTCCGTAGCGGCCAGTCGTGGGATCTGCCCGAGCCCGAGATGAATGACCGAGGCCAGCCCACCATCCACGACATTGCCACCAAGCTGGGATGCATCCGCCCCAACGCCGACGTCGACCTGCCTCCCCATACCGTCTTCCCCGAAGACGAAGCGGGCATGGCCAAGCTCGCCCAGGAACTCGAGATTGAGCAGAACGAAAGAGACGCACATGCCCCTGAACAGGCCATGGAGGCGGAGCCGACTCTGGGCCACGCCGAGCGGGCCAGCTCCTCGGAGGTTGACCACTCGGATATCGAACAAGACTACCGCAAGGCTTTCGCTGGGCCCCAGAGCGCGCAGACTCTATCGCCGCAGAGCTTCACCTCGTACAGCGACTTCGAAGGCCAAAGCCCATCCACCACCATGTTTTCCGGCCCTTCGCCCACCGCGCCGGGCTATGCTCAGTGGAACATGGGCCAGCCCCAGATGCCGCAGCAGTTCATGCCGCAAATGGACTTTGACATGTCGGACATGATGATGAGCCAGGGCATCGTCGACGCAGAATACGGCACCATCAAGCCCCACATGATGTCCTGTTCCAACCCGGACGCCATGCTCGGAATGGCGGACCCGATGATATACACAGGCTACAACATGGACTCCTTGAGGCCGTAGTCAGGCGGCCACGATCAGTGCGGTAATACATCTGGGGGTCGGTGGTCTTTGGGTTGCTGGAGCCTTGACGGCGATCATGGTGGTTTCTCCAGCCCGGCGTAAAGGATGAGCGAGGGTCTTGGTTCTGCATAGCGTTACACTTCTGGATAGATACTTCAAGAGAGCCTGCATACGGCTATTTTACCACTCCACACAAACACCATTGTTCCCTGGCGTCCCATCATGACACTGTTCTCTTTCCCCACCCTAACTACCTAATTTTTGTCTCTCTGAATGAGCAAAGCCGTCATGCTGTGCAGACCCTCGTTCAAAGTCGTGGTCTACGAGTACTAGGCCTGTGGGTCGGATCTACGAGCAACCCCGGGGAGCGAGTGCGGCGCATTGGGACGACCCCTACTCGTACGAGGCGAGAGGTACGCAGCGTACGCGTATTCCGAGCTGATCCAATTTCGATTCACAGCCCCTCGGATTTGGAATCCTCCCAGCAGGAGCGGCGCCCGCACAGGGCGCAGCAGGCAGCCTATAGACAGCGGCAGCGCTAGGGAGTCCTGGCCCCTTGCCCTCTTTACCCAAGTACTCTATAACAAATCAAGCCAAGAGACAATCAGAAGGGAAGACCAAGCAAGGTACCTGGGAGAGGGAGTCGTAGGCAAAGTAAATGTCAGCACCTGCAGTTGCTTCTGGGGCTGTTTGCTTGGCCTCTCATCAATAAGCCGGCGGCTGTGTATTATCTCAGCGCCACGGTTTAACGTTGCTGACAAGCGCGGCAGCACTAGCAAACTCTCTCGCGCTCTCTCGCTCTCCCACCCTGCGGCCTGCTCTCTTGCCCCCTCTTCCCCAGACCCAGAGAAAGCTGACAGGCGCCCCCAAGACCCGTGCGCAGACGGGACCTGGCAAACGCGTTCAGTGGGTGGCCCGAAGAACGAAAGATGAAAAGTCGCCGGTTCGGGCCCCTGTCTTTTTCCCTCTTCGAGCCACCCCTCTCCCACCTTCAGTCTCATATGACCCTTGGCCGACTCGACAGGGACCGACTGTGGTGAAATGAAGATAGGAATAAAATATAAAAAAAAGTCTCCGGGTGTGAGCTTGTCTGGGCGCACCCTGGTCAGCAATGCACCATCTCCACCACATTGGTCCCCTGCCCGCCCTGTGTGCCATCCTGGATCAGCCCCGGAACTCGCTGCTTGTGTGTTAGTGTACGAGTGCCTTTTGCCTCCCTCCCGCTCTTCCCTGCCCTCCCTGGTGCACAGGCCCCAGAGCAGAGCACGAACAAGCATTCTGACCGGGCAGCTGCGCTTTTTGTCTACGAGTATATGTTGCCACGGGCGGGTTCCTGGCCCGGGGCTCGCCGGGGCTCGCCACCCCCTACCGACATATAAGACGACAGGCTCAGTTGCGACAGGATTAGTAGTCGCGTGGGTATATCTCGGCGTTGCCTGACTGCTATACTAAGATTAGTATATGCCTTCATTCTCTGCCGCTGGATTCTTCACACCCTGCAAGAGGGATCAGCGAAGACACACGTGGGTGAGAAGAAGGGGACTATCGCGCCGGCGGCCTGATGCCTCCCCCCGGCCCCTCTCCCTTTTCCTCTTCCAGGACTGTTATCGTTTGTGTTTTTCTTTTCTTCATGTACTTCCCTTGTCTTTCCTTTTTTTTTTTTTTTAGTTCCTCTGTTTTCCTTGGCTTCAGCCTTATAAGAGCCCACGAGTAATGCAGACCCAGAACAATCTGGTGGTCCAGGCGGCTCACGGGTCGCCTCAGTCACTGGCTGCTGCCCGCCATCCCTCGTGCGGCGGCAAGGGCGAGGCGAAGGAAACGGACAACATCGCCACCCCGGTCTGCGCAGCCTCGGTCTCTTGGGGGGCTTCTCAGATGAAGGGACCGGGGCGAGGAGGGCGTGGGATGGAACGCCCGAGTCGTGCCCCTCCAGGTCTGTGCTGATTCCGTGCCGTGTCGGGGTCCAGCCATTCGGAGCCGAGAGGGAGACAGAGAAAGAGAACAGGAAGAGGGGGGTGGCGCATGAGGTCGGCCGGACGAGTTGCGTGGCGCGCCAAACCTTGAGTTGTCCTGATCGCGAACGGACTCAGATAGGACTTTGCCTTGTTCGAAGCCACTTACGCATAGGCGCGAGGTAGTACTCGTAGGAGCTCTTAGGGCTTACGGGAGGGGCGTCGCCAGTTTGGCGCGTTCTGTGGGCGTGCGGTACTCGTAGGGCTGCGAGTCGATACATTGCCGTACCGGGCAGGTTGTCTCTTTTCTTTTCGGGGGTTCTTTTTTTTCCTTTCCTTTCTTTTGTTACTGCCCCCCCCCCCCACCCCTCTCTTTCTCTGACTCACTCCACGGAGTGCTCGTACGAGATGGAATGTTTCCTTTAGGGGTAGACATCATCTGCCTACTGGTTCACCTTCTAACTTAGTCGTCGCCGGTTCTGCAGCGGCGGTGGCGGGTGGCCAGGCGCCTTTCCCCGGCTGTGTGTCCACCCATGCCCCGTCTACGAGAACTTGTAATTGGAATGAAAGGGGCGCCTCGACAGGAAAAGCGGCCGGCTACGCGTGCGCTCGGATTATAATTATAAACCTCTCCAGTGGGGACTTTTGCCTTGGGGGGGCGTTACATAGCCCCCCTCCCGGTGCCTTGTTCGTATTAGGAGGAATGTCTGCACTCGTACGTCTGCTCGCCATCGCCCATCCCGACCCTGGCTTGGTTTCGCTATATGTCGCGACAAGTCATGTACGAGTATGCCTAGCCTCCGACTACAATGCTTCGAGGAGGAGGCGGCGGTGCCTGTTGACTGCGCGTAGTTGGCGCGGGCTGGCCCGTCCTGGAAGAGGCGACCCCAGGCCGTCCCCTACGAGCGGGCGGCGAGGCAAGGAGCCGGAAGCGGCATTGACGAGCGAGAGTCAGGGACATTCAGGGAAGATGAGAAGAAAAAGAAAGAGAACCCCCCGCGAGGAGATGCGCTGGCGCGCGCGTCCCATTCGGGCAGCATCATCCCGCGGCCCGTCTTGGATCGCCGTCGCCTGCTTGAGTTTGAGCAAGCGACGTCCCGCCACACGTAGCCCGCCCGGGTGGGCCAGGCCATCCATCCATCCAAGCCACTGAAGAGAATAACCTGGCGTATACGCGTACTGTTCTGCATATAGTTCTTGTCGCCCCTGGCCAGGAGTTTGGGTCTATCGGAGATCCCTCTCTGATTAGTTGGCTGCTGCGTGGCGATCGGCTTTTGGCGCGGACCCTGACCCTGGCACACGGCTTCCCTTGCTCGACAACGTCGGAGAGGAATCGTCACATAGTCGTACGCGCAGGGGTGACTACAGGGGCACTCTCGGGGGGGGGGATTTAAACTGTGCCTGACCAGGCTTCGTCCGTACTCACCCTCTCGTAGACGGGCTGCTTGTCAAGCCAGGGGGGAAAAAAAAAGAAAAAAGTTCCTGCAGTGTAGTACTCGTACGAAAGATGCCCACCCTCCGCGGAAAGCCGCTGGGGTCGTCGGACGGTCGAGTAGGACGGACCCCGACACGTCTGGAGGCGGGGCTAATCACTTCAATGGTCGATAGTTCGAGAAGCTGGTCAGGAGCTCGTGCGCAGTACTCGTACCGTACCTACTCGTGGGTATGTCCGGGCCTCGAGAAAAGGGGCGGAACGGGGCACGCAGGGCTCAATGACACTCGTACTTGCCGAAGGGCGCCTGCCTCCGAGCGAAGCCCGGAGATACGAGTAGAAGCGGGATTACCAGCACCGGGGGCCGGACACGGGATTGATGGTGGCGACAGTTGTCCAGAAGAACGCTAACGATCTCCTTAGCGGGCTGGGGGTTTCCAGGCTGCCTGCCGGAATCCCATGATGATCTCTCCCTTGTCACTCGTGGGCCATTGGGAAATTTCCCAGCTTGGAACAACCCCCCCCCCCCCTCTTCCCCCTAGAAGCTGAGATGAGGGCGAGAACTTTCCACACCTGATGACAGAACCGCCCGTCCCCACCAGCTCAGCTTCCCATGTACGGAGTAGAGATCAAGAGGCCCAGGGTTGACCCGCCCCACTGGCACTCTTTTGCGTTCGTTTATGGTTGATTTATAATGGGATCAAGAAGAATGAACTTATTACCCCAACACACGAGCCCCAGCTCACTCTGGAAGATTCAATGTGCTGGCGCTAGACAGCAGGGCCATGCCAGAAGCAGCATTTTGACTGAATTTTGACTGATAGCGTGGGCGAGGCCGCGGTCGCTGGCCCCCACTGCGCCAGCGACTCGTGTGTCGCCTGTCTCCGAGCACTTTTGCCTGTACGAGTACTCGCAATACACGGGGCCCCACGTGAGGGCTTGCTTTCAGCCCGCGGGTCTTCCAATGGACCCTGACGGGGCACGTTGCGAGTACGATGCTGCGCAGAACGATGAAGCCAGTGAGTGTGCAGGGTACGAGGACCTATTCGATGACAGCACCGTGGGAGCCTCCATCAACTGCCAGCGGCGCACCGGTGTGGCGTGTCGGCAAGATTTGGCTCCTGGCAAACACGTGCCGTCGCGCGCAGGTCGGTCGTTTGTCCCACGGCTCCTTTTCGAAGCCCATGCCGGAGAGACAGGGTTGCTCGCACGCGGTGCGCCGTGGTTTTGGGACGAGTAGTCTGCTGGGCCAACTGCCACTCCGCTCTCCAGTCCGCCCCCTCGAGCTCCTGACAGGGGTTCGCGGGTGTGAATCCTCATCCGAGTCCGCCCCCCTCTGGAGCAGGCCAGGCAGGCACTTTAACAGAGAGCATGTCCAGGTCCAGGCCGTGAGCATCCCTGTGAGCGTGCGAGCACGGATGCTCACATGTACAGTGCGGAACGGGCACGCGAGTCGTGACACGTACTCGTATCTGATGGGTGCGCGCCTCCGAGGAGCAAGCAAGGGTGAGGGGGGTAGGAGCAAGATGGAAAAGGTGACGCCTTACGGATATAGGGCTGAAGGCTCACGGATACATCTACGAGTACTCGTACAAGTACGCGTATCAGTCGTGGGCAGCGCTGCGAGCTGGGGGGGTGAGACGGTCTTACTAGGGAATACCTGGCTCTCGGGGGTGTAGCCAACGCCAACGGCGAAACTGACATCTAGAAGCTGTCTGTGCTCGGCAGGCAGCGAGCGGGCTGGACCAGGGGCCCCGTGGCCAGGTCAGGTCAGGTCAACGGGCAAGCAGGGGCGATAGGCAGGCAGGCAAGCAGGCAGGTGGCGGTCGACCCCGATACTCGCACGAGCCTTCAGCTCGACCTCCGACGCGCCCACACGCCCACACGCCTTGGGACGGGCTCGCAGCCGTCCCCCAAAGAGACGTGCCCGTGCTCGCAGTTACCTTAGGTAGTGTGGGGTCAGACGCGCGCTGGTGCTGGCAACGAATCCTGCTTTGCTCAAGCCAACCTACCAGTACTCGTACGCATAGCATATGGAGTGCGGCTGAGGACCAGGGACCCGGACAACGAGGCTTGCGGGTGTCCACCTCAGCGCGGCTGACGACCGAATCAGGTCGAAGGGAACTTTGGCGGAGCGAAGCAAGCAGGGGAGCGAGGAGACAGAGAGCGAGGAGCGAACGGGGCGTGCGTGGCCGCCGGCTCGCTCACACTCGCTCCCGAGATGCTTGCTGGCTGTGCCATGCTAAGCCAAGCGGGGTTGTCTTGCTGATCTGAGCTGCATTGCCTGCCAGGGCGAATGCCTCCAGTCGTGCAGTCCAGCTGAAAACGGGGTCAAGGGCCGCCTCGCGCCCGCGCCCGCGCGTCGAGTTCAATGAGGTGTTCCCGTGGCGGTATGTACGAATCGAACACGCGGGTACGTATAGATGCATATGTACCCAACGGGTATGCAGCTGTTGCTTGGTGAGGTGCGGCAAGCCACCAACATTTGATGACCCTTCCATGCACACAGCCTTGGAGATTCATCATTGCGATTCGGAGGTTGATGATAGGCAGCTTCAACATTGAAGCTTGATGACTGCACAACGTTCGATCCACTTGCATACCGTATCCATAGGTGCCCAAGGAGGTAGGTAGGTACATTGACACAGTACCTGGGAACCTGGAGCTACCTGAGGTTATCCGTACCTAACCCAAGGTCACCTAAGAAGGTACCCGGACAGGCATGCACTCGGGATCCATGCCTGACCTGGGCCAGACCTGGGCCGGATTTGCGAGTTTGCAATCTGCTTTTGTTCGGCCGTAGCTGCCCCAACATGAATATCGAAGGCAGGAGTATGCGGTGAACTTGATCAATGGCAAGCATGACCTTGGGTGAGATGATTTGCTCAGGGACGGACCTCTCAGTCTGCTAAATGCTAGGTACCTGCTCCGAGTCGGGTGCACCAATGTGCATGGACACCACGAGGCCTGCAGAACGGATAAGGTACTTAAAAAATTACCTCTTGTAGGTACTCGAAGGCCACATGTGGGCACCTAACCACATGGATGTACCAAAGTCGCACGAATTATGCATCAGGTGTCGCGACCTCCCGCCCGCCGCCTGACTAATTAGTAATATGGATACTGAAAGCACACAATGCGGAATTGACAGGGCTGATGAATCCCGCCCACTCAGGTCTCATCATCTTGAGCCATCGCACCGGTTCCGTGCCAAGCCGTCACCCGCCAGCTGCCCACTACGAACCACACGAGTCACCGACGCCGCCTGCCAAGGGCCATCAACATCGTCTCCCATCAGCAACGGACGTGCCTCACCCGCACGCCTTGCTTACGAGTACCGTGGAACGACAGCACAACCACCTCGACGCCTTCAATCACCGACTCCCCTCCCCCAATCCCGCCGCCGAGTGACCGGCCATCTACTCGTGAGGCCCTGGATGAGCGGGTTCGCCCTGACGCCTCGGCCGTACCGCAGGCGCTGGGCGCGGGGCCAACGAGATGAATAAGCGAGCCGTCAGCCACTCGGCGCAGCCGCTACTCCCCACTGGTCTTCTTTACGCGATCGACATTCCGTACCTGTGTATGAGCACGGGTTCCTAAAAACGGGACGTTACTCGTACACGCTCCGCCCTGTTGTTGAGCATGGTACACAATCGTTGTCATCGTCATCTTCAAGCCCTTGGGAGCCACGACGTGCACTTACGCGCGTAGCCTCGACGACTCACAGCCCGCTGCGTGTACTGCGTGTTCTGACAAGCGGCCTGCACAGTCCGAAATGCGTGAGCCGCGCCCCTCACATCAATCAATGATAACACTACTGTATTGTCCTTGACCCGCACCCTTCAACATCACGCGCTGCTCCCCTGGTCTCGGGTCCCAGTGCGAACTCACGGAATCGGCATGGCGCGTGTCGTAGGGCTGGCCCAGCGCCCCCCTGGTCGCCTCGTGCATTCACCTCGCACCTTGGCACCAATCAATTTGCGCGGCCAGTCGCACTGCCACAACGCCTGCCGGGGACTTTGCATTCTACCGACACCCCCCACCTGCGAGTACCGCCAAGTCGCCATTCTAGACGGCCAAGTTCTTGGAATCAAGATCAACCTCTCCGGACTCCGTATCGACTACTTGGCGGACTTGGTCAACGAGCCCCCGACACAGGAACAACGAGTGTACGAGTACTGAGCTCATACTGTACGAGTAATGCCAGCGCGGACAATCTCTCAGAGCACGATGGCCGTCAACCATGCCGGCGCCCGCGGCCTTCCGGCCGGCCGCCTCTCCCCCACCACCGGGGCTATCATACCCTCCGCGCCCTCCAGCCCGGTTGCTCGGCGCCGAGCCCCTCATTATTGCTTACATAGCGGCCAAGAGAGTTATCAATCCTTGCCCAGGCCGACAAGACAGTCGCTGCCAAGCAACAGGAGAGAAACCGGTACATCATCTGGACGTTCATCTTGACGGGGTTCGCTTGGCAACACAGGTGCGGATACTCGTCAAGATGACCACCTCAACTGCAATGCGGCCGCTCTGGTGTCGCACCGGAGCGAAATACGTCGGCCCAGAACCAAACCGCATCGCAGCGGCCGCGACCGCGGCGCGCTAATGGACAGGCACAACTGACTGATGAGATTTGGAATCCGATTGCGAGGCGAGCTTCGCCCCTGACACACGCGCGGCTCGGGGACCCCAGGGCTGCGGCGCCGCCCAACCGCGCTTCCATAGTGACAAATTCTTCACCACTCTCCCATCGACAGGCTGAAACTTTACAGCCCACGCTACGCGACATGGCTACTGTCCTGGTCTAGCACCTGCGGGCATGCAGCCTCCCGTACGATTACTCGTGGGCTCTGTATGTCCGAAATAGCGGCTGTTAAGCCCGACAGACGGACGAACTATCCTCCATCGCCTAGCCATGGTCCGTATCTAGGGTCGGGACCTTTGCAACCCCGACATGTGGGGTGATCAACCGAGTATTGAACCACACCCCTCGTACCGTCCCAGGCTCCCTCCACCATGTGGATTCAATCCAATCTGCACGTCCACATACTCGTCCGAGCACGGACGGTGCGACTCCGACATGCAGTCCCAGGCACCAGCCTATGAGTGATATGGAATACTCGTACGCCTACTTCGCATGAACCTCGGCGGCCGAGCTCGCGACGGTCTTGCAGCCGATGCATTCCAAAGATGAATTGCGCGTACGTTGACGTGGGCTGCTCAGCCCTACTCTGCCTGAGCAGTAGGGGTGCAGCTGTGCTCCGCGGTTCGATCTGCCACTGATCGGCGCATGGCCTATGACGGGTGTGTTTTGCTTGTCATGACAGCTGCGCCCCAGAGCAAGAGCTGAAAAGGCGCGTTCAAGGCACACTCTGTGGCTGCAGCGGTCCTAACTTGGCTCGCCCACCCAGCATGGACGGACATTAGGAGATCCCACAGCCGGTAGGGCTGCGCGAATGGCGATGGTTCACGGGTTTCTCGACTCGTCGTGGCCCAGAGGCACGCCAAATCTGTCACTTATCGATCGCCCAGGCATGTGTGCTCGGTCTCTGCGGCCGGAAATCTACATCTTGATTTTGTGACTGTGATGAACTTGTGCAAAATCGAGATGCAGATACCTCCTGAACTACAGTTCTTCCCGTTGGTCCCAGCTGGCGATAAGTTGTGGAGGCCCGGCGCCAAGTGAGCAGTATGCGCCTATGGGTGTGGACGATGAGAGGCCCCCTAGTCTTGCCTAACTTCGGAACGAAAGCTCTAGGGGAGCGAAGTCCTAGATGGCAAGCCTTCGGGCACCCAAATCGCGTAGTTGCTGTCACCCTCTTACTCTAGAACTAGTATTATAGCTGCGAGACAGCCGCGTCTATGGCAACTAACACTTTCGTAGCTGCATTGGAGCCTGTACATTCCGCGTTTAGCATCGCCTCGCAGGGCTTCTGGGTGGCTTAATGTATATTATGATACTTTCAGACGAGTATATGGCGCGGATGGCAACGGTAGGTCGTGAATTTCTTGTCGATCACAGGTGTCCCTTTTTCGATTTCGACCTCTAGTGCAAGGTGAGGCCTGTAAGATGCCCCTTGCTGCGTGGTTCTTCTCCTTCCTTCCACATCAAATCCATTAATCATGTCCTTCCATGCAGAAATAGACAAAACGTTCAAGTCTATACAGGGCCGAAACTCCACGAGTGTCCATCAGACACCGAGGCTCAGTCCTTAAGCCCATCGTCACTGTCTCAAATATCGGCATACCGGTCATTTCGTCTAATGAAAGGTCGGACCATCTGGACCACGAGAGTCACTTGAGATGGTTTAAGAACTAGCCATGAGTTCACGACAATGAGACTCTATCATGAACACCGATCTGAAACGAAGGTCTTGAGTGACCGGTTGTGAGGCCTCGATGGGCAAACTGCTATGCTTTGAGACATCTGCACCTGCACCTTCGCGTATGCCAACGCCTGGGCACAGCATATCTGCATACGCTGACATACTTACATAATAGATTGACGTTTCACTTCACGAAGGCGTGGTGTGTTGCCTCAGGGTCGGACAAGTGTCAGTTTCACAAGGGCCAAATGCAGCTTGAGTCCAACTCGCGGCGAGACCAGTCACCCGGCTCCTCATCTTGAGATACCGGCGAGAGAATTTTCGTAAGTCTGGCGCCGTCGAAACTTGAATAGTTACGAGCAGTGGAGATTATTCATCAACGATTGCCATGATCAGAAGCCAGCCTATCGACCCTAGAGAGGGTCTCAATAACAACAGCGTAAATCGCGGCGGCAGGATGTTTCTTCGAAGTCTCTGGGTCCCATTTCAGACACAGAAGAGACGTAGGTAGTCAAGACGTAGACAGTCATTCACGCATAGAGAGTAAAGCGAAGACGGCAAACATAAAGAAGGAAAACAAAAATCAAGAACCAAGGCGGAGTCCATGATCGAGTCCAGGTGGACAGCTTGGCAAAAAGAAATTGAATGCATCAGCCGCGAATCGAACGCGGGGCCCATCGATGGCAACGATGGATTTTACCACTAAACCACTGATGCTGACTCGTATGATGAGGGAGACGGTTTTTATGAGAAACTATACCTACACTCAAAAATCAAGTTGAGGCTGGCCTTGTTACCCGCCTCGGCATCATGTCGAGACTAGGCGATGCTGAAGGTGACAGGAATCGGGCTTGCCTTACTAATGGACATATTTTAGCTGCTCTGAGCGCCGCTGATGTACTCATTGGAGTAAGTCAGAGAGCTGAGGACTCAACGGCGACGGCGCGGTCTTCCCGCTTTGCTCTTTTCCTGACGCCCTGCTCTAATCGTCGCCCTCGAGGAGGTCAAGCCACCGACCCATACAACTTACGAGATATCTTCCGGCGGGCAGGTTGATCTTGGTCTACACTGTTCTGAATTGCCGTACGGGTGTCTACTGTGGCAGCCATGCTAAGCGAGGACGTCCTCTTAGTGCAGGGGCAACGTCTTCGCTGCACGCAGAGCTCACACCGGAGTGTTTTCCAGATGGCGTCCTGGCGGGGCGCGGATTGCGATGAGCAGGGCAATTCCAAAGCCGCCAACGGCATCCTAGAGTGCCGTGAGCTGACGAACGGCAGTGGCAGATCAGGCAGTCTGCGGGCTGCACTGTGTGCACGCCGTCAGAGGTGTTTTGCCGCTTGTCTAGGGGCGCGGGCTGAGCGAAGAGCTGCTGGTCGAGCCGCGGAGACACAACGAATCAAGTACCTACCTACGCAGCATGCGAGACACTGGAGATGGGGGGTGATGCTGGCGGGCATCCAGCCAGACAAGACGCACAACTCGGGCTTGGTGGTTTCCTTGCCTTCGGCCACGATGTTGAGCCCAGAGGAGAGATGGTCGCGGGGTCGGCGCTTGCGGTATGCGGATCACATCCTCGGCCGTCGCGTTCCTTACGATACGTACACCAAGCCAGCCGTGCTGAACAGCTGAATCGATGGCAGGGTCGCTGCTTGACAACCAAAGCTACGAGGCGCGCGGCCGTCGTGACTCTTCTCGTCCCGGATGGTGCTTTTCCTCACGCGGCGTATAGCAGCGGGTCTTCCTAAGATACTCGGGCAAGCATGTCGCGCTGTCCCACTACCGGGACGAGGCCCTCGCCATTCGTCACTCGACGCTTTACGGCACCTGTCTGGATCGAGAGACTGACAGTGGTTGACCTGTCAAGGGGGGTTTATGGAGGCGATGGGGAAGAAGGGCGGGCCGTGGATGTGATTCGGCGGCATTGGCAGGTGAGATGGAGGGTAGACATGGGGAAGGGGGGGTTGCAGCACCCCGGCATATAAGTGACGATGGGGGGAAGACGAAGACGCAGAGGGCCTGACTGGGGATGGCTGGCTCTTCTTGGATCGAGCGGATGCCACACCACGCGAACGTCGATGCAAAAGGGGGGTGGGGGCAAGCTCCTGCGTAGACCCGTGACGGCGATGCCACGGTCGCCGTTGAGGGCACGGCGCTGCGGGCTTTGGTGTTGACGGGATGACATTTGATCAGACATGATGGCCCTCCGCTGCTTTGGCATTGGGTGCTGGCGGCGTCTTATGGAGAGTCCCTACTCGCACGCGTGACCTGAGCGAGGCAGACACTGACACCCGGACTGCTGAGACTCTTGCGCCGGCACGGACCAGAGCAGGGACGGGGCGCGCATTGGCGACGGCAGCCACTCTGTGAGCGATGGTAGCGGCCGGCCCTCCGCCGCCGCCGCCGCCGCCGCCGCCACAACCATCCAGCACACGATATAACCACTAATTACCACTAATCAATCCTGGGGTTTGGGGTGAAGACAGTTGGGCCCGGCAGACTCATAGCCAGGGGAGTGGGAGGGAGAGGGAGAGGTAGAGAGAGTAGAGGCTTGGCTTGGCCACCGCAGCGTGTCTCGTGGCTGAGAGCAGTTTGTGAACACTAATGTAATTTACCTCAGGTCCCAACATTTAGGAAGGTACTTGGGATGATGTTGGTCATGATGATGGTGCTGCTGGACCCGGAGCTGGGGCTGGAGGTGGGTGAGAGGGCTTGGAAAAGAGGGGGAACCCCCCGCCACCCTCCCCACCACCTGCGTTCAGAGACGGACGCACGATGACGCGGGCAGGGCAGGCGACGGCAGCAGACGAGGCCGCGCAGGTTCCCCTATCTGGACGGGGGCGGTCGAGGCCCTGGTAAGCATGGCCGCGCCGTGCCGAGGCGGGGCCGAGGGCGCGGAGCCGGGGCTGACAATGAGCGAGCGGGGTCACGGCCGAGGGACAAATGGTGAAGTGATGGGCGTGGAAGAGCCTCAACGAATCCTTTGCACCTGAATAAAGCACCTGACTTGGTAGCTGACAAGCAACGAGGAGGGTGAGGCTGGCGTGCGAGGGTCCTTTACCTGTTTTCAGAAAAAGACGACTTCGAGCGCCTGGTTGTGAAGTCAAGATCCGTTACTCGCTGTAAGTGGTGAGTTGGCACGGCTGTGGCGTTCTATTATTACGGCGGTATTGCCGAAGAAATGAATATACTCCAGGTACAGCAGCAGCACAATAGACTGCTAGGCGATGTGACGACATGATCCGTCCGTGGACCCTTGATAAGATACCAGTCGCGTGCAAGCCCCTCCCGATGCGGCATCGGATCATTACTTGCATACGTACATGCGGTACCCAAGGTACGAGTACTCGCAATCGTAGGCAGCCGGGTGAAAGCACTGGCCACCGGATGCGTCGAGCAACGGATGAAGGACGTGGGCGGCCGTGGTCGCGGTCGGCGGCCTCTGCCCTGCTGTGCTCCCTCTGCATGGACGGATGCGCTGGCAGTGGGCTTCCCAGCCGCTAACTCATTTTCAAAGAATGTCATAGCTCCTCCGTTAGGTGCGAGTGCGTGGCCACTAAGTGCGTCATTCCTCTGGCTGACCGTCACTCTGTCGATATTCGGCCCTGACATTCCTGCGCACCGATGAATTCATCCGTGTCTAGAGCGTACATCTCGTACCTAGGTAGGTAGCAGCACCCTGTACCTGATCTAGTCCGATGCCCTCCCAATGATACACACGTAATGGAAAGTTGGTTGGTAACTGTGATTGCAGAAATGCGTGCAGGTATCTCCATAGATCCAACGTATGTGCCTGCCTTAGGTACCCGTACTGATGACCTGAAGTACCTAAAACCTTGGGTACATTGGTATGGCCACCACAATCATCGAGGCCCATGCTTCTAGAGGCTGCTGGCGCTGCTGGATGGCAGGAGCATCCGATCCAAGATGCATGTGGTGTCAAGCACCGCAAGATGTCCATCAGACACGGGACCCATCTGAGATACTCGACGCGGGCATCATATAGACACTACGGTACTTGCTCTTGAGCTGGAGAACAGGCACGATGCACAAGTACACATTCGCGCAGCCTGCCCGGGATTCAGGTTCTTCCTCCTCCCGCACCTTGCCCTGAGCCCTGGGCCCAACCGTCCGGGTCTGCCGCGTCGGAGGGTATCCTGTAAGGTAGTCCGACTGTCCATGTCTTCTGCTGACGCGGATTGTGGAGGCCTGGGTGTAGGTACTTGTGTCTGGCAACAGCTGGCGCATGACTGGGGGCAGAGAGACACACGCGTCGGTACCTGTACTCGGCAAGCTGGGATTCGCTGGTGGCATGTACCTCTCCCGGCTCGCAGGCTGTTCCTGGGCAGGCGCGAAAGGCATAATGGCAGGTCCGGTACGAGTAATGATCGTAATCATCCAATTTGATTTGGGGGCTTCCACTTCGCCTTGCTAGCCCAGCGCTTGCTTGGGCTCGACGAAAGCCGTCCCGTCCTCGTCCCGTACAACCAACCAACGGAACCAAAGGGGGACCTTCTCTCGCAATTTCACTAATTCCCACATCCCATCACCTGGCTTCAATGCCGCCTCTCGTCACTCTGACTCTGGCCAGCCCACGTTCTCTTTGCTCACACCTCCTCCACGACGGCGAGCATCCCAACCGAGCCTGATCCAGTCGGCCTGCGCCTCTGCTGGTCCCTCACACAGCAGCCAGCCCCAGCCGGCCTCAGCCCACTCCCGTCCCCGAGACTCGCCCGCCGACTCGATTCGCCTCGCCTCTCCTTTCTGCCATTGTGGCTTCTCCTCTCCACCGGCTCTCGGTCTTGCCTCTGCCGCGTTGTTTTCCGCTTCATCTGCTTGAGCAGACCCCTCCCCGGCTGCTCCCTCTCGACCAGGCCTCCCAAGAACGTCTCACTCGTTGCGCTCGCCACCAACACGGCCTAGCACATCTCGCGACAGCCTCAATTCTTCGCGCTCCCAGCGCACGTCCGCGCCTACCCAATCCCCTCGCTCTCATCATCGCGTGGGCGCCGCATACCCGAGATCGAGACGTCCTCCTGCTCTTCCGTCCCCTCGGGGTCTCGGCGTCATCATGAATGCCATCCAGCAGAAATGTCGCCCCAAGCATCAGGTGCTCGTCCTGAAGTGCTACCCGCGCATGACCAAGGGCGCTGTCGATGTCAAGCCCAACTCCAGCGAACTGAGCTATTTGCTCTTCTACGCCACCTCCCGCCGATCTAAAATCCAGAAGGTCGGCAACTTCCTCGAGAAGAAGACGGCCAGTGATGTCTGGAGGTTGAGAATAGGGTATCTTCCACCCCCCTGCCTCCACCAAACTGTTGCAAGCAACACCTAACTAACCCTCCGCCTATAGCAATGTTCAAGTGACTCTCCAGATCCTCGCTGCCCTTATCGAGAAATCACCCAAAGATCTCCCCCTGTTCGCCAACAATGTCCTCGCCATCCTCGACCAGGTTTTGCGTTCCAACGACATCACCATGGTCGAGGCCTCGCTCCCTACTTTCGAGACCTTTTGCGACAACCATGACGGCTCTTCTCTTTTTGCGGACCAGGCCTACCTACAAAAATATGAGCTTCTCGTCCGCACCTACGCCACCTTTGCCTCGACTCGCCGCCAACCCCCCAAAGGCCAGACTCCCTCCAAGCCCATTGCCATGCGGTGGCGGAACGTCGGCCTTGAAGCCATCAAAAGCGTCGCGCGATCTGACGCCCTGTCGTCCGTCGCTGGCCGCCAGCTCGACGTCATCGTCCCCGTCATCCTCGAAAACCTGTGGACCGACAACGATGAATTCCTCCAGACCCTCATAAGTCGCCAAGCACATTCCGATGCCGTCGCCGCCGCTACTGACCCCAGTGACCCCCTTCGACACCGCCCCTCCGTCTCCACCGTCAAGACCGACGGAACCGCTGACGCGAACCCGATCGCTATTTCTGGCTCGTCCGGAGACATTGACAAGCTAGCCGAGGAGGACATCGGTGTCACGGCCCTCAACTGCCTTAAAGACATATTCGTCATTCCCAACCGCGCCCAGATACACTCTGCCACCCTTGCCCTGTTACACTTCATCCACGATCGCATCGCGGATGGCGATTCTGTTTTCCGCACCCACCAGAGCACAGGCCGTGACTCGGGCTGGGCCGTCACGATTTTCTCCCTCCTGGCAGGATGGGCCCCAGTACAGGACCGCTATATCATACTCGTCACCACCATGGACAGATTCCTGCGCACACACCCGGCTCTCGACAACGTGGCGGAGCAGACGGCCCAAGTTGCTATCATGGCCTCCCTCTTGCGATCAGACATCAACTTGATCGGTCTCAGCATTATGGACGTCTTGTTGGGCCTCCTCCAGCAGACAAAGCGCATCCTCCGAGGTTCTGCAAACGGTAATAGGGGCAACGGTACAGCCAATGGAGTTGTCAACGGCCATGGGAGCGCTGCAGAAGGGGAGAAGGCGGCTCTGCACACAGCTTCGTCCGATTCCATGCCGACTGAGCAGCGGAATCTCTTGAATCGCATCCAGACCTGCATTGGCGATCTTGCCACTCATGTTTACTATGCTGATCAGATCCCCGACATGGTCACTGCCATTCTGATGCGATTGAGACCGCAGCCCGGAAGTGCGGCTGCGGCTGCCCCTTCGCCACCTGCCGAGAAGTCAGACGCTCAAGCTCCAGGGACACACTCAATGGCGAACTCCTCTGACGACCTGCACAATATCGAAAGTTTCTTCACCAACGACTTGGCTAAAATCACCGCTCTCAAGGCTGTTAAGTCCATCTTGCTCGTCGCCAACCCCAAGTCCAAGATGAGTGGCAGCGTCAGTCTCAGCCGCAACAAGATCCCTGTCCAGGTTTGGGAAGGAACTCAGTGGCTACTGCGTGACCCGGACGGCCAGGTGCGCAAAGCTTACGCAGACGCTCTCATTACCTGGCTGGACCGGGAAACCACCAAAGCAGACCTGCGCGCTCGCGACGAATCAGGCCACAAACCTTCGCGCAGCGATGAACAAGCCAACGTCAATATTGCTCGTCGGGCAGTTTCCAGCGCCTCTGCACGCAGAAAACCCTCGAGGCCGATGCGTTCCCGCTTCCTGCAGCTTCTCCATCTGGCCATATACGACAACGCTCTGCAATACATCGACTACGAGACCGACTGCGTGCTCATCCACATCCTGCTCGTTAAGCTCGTGGCAAGGCTGGGAATCAACGCTGTTAGACACGGGCTGCCCATGATCTTCAGGCTTCAAGAAGATATTCAGGAGGTGGAGACGCCCCTTGCCAAGGTGCGCCTTGGGTGTCTTTGCCACGGATACTTCTGGGCTGTGAGTGAGATTTTCGGGTTTGAATCATCTCCCGTCGGCCAGGCTATCCAGAGCGAACTCGTCCGAAGACGCAGCAAGCAATTCTGGATCGAGGGGGTCCAAGTCCCTCCTCCTCCTTTGGAACTGGCTGGCACGCCAGGTCTCGCCCGACCCCAGCCCAAGATGCCCCTCGACCAAATGGAATCCGAGTCACTGTTGCCGTTCGACGAGCGCAGCGTTCTGGTTGATAGTGTTTGTGCAAATTACCAGGACAGCCCGGCTTCGCCTGCAGCCAGTCCTCCCGCTTCGCCCAGTCGGAATTTCAGTCAACCTCTGCTGAGTTCCCCTGTTCGGCCTTCCTACCCGTCAGCCGCCACCAAATTCGTCCTGCCGCCCAAGTTCAAGGAGGAGATGCTTGCTGAGTGGTCTCGCGAAGCCACTATTGCAAATCTGCAAGAGGGTGCCAAATCTGCCTCGCTAAGCGGGTCAAAGACCGGCGGCAGTACTTCCAGGGGGAACCGCTTGACGGTAGAGGGTCTTACGGCCAACGGCAACAGTCTCAGCAGGCCGGGATCCACCGGCGCTCGCCATAATGGCGTATTGCTTGGGCCTGTGGCTGCCCTGAGGAATTCCAGCGTGCCAAGCAGGGGTTCCGTCAAGAGCGGGTCCAGCCGCGGCGTTGTTGCTTCTGTTGATCAGCTCAAGTCGGTGCTTTCGGGAGACCAAACTCGCCCGCCCACGTTCCGTACGATACCGGATGACAACAGCAGCGACAGTATGGCCAGCTGCGATTTCTCCCCCTCGGAGTTGTCGTTCAATCATGCTGCGGCCGACGACGGCGAAGCGGGCGAGGGGTCTCTGACGCGGACGCGATCCAAGTCACGCGAACGCAAGGGGTCAGGTGACACGGGTGGCCCGCTCAGCTCTAACCCGACTGATTCCGAGGACGCGCCTGATGGAGGCGAATCTGTACCTCCCGTCCCTCCGTTGCCGGAGGGTGTGGCAGGCAAGTCGCCCACGATTGATGCTCGAGCCGCGCTACCGTCGACGCGAGATACAGCCTCGCGACGAACGAATCGCAATGCCAGCACAAAGAGCCGTGGTGGAGGCGACAGTGTGCTCTCCAGCAGCTTTGCCGATGCCGGAGCTGCCAGTCTTGATCTCCAGGCCATGTTGAAGGGCATCGATAGTCGTGTGCGAGACCACGGCATCGGAAACCTGTCAAAGCCCCCATATTGAAGTGTATTACAAGAACAGAGCAACAAAACAGGCGTTCATATCTTTGCGTGGCAATGGGGAGATGATCGGAGAAAGATTTCTTTTCAGGAGCAAAGCGAATTAGGAATCACTCACGGCGGCAACTCTATGATTGTCATTTATTGTCACCATCATCAGCTGATTTTTCTTTGTCATTCAACATGCCGGGCCGTTTGCCCCGACCTGCGGTGCATGATTCTGCTCCGTGCCTGGCCGATCAAGCTCGCGTGCCATCTCTGTCTCTATTAGACGACAGCAATCAGATACCTGACTATCGGTCGACCTGCCTGCGCTTGGGTCTCCTTTGTACTCTTTTCTACTCTCCGACTTTTTGTATAAGTCGCTGACTGGGGTTCGGGCTGGAAAAGGAGGAGGAATGGAAGTGGGAGACGGGGTGCCAGTGGGCCTTGTCTCATAGAAGGCATGTTAATTTCTGTTTCCCATGATATATATTACCACATATACCAGTCTATAAATCGTGTCCATGACTTGCAACGCCGCGTTTAAACAGACGCTTCTGCCAGTACCATCATTCTGCACACCACACCGATCAACCTGCCTCATCATGAGGAGTCTAGTTGTTGTAAAGCGAGACAAGACGCTGGTGAACCAGACCGCGGCTCTGCCCATTGGACTTCCATCAGAGAGACGGACTTCGAGGCCTCTTGGTCCCCGTGATGGGCGACCTGACCTCTGCGGCGTTGCAGTCGCTACTTGGCTCGAGGCCTGTAGGCATCCATAGCCGCAGGAGATCCTCCACTATGACCGGATCGGTGTCTGGACATTGCTGCCGATGATTGACTGCTGATTCTGCATCGCTAAGGCTGGCGCCTATTTCTTGCTCTCCGGCCCTACATTTCCCCCCCCCCCCCCCGCGCTCGTTAGAAAGGGTGAAAGGAGTCGGGGGCAAGGCCACGCCGTGGGGCGGAGAAAGCTGACTTACTCGTTCATGAATTCGATTTCCAACCCATCCTCGCCATCGGCGTTGCTTTGCCTGGAGTCTTGATTAGAGTTTTCCGATCAAGGTAGCGGGGAGGGAAAGACAAAAACGAGGAGGCAAACGGAAGGGAGCCCCGGGGGGGGAGTGCGCACTCGGGAGGATCTGTCAGTCTGAGTCTGATCTCCTCCTCGCCGAAGAAGCCTGCGTCAGGCGACACATGCTGATCAAGGCGTTTGCGAACGATGGTGTTGAGCTGAAGTGCGGGGAGGTTCTCCTCCTCATCCTCCTCCTCCTCCTTGCCGCTCCACTTGGAGCTGCAGGAATCGGAGAAGCGGCGATGCTCTCCAGAGCCGCCGGCGGCCTCATGCCCCGGTGCGAACGGCAGGACCGGGCTCGGACCGGGGTTTGGCGGGCTCGCGGGGCCACGCCTGGGAGCCTTGAGGGGCCTGACGAGGATGACGCCGGGCGGCGGCGGCCGGCCCCGCGGGGCGGCGAGCGGCGGGGGCCGGCGGTGGAGGACATGTCCAGGGAGCCCGGGCGTCCGAGAGGGAGCCCAACGGCGGCTGGCGACGCCTCCTGCGCTACTCCCGCCGCGGCTGCCCGGGATCTCCTCGCCAGGTAGACGAGCAGGGAGATGACGCGGGACGAAGACGACAAAGACGACGACGACGACGACCCACCGCCGCCGATGCCGAACCTCCGAGCCCCGCGGATCTCCTCAATCTCCTCCAGCGTCCATCGGACGACCTGCTGATCACTGCCAAGCAGCTCTTGCTCTCGCTGCTGCTGCTGCTGCTGCTGCTGCTGCTGCCGCCGCAGCCGCCACCACCGCGCCTCTTCTTCTGCCTCGAGGCTGCGAAGCAGGTCCTCTATCTCGCGCTGCTGCTCGTGTGCCAAGGCCAGCTTCTTCTCGATCACGGACGGCGGGGGCGGGGGCGGGGGGACCGTTGCCCCTCCTCCGCCGAAGAGCGGGGGGAATCGGGAGCGGCGAGACGGCGGGGCGGGCCGCCGCAGCCTGTCCAGGCGCGACCGGATCAGCTCGTCGCTGAGCTCCTCTCTGCTCCTGACGCAGTTGGTCCACTTGCCGCCGCCGGCCGGGGGTCCGGGGCGGATCGACCAGACGTGGATCTCTGGCGGGGGGTCCGGGGCGGCGGAAGCGGGAGCTCGACCCCGCGAGGGCTGGGGGTCCGGGGTGCCCATCGCCACCATCGTCGTCGCCGTCGAGCTCCGAGCCCACCAGTCTCCTGTCTGGCCCGGGTCCCCAGACGCCTTGCCAGGCCCTCCGCCCGAGCTCCTCGGGAGGGACCAGGTGCTCGGGCCCCGCGGGAGCTTGGGCTTGAGCCTGGGCTTGACGAGCCTGGATGTGCCTCGCACGCCGGCGGCAGGGTGCTTCTCGCCGTGCCCGCGTCGCTGCCTCGGCTCGCGGCGCGGGCGCGGGCGCGGGTCGCGTCGTGGCGGCGTGTCTCCCCGGAGACGGCCGCCTGCGGTCCATCTGGCTCAAGGTCTCCGGAGACAGCTGCGCCAGGAAGGTGGCGTGCTGCTGCTGGGCCATGATCTGCTGCAGACAGTCGTAGATCTGGGAGAGCCTCCAGGGGTCGGGAGCAGCGGCCGCAGCCCGTCTGGTGAAGGCGTCGCCAGTCCAAGTCAGCTTTTGTTTTTTTCTTTTCTTTTTACCTTTTCTTCACTTATTCACCACGCCGCCCCCCTCCCTGACTTCAGGGGACATTTCGGGATGTGAGCTGTGAAAAATGGAGAGTGGGGGGGGGGGGGGGGGGGTTCTGAGAAAGGGACGGAAAGAATCTCACGATCTGGCGCGCTGCTCGGCCAGGGTGGTCAGCTGGATCATGAGGACGAGGTCGAGCTGGTATCCCCGGAGCTGCTGCGAGTAGGCGTCGAGCTTGGGGAGGATCGCGGGCCAGCGCAGGCGGTCCACGAAGCGCATTGACGTCGTCGTCGTCGTCGTCGTCGTCGTCGTCGACTTCTTCTTCCCCGGCGACGAGAGGATGCCGAGAGGCTTCAGCTTGCCGCTGGACGGGTCGCTCGCCAGGCCCTCGTAGAAGGCCGCCAGTCGCGCGTGGGTCCCCTCCTCCTCCTTGAACGGGGTCTTGCTGCTTCTGCTGCTACTGGCCGGCCACTTGTCGCCGCCCTCCTGGACGACGACGAGCGCCTCGACGGCCCAGAAGACCAGCAGGCACTTCTCGGCCGTGTCGCGGATGCTTCGCAGGGCGGCGTCGGAGAAGAGGAGGCGGGAAGAGGAGGAGACGCGATTCCCCCTCCTCCTTTCTTGCTTGTCTTGATGACCGTGGCTTTCGTCGTCGTCGTCGCCGTCGTCGCCGTCGTCGCCGTTCTCGTTGCTGTCGCACCGGAGGAAGCGGTGCAGCGTCTCGAGGGAGCCGGCGGTGCTCTCGACGCTGTCGAGGACGGCGCGCAGGCCCTCGCGGGCCTCGGCGACCTGGCTGCCGAACCGGAAGAGCAGCTTGGACAGCTCGAGGCCGAAGGCGGCGATGCCGATGGCCGAGCCGGCGGCGCCGAGGGCGGTGATTGGGTCCATCTATCTAATCTGACCTGTCCTTCCTGTCTCTCTCCCCCCCACCCCTCGTCGTCCTCCGGGATCTCTGGTGTCTTTTGCCTGTCGCCCGGCTGCGGGGCGGGAGCAGGTTTTTCTGCGAGCGTACAGGACAAGAGAGAGAGAGAGATGCAAAGAGGGCGTCTCGCTTTTCTGGGCAGCCATGTCCAGCTGGATGAAGCTGTGAGAGGTGAGCCTCGACCGCTCGCCGCCGCCAAGAAAGAAACCCCCCGCGCGCCTCGCCGGCGCCTGCGGCTGATGGACGAGAGTGGCTGCTGCAGGGTGATCCCTGTCTTCACCACCCCCTCTTCCCTCTTCGAGTCCGAGTCGTCGGGGCCCGATTCGCAGCACTGGCACATGCCCGTGCGAGGTCGACACCTCTGCTGTGTGTACTATGCAGACTCATGGCACTTCCAGAAATGGCACATGTCTATAATAACTACCGTACCTACCTTAGTCTATGATGTATGTATAGTCTCGAACGACAAAAATCTCCCTCCCGACTTGCCTAACTGCCCCTCTCGTGTCGGCCAGGGTGTCGCCAGATTCTATACAAATCTCATCATCTTTTCCCCTTTCTGTTTTCACTTACCTCTTCTCTTCTCTTGTCTCTTTCTTCCATTTCGACTTCACCAAGTCAGCTGCCACAAGCCTCTCGGCGCCCGACAGCTTGTCCAGCTCCGCCTGGACCACCACCCACTCGCTCTCGCTCAGCGAAATCTGCGCCCCCTCGCCTCCGCCGCCGCCGCCGCTCTCGCCGACGATGACGAAGTCGTCATCGTCGACTTTGTCATCGTCGGAGTCGCTGAGGTCGGAGAGGCGCATTCTGGGGTCCCTTTCCACATTATTGTCGAAGAACTCCATGGTGATGTCGTTCACGGGGCCATCGTGGCCGTCGTCGAGCTCGGCAGCCAGCTTGTCCAGCATCGGCGTCGGCGTCTCGCGCATCGCCGTCGCCTCGCACCGGACGAACCGACGCAAACTCATGGGACGGCCCCGATCCTTGTCACCGACCTTCTTCGTCTTGTCAACGCCCCGCATGTATTGGAAGCAGTCCAGCCGCATAAAGCGATCCAGAAACTCGCGAAGCTCGCTGTCGACCACCGCCGCCTCCTCCGGCGTCAGGAGGTCGGAGGGCCCGCGCGGGAGTAGGAGAAGGTCTGCTCGGGGGCTTCTGCTTCTGCTGCTGCTGCTGCTTCTGCTGCTGCTGCTAGTAGTGCTGACGCCGCCACCACTCTCGTTGCCCCGGGCCAACTCCTGGTGGTCGTCGTGGGAGCCTGCTGCCAGGGCCGGGTCGTCGTCGGATGTGGCAGGAAGCGCGCAGGCGGACAGGGCCTGCAGACCCAACAGGGCCAGAGCGGCGAAAGGTCGCATTCTTGGCCTTGGGGGATGGGTTGCTCGCTGTCTTACAGTAAGACCGCAGGTTTGCACAGCGTGGGTGCGGGCGATGGGAGGATGAAATGTGTGTGTGAGAAACAGAGAGAGACAGAGAGAAAGAGAGAGAGTTGCGACAGGGAAGAGCTTGCTCGCGTCACGGGTTGGTCTCGTCAACCAGGCACCTTATGCGTTTATAAATCCTTTCCACACAGCCCAAAGAAGGGGGCTGAAGGGGGCAATGCCAGACCAGTAAATCAAAAAGAAAAAGAACCAAAAACAAGAAGTAAACACCAATGCAGGGAGGCAAGAGAGCCGGCTCGGCGCATGCCCCGGCCGGTTCCCAGAGAATCGAGACTCGCTAAATGCCCCGCGCCAATACGCGCTTGTCGCCAGTGCTGGTGGCGGTGGCAGAGCAGGGCCAAATTGACTCCATCGCCAAGTCCCTGTCACGACCGTACGTGTCAAGCTGGATGTCTGATGCCCCGGCACCCAGGCACTGTGAACCTTGAACAACCTAGCAGCCTCGCCCACCTGAACAGGAGTTCGCCGCCAGAGGGCCGGCCTCACGCTTGTGCAATCGTCGCATCAGGCATTGTGGCGTCCCGCGCCTCGCCACTGGTCCTGTGGCCCGTGCTGCACGAGAAGCCCGGCCAGCACCGGATAGAAGACCAGTGTTAACGGCCCAGCAACGTCGGGTTTGCCATGATTCGTCGGGCGGTATGGTCAGGTCGAAGAAGGGGAAAAGAGCCAATTCGTGCTCAGCTCTGGGAACAGAGATGTGTTCTTTTCTTTGGGGGGGTTAGGGGGGGCGGGGGGCGGGAGAGCTGAAGATGGTGAAAACTTCAGATGGCAATATCCTTCTAGAGTCGCCATTGCTCGTTGACGCCTCTGAAGAGCGCCGAGCCAGTTGCCTTGTGGGAGGAAATAGTGTCCTATCCCTTTTGCGCAGAACTGTGCATCCTTTTAACTATCCCAAATCGGCCTTCCGCCACCACGACCCCAATCGCTACCGCAAGAAGGAAAAAGTCCTGATATATCCAGTGGACGGTTCGAATGTTGAATCACAGTGGGCCTCTCCGTTGAGTGATCTTGGGGCTCGGCCAGAATGCTGACTTGAGACAGTCAAATGGACAGTGTATGTGCCTTTGTTCCACTAGTGTCGTTACTTGTCGCTTCGATTTGTAACCCATGGACCGGGCTCGCCCGCAAAACCCACCCATAAGACGCCAGCCGTAGCCTCCAGAAGCATAGCCTTCGCCCCATCTCGTGTCGTAGACGTCGCTCCTCCCGCTCTAAGATCTCGGTCAGGTATACAAATGCTGATGATGGATGTGGTATATAACAAAGGAAACGGAATTCGACGCGCTATGAGGAAGAAATGACCTGGCGGGGGATAAACAATGAATGCGCCCCTGCCCCCTTCCTGACACCAAGCGTTTCGTGGCAAACTCGCCTGTTCGACTTTAGGAGAAAAGAAAAAGCTATGTACAGAATACTCCAGTAAAATGACCCTTCGCTTCCACGGCGCTGTAGGTCTGGCGGGTTGCTGCTGCTGTTGCTGCTGGGTGGGTCTCTACGCCGACAAGGTTTCCATCCTGTCTTCGGACTGACCGCAATACAGTAAAGGAATACCAAATTGGCATACCCAATGTATCTCGATACCACCCAAAAACCTCTGTTGCATAGCCTGAATGCCTTCGTCAATCATATTCTTCTCGTGCATAAGGTTCGTGTCCTTAGTGAAAAGAAATTTGCCCATCTTCAGCGCCAAGGAATTGTGTGCCGTAAGCCAAATGTCGACCGTGAGTATGTAATGATTTTGTGATTAGAACAGCCGCCTTCGTATGATTGAAAAGGGAAGCGTTCCAGTGCGTCGCTAAGGGACACGTTCCAGGGAAGAGTCTGACAAAGTACTACTGCAAGTTGCCGCTGGCGCGCTGTGAGCCGAAGTCGACCTCTTGACGCACGGCACGTCAAAGCTTGCGGGCGTCGAATAGGGTAAGGCTCAGGCTCGTGTCGTTCTCGCCCACATTAGGAGTCGGTTCGTTGAGGATCTCCCAGCGACGGAAGGTAAAGGGCGTCAATCGCTCAGGTGGCGTCGGCACCATGCCACCAAGACCAGAAGCTCCGGCAGTCCCGGCTGCGCTCTGTCCCCGATTCCCTCCCTGCTGCTGTTGCGCAACCTTTTCTCGGTGAGCGAGCATAAGGTTTCGCATGGCAGGGTCCACGGTGAAGCTGAATATGTACCTGATGCGGGGCTCCGAAGCGGAATCCTTGAGAGCGCGGACGCATTGGATCCGTACCTCCTCTGGCAGGCCATCCGCCAGGACCAGCGCAATGTCGAAGATATTCTGACTCAGTTGAGCTGCCGACTTGCGGCCGGTTGTATGCGTCCCTGCTGCCGAGCCGTTGTTGTGTCGAAATCCGTCGAGCTCCTGCATAATTCCAACAAGAACCATCACAGCGCGCCCCCGGATCTCGCCGGCCGTTTTCGACAGCTCGCCAGGCCCCGATATCACACCTGCTGAGGCGTGCAGTGTGAGGTAAGACAGGAGGAGAGGCAACCAGTGGGAGAGCACGGCCCCTCTAAGGTCGTGATACTCTCCACTGGTCGTCGACAGAATCTCCCAGACATCGGATAGTTTGTCGACCATGGCGTTGGAGATCGGTGTAGACTTGGGCGAGGAACTGCCGCGGATGATTGCATCAATGATTGTCAACAAGTTCTCGGCCATGTCGATGTCGTCTTCCGAAATGCTGTCTACCATGGGCGGGTTTTTGAGCGAGGGAAACAGTCGAAGAAATCGCCCCTCTGCCCTGATCTTGAGATGCTGTGTGATCTCTGGGGTCAAACATGGCAGCAGACCTGTCCACATGACGTTGTGTGCGTCGATAGCGTTATCCATGGCCTTGGACAGCGACTCGAGCTGAGCCTGGTGCTTGTCGGAGTCCTCGGCGTTGTTGACATCGTCGATGGCAAGATTCAACGAAAGCTTCAACTGGCAGAACGGAAGCGTGAATACGTTGGCCAGTTCCAAGACTTGATCGAATGACTTTTGCGCGCCCCCTCCGTGAGGTCCAAGCAACTTCGTAGTTAGTGTCTCGATCAGTACTACCAATTTGACATCGGGACTCTTAGGCGACAATGTCTGGCAGGCAGCATCGGAATCGATCAACACCAGAACCCGAAGAAGCTCGACGAGCTGAGCTTTGGTCTTCTCGTCGTCAAGAGGCTGGGGCCTCGGCTCCTGCTGCATTCGGGAGCCTGCGTACTCGGCCAGTGCGCCGCGGATGAGGGGCATTACATCCTTGGCATGCTCGAGCCGAGCTTGCTCCTGGCAGATTCTGAACTTGTAGCAGTCCTCGGCCGTCATGACCGGTGAGGGCGTTAATGGAGCCATGAGCATCTGAAGAACTTCCTGCATGTAAACCGAGGCGCTCTGCGATTGCCCGGTCTGGGCCTGGCTTCTTGTCGCAGTTGCGAACAGAATGTCCAGCGACAGGCAGCCAGAGCTTATCAGTAAAGGAAATATGTCGGAAACAGGCGGTCGCTGCTTGAGCTTCCTGATGTGTCCAGCCCAGCCCTTCATCATGGTGTCGAAAAACTGTATGTCGAAGACCCTGAGTCGGGTGAGAAGCATACAATAAGGGCGCTGACGCTCGTCAGCCTTCCCCCAGCATGCAGACAACGACTGGATCATGGCTTGGAAAAGCCGTTCTATGGTAGGCTTGTCAGCGCTTGAATAACTCCCAAGTTTCTCGATCTGCTCATTGAGTTCGGTTTCGGCATCTTCCAATTGCGTCACCATATTGTCGGATAGTGGCGAAGAGATGTCGACTGCAGTGCTGCGGTCTGCTCGGATGAGATCTTTCTGCAGCTGATTCGCAATGCTCTCGTTTCCGGGTAGTCGCGGGGCAAGCCCTGTTAGTGAGGCCAATAAAGGACGCGCGTTGAATCCTTGAGTCTCAGAAATGGCCTTCAGACGCCCATACAAGGCTTCGAAAAGAGTGGCGGCGGCCCCGAGAGCAGCAAACGCGGGCAGGTGAAGACTAATGGTATCGGCGCATTGAGATAGCAGGTCGGCACTTGATGACGGCATGACAATCTGGATGACGCGCTCCAAGGTGGTGAAGTCTTGAGCTGCTTCGAGTAGCGTGCGGACAGAGCCGAAATGTAGGCCGGAAGCTTCGATGCCTCCTTTGCGAGTTCCGATATTCCCGGTCTGGGGCGCAATGAACTCATCGCAGAGCCATGATCCAACCTCCGATTGCAACGCGCGACTGCTGATACCGATCTTCTTTGCCAGCTTCTGCACGCTCATGGGCTTCTTTGAAGAGATGGGGTCGTCGGAACCGAGGGGCACAGAAAGTGCCAGGCTCGTATATCGAATTGCGGAGTCAATATCATTCGCTTCCTCATCCACAGAGTATGAACTGCGCATCAGCAAAGTTGCCCGTAGCCCTATCAACGAATCGCTCAAAGAATGAATTGGGACTTCCACTAGCAGTCTTGTGACACAGGGCCCGTCAGGATGGGTCTCGGAGGGTCCGGATATGCCTCCTCTGGCAATCAACCACTGTATGTAGCGGGGGACAGAGAAGTGTCCAGTGCGCACAAGCTCGGAAACGAGATGATACACATGGTTCTTCCGCGCGAGCTCTTGAAGAGGATCGGTGTCGATGAAGTCGAGAACAGCAGCAGTGATGTCCGCGTCCAGAGTGGACCAGGCACGGAGCAGCCTGGCGGCAATATAGATCTTGGCAACGCCGGGTCTGTACAGTGACGTGCACCATTCCAGGACTGTGCGCACAAGACTGATCTTATTGTCGCCTAGCTTCCATAGCTGCGCAGGGGCGTCGTCTCTCATCGGTGTTCGGAGGAGGTTGTCGAGAGCCCTGACAAGGTTGCTTCGCATCGCAGGCTGCGTACTGCAGCTTGCTGCGGAGAACGAGTCATTCCTGGCGTCGACGGACTTGAAAGCTTGGCTTTTTATGCTGTCGTCCTTGGGCAAAGACGAAAGAAGAGAGTCGCGATATTTTGACCATGCTAGAGGCTGGACGAAGTTTTCGGGGCTTGTTACTAGGAGAGATTGGACCAGCGAGCTGAGCTGAGTAGAAAGGGGCTGGAGGATGTCTCGATCCGGGTGCTCAAAGACCTGTAGCATGGTTAGCGGGCCGGAAGATGGGCAGGCGCGAGCGCGGAGGTACTGACAGCCGAGTGATGCTGAAGGAGGGAGGAAATCAGCCGTCGGCCGTATTTCCTCAACCGCGTCAAGTCCCTCCAGTATATTTGGACCACCAGAAGCCACATCGGAAGCTTGGCCTGTGGGCAGCTTTCGAGGCCAGCAACAAGCCAGTCCATGTAGTGATCGCGATCGAGCAGATGTTCAGAGTAGAGGTGAGTTGCGAGACGGATCCTGTGGGCGGCGTCAGCGTGTTGGCCTTCATGAGGGCCATATCCTTAAAGTGATGGGTTGTGACTTACGCATATGTGACCTTGGCCTTCCATTCGTTGTCGGAAAAGGAATTGACGATGCCTTCAACAAACTGCTCGACAAAAATGGTCCAGTCGCGAATCCACTTTGCCTCTCCTCCCATGATGACAGTCCCGTTGACACCCTTCCTCTTGAAGGCTCGGATCTCGTTCGCTCCGACACACTTGGCAAGCCAGACAGCTCGGTCCGTCGGCACATTCTTGTTGAGACACTGCTCCAGCAGAATCTTGCCTCTGATGCCGTGGGGTATGGTGCGACTGAGCCGGCGGAGGGAGCTGGCGGGGTTGGCGAGCTCCTTCAGCCATACTTCGCGCTTGGTGTCGGTCAGGGTCACGCGGGGTGGTGGTTTGAAGGTGGAGTTCGAAGTGATCTGCCCGCCATGTCGCCTCTGATTCAGTATGGTCGTGAATACATTCGAGAGGCTGTGAAGGCCGCTTTTGTGCTTGAGAGCCGGCAGGAGGGGCGTCCGGGCCGACGAAGAGTCCTGGCCGGGCATCCCAGGGGATTTGTCGGCATAGCCATTGCGAATGGCCGAGTCGGTGAGTTTGTCCTCGAGGCTTCGGCCATTCCAAGGAACGAAGTCGGCAAATCCTGAAGGGGGGTGGCAATGGTTAGTCAGATGGCGGGGGCGGTCGAAGAACCCATGGCAGGGTCAAGAGCTCCGACTTACCGTTGGGCTCGGCCTTGCCCATAGATGAGTATCGCGGGGCGTCTGGCGGTGTTTCGAGCACGTAGGGTTTCGCACGGTTGTTATCTCTGCGCACCGTAGGAGCCGGGGTCGCAGTGGTCGCAGAGGATTTGGAAGATGCGGTGCGTTTTATAGGAACCACAAAGAGGGAGCGGCGAGGGGGCATCGGTAGGGGGGCTGGATTGGAATCGGCGGTATGACAGCGCGAAGTGTGGGGGCTCATGTCACCCGCCTCGGAAGGGTCGTTGGTTGGAGGCATCATCCGGGAGGGTGTGAAGACCCTGGAAGCAGAGAGCGAGTCGGGATTCTGAGGAGATTCGCTGAAGCCAGCATGGTCGATGCTGTCGTTGGCGAGCTCGAGGCGAAGACGGGAGCCGCCGGTGCGGCGCGGGGTGTTGCCAAACCGGCTCTGAGAGACATCGCCTAGGTCGACGGGGGAGGACAGCGAAGGCAGTTGGTTCTGGTTCGCGTTCTGCTGCTGAATGGGTTGTGGCGTGTTGGAGGTCGTGGCCGGCACGGCGATGGAGCCGAGGCCGGCGAGGTCATGGGTGCCATCGGGCCTGAGGACGGGGGACAGGACCTGGGATTGAGGCTGGAGGTGCTGCTGGGAGACGGAGCGTTGGTGGGAGGAAGGCCTTTGCGACAGCCCCGGGCCAGGAATGGCAGCCGAGGTGTTGAGCGAGCGCGGAGGCTGGTTCTGGGACGTCGTGTGCGTCTGCGCTTGAGCCTGGGGCTGGGGCTGTCGCTGCGAAGCGCCCAGTGAGGGTCGGGAGGTCATGTAGGGCGGTTCGACAATGGCGCCATGTCTTCAAGAGAGTGCAGAGACAAGCAGGCGAGGGCGGGGTTGTGAAGCGAGGCGGCTCGTAGGCAGCGCGGCGCTGTGATATGGCAGTAATTCGAATCGGACGTGGGCGGACGCAGAGGGCAGGCCGGGCGGCAGCATGCGTGGAAGAGGCTCGTCTGGAGGGGAGGCCCCGGAGCGAGATGCGGTAGGAGCACACAGTCGACGACGCAGCAATTCGGAGCCTGAATTCGAGGGAGCGCGGCGGTGGTGGCGGCGGCGGCGGCGATGGGAGGGTGAGGTGATGGCGCACGAGTGGCCGGCGGGAGCGGCGGCTGGTGGTGGTGGAGGGAAAGGGCGTAGGAGGTGCCGGAATGGTCAAGGGGACACGGGCGAGATGCGATGCGATGGTGATGCGATGTACGGCGTAGGTACGAGTGTTGGATGGGGACGACTACCAGACGGATCCATGTCCTTTGCAGGCAGGTACGGGCGGGCGTCTGATGCAAGTGACCGAGGTGCCTGTATCCGTACTTGCAACTCCAGTCCGTTGCATCCAATGCATTCACGTTGAGTGCTGGGGGCCTATCTATCCATACAGGCAAGGTACGCGCGCTGTCTCCCTGACCAAGGGTGCTACACCAGTATCTTGTCTGTACATGGCCCAAACAACGACGCCCGGTGCTTTGGTAACCCGAGGCCAGGGCTCGCAGTGCGGACCGCTGCGGCACGGTGCGGCGGCTTCCAGTCCGCGCCCGGGGCTGCGGTGGCGCGGTGGTGGTGGGCTGACTTCCACGGATGACTTGGGGGTTGAGCCACTGGACGTGTGGACCTGTGCACGCACCATCAGATGGGTCCCCATCTCTATCGGGAGACCACCTGGACCACTCCACTCATCAGTGGGCTGCTGGAGACGAGGTGACGAGGAAGCCGGAGGCACGAGTACTCGTACTCCGTACCTAACCTAAAGGTGTGCCAATCCGACCTGATCAGTGAGGCATGGGATTGCATGTGGACAAAGCTCGATAAAGTTCGAGGTTGCCCAGCTGCTTTGCGCCGGGAGTATCGGGCAGGTACATGCAAGGCGGCGCCTGTACTCGGACGACGGGGTTATTCAGGGTTGGGGCGGCAGGCGCGGCGTGTACTTCCAGGTAAGTACGTGGAAGCCGGCGCGATGCTGCTCTGGGTACTTGGGTGCACATGTGCCCGCCTTGCGTGCGCAACTGCAGCTGCCATTGGATGCGCGGGCAGGCAAGGTACGACGGGCAGGTCAGGCACATGTGCAACTACGTGTGCGAGTTTAAGTACTTAAGCCCGAGGAGTCCACCTCCAGCTGCGGCCTGCGTGGGTGCGTGCGCAGTACCTGATAGCGTGGCGGCGGTGCGTGCTTGCGTGTGTCGGGGCGAGCGGGCGCGCGGAACAGGATACCGGCAACTTCGGGCGCGCGGCGGGTATGAAGCGAGTCCATGGACCACGTTGAAGTGTCCCTCGCATTACTCGTAGTAGGTATCCAGGTACGGCTTACCTTACGGAGACATCATGTACCGCCACCTCCTGCACTCCATCATCGAAATGGTAGGTCGCAGACAGCAAGCGCCAGTAAAGGCATATCTCTTCGGTTTGCATTCCGGGGACAGAGCCACGTCGAATTCTGTTACTTCGGTCCGAGCACTGATTGCTGCATTGGCAAGGTAGCGACGTCGACAGCAACCTTGAAATCCCCCGCAGGCCGTCTGGCTGGAGCCGAGACTCCGGGTCGCAAACCGCCACGGCAGGAACGCTTTCCAAGCTGCTGTGGGCAGATGAGCCAGCGAGCCGAGGGCCGTAGTGCGCGACCTGCGACGTACGAATACAGCCCAGGGTCCCTTGCGGCACAAAAGGTTGTCCTTTGCATTGCAGACGACCTCGGCGGGTGAATAGGAAGATGAGATTATCTGTTGCGGCGAGCAAGCAAGCAAGCAACAAAGTAAAGTGCTGGTGAATCGACGAGAACCTTCCTGGTGACGAGACGCCCGGGTACCTACTCGTACTCATACGCCTCGTCAGGTCACACTCATCGCCAGTCTCTCTTGCTTGACTCGCCAGCCCCCCAGCTGCCGCTCGCTGCTTGTCTCATCAGTCTCACCAGCCGTGTTCGTACTCCCGACTCGGAACAAGAGAAGACCGTCCCTGCTATTTGTACGAGTAGCTCCCCGTCGGCGCCGAGGAGTGGATGGGGAATGTGGCCCGGACAGTCGCGAGCAACGAGCAACTGATGGCCGCGGCCCCTCACATCCTACCTCCACCCCCCTGCCCTGCCCTCGCCCGGTTCCCCGCCTGACCATGGACGCTCTGCTGATGATCGAGCATTGTCAAATCAGAAGAAGCTTGTCAATCATAACGACGCAGGAAGCTTCATCGTCACACCAGAGCGACCATGACCAGACCATGGCTGTTGGTCGACTCGTGGCGCGCGACCACAGGCTACGAGTAGGATACCGGTGCTGACGGCTAGAAATGAACCATTGTCGCTGGTCCGGCCCACTACGAGTACTCGTACTGGGCTTCCACGAGTTGGTGAGAGCTGTCAATAACCTGGTAATTGCGCGGGCGAGCATTCGTGGGTTGCAGAAACGCCAGCGCTCGCGTGCGTGCGAGATTAATAACTCGCGACAACAGGGTGGCGCGCCTCGGTGGGCTGGGCATGGAGGCTGCGCGCGGGCCTGTCTGTCGTTGGCCATGAGGTATTAACATACCTCTGACACCACTCGTCGAGAAGATGTTTCGCTGCGTGCTCTAAGAAATACCTAATAAAGATGTCGTGTTTGGATAAATCCACGGATCCATTGCGCGTTTCAAAGGTACTGTAGATGCATTCTAGGTTCCCTTAGGTACCTAATGTAGTGTGTAGATACCTACTTACCTACCTATCCAAGGTACCTCTCGGACAGGCTGGTTGCCAGACTCGTCGTGGGGGGAAGAAATCACCAGTATCCTTACGTTCAGGCGTTTATTAGTGCCAAAGGTAGCCCGCCGCCTCGGAAGTCGGCCAAGAGACAAGGCAGAGGCGGACGGGCGCCGCAGTGAGACATGCACCCACCGACCGCGGCTCTTGACTCTCCGCCGTGCCATCTGCGTCGGGGCGACGCGACACTGGGACGCCAGAACGAGTAATGCGGACGCCGCCAAGTGAAGCATGCCGCGGGCCCGTTAGCGACGTCCACGACGGATGACTTCGGCTGCCCGTGCCTCGTTAGGGAGAGCAGAGGCGACGTGGTACGAGTCCAACTCGGAGGGATGGGTCTCTTCTCGCCCTCCCGTCCATGGGCCACCCTCCGAGGACAACACCACAGGCCCGCTGGAGAACCCGCGCCCTGGACAGGACTGGACTGGACCGTGCGGGCCCGGGGCGCGCTCTCGGGCTCGGCCGCTTCTCCGAGCAACAGACTCTGTAGAGCCCGGAGAGGGGGCAACGCCACTGCCCTCGTCGCCCAGGGGGGAGGGACTTGGGGCGGCAGACAGTCTCATGGTGTGGAACAGCACGATTGCGTAACGATCCCACGGCCTCGCAAGCGTGGGCAGCTGCACGCATCGTGGGGTCCGTTCCAGGGTGGTCCGCCACTTCTCGGCTAATAAGAAGCATCGAAGACTGGGCAAGTCGAGCCACTTGATTGTGACGAGTACCTTTTATTATTATTGTTATTATTGTTATCCTCCAGCCGGAAGTATGCTGACTGATTTCATCCCACAGGCTCCATATCCGTACTCCATATTTCCCCGGAATTGCCGTTGGCGATGGCTCTTGTTGGCTCGTATCGCGAGTGCTCGTACCCGCACACGGGCACAATTTCGCACAGGTGCTGATACGCCACACGTGGAAGCCGAGACTCTAGTCGCGAAGATAGACTCACATTGCATGTATCGTAGCTTATCCGTACTCCCGGCGACCAGGCCCCGCGCGTGCGCAGTCTCTCGGCCAGCGGGCCGCGGACGGGCGGTTCTGGCGGTGTGGACCGCGCGAAAACTCGCACTTTGGGATACTTCTGCCGGCGGCAACCCGAGGCCATTGTGGTCCGTCCATCCGTGATCAATGTCGAGGATTGGCGATGAGCAGGCGTCTACCAGGATGTGCCGCTAACGAGGCGAGGGGTTCGGGGTCGGGACAGCGGGATCGTCATCCGCGACCTTGTCCGTCGGTGCCCTGGGCCTCATCCTCCTACGAGTACTGTCTTCTGGAGAACAACATCCCCCCACCCCCCTTTTTTTCCCGCTCGCGCGCCTATCAGAGCAATCCACGACTCGCTGTTTGGTAGGCCCGGTGGCTCGGGCGGACAAACACCACGGCCTCGCCACCATTGCGCTGCGCAGACACGGCAGGGGAGGCTTCGCGGACCTAAAGACAACCAACTCATCCGCTGCCAGTCCCCTACGGGGCGGAAACATACCTGACTTTCGGCTCTCTACCTATGCAACTGCCTGACCTGCGTCCGCATCGAGGTGCCGTGGCGCGGGGTCCCCTGAGCGGGTGGCCCTTGGCTACTTGGCAGGCTCTGGGCCATAAGCAGAACCTGTAGCCCCTAAGCGCGCGGCGAGTGGCCGGATGACCCCCCTCGGGCGGCGTTTGTCTGGGAAGGGTTGGCCATCGGCTGGGGACACATGGTCGGTTGGGGCAACCATCCGGCTCGCATCTTCTTACTTACTTACGTGTGTCTCGAACACAGCCTTCGGGGAGGTTTGGTAGGTAGTAGTCTAGGGAGCGTAGAGGTAGGAACGGGTCACCCTTCTTTTTCCACGGCGCAGCGCCTCGCTGGATAAGCCGAGGTGCTAGATACTGGTGCTGCGACCAAGCGAGTGAAACCCCTTCTGAATAGAGTATTCGCAGGTATCGGTTGACCAATTCAACTACGCCAACCTTTACCCTGGCAAACTCGTTGCAGGCTACTTGAACAGTCAGTCACTGCTCAAAGCTCACGGCCGATGGGTAGGGTCCACGTGGCTCTCTCTGTCCGGTGTTTTTTTCGGGTCGGAGAGCTTACGACTGATGATACTGGTGTATCTGAGATTGAAGCTAACATGATGGAGTATCTTGATTAACCTCAAACTAGCACATACGTCGGCGTCCAAAACCGAAGGGGGGGCTCTTCACGCAGAACATTGCTTGCTGCTCGAGGAGATCAGTTGGATATCAAGCCAGGACAGACGACAGAAGTGTCAGATGTCCTGGGGGAGCTTATTGTCCAACTTCCTGACCGCCTCTCTGGCTGCTTAGCAATCTCTTTCCCGGTTGGTCCGGCGCAAGGCGGGGAAGACACGAAATCGGAGTTGGTAGACCGTCTCTGTTTAGAGGGCGAGATCAAGCCGTGGTCGCTGTGCCGGGGTCGATTGAGCCCGGCCGCCATCTTATCTCCGTCTGCCTCTGGGGCCTAGTAGCAGTAGCACTGGGCAAAGAAGGAACGGGGGCACATAGCGGGTATAACATTGTCCTCAGCCAGCTCACGGGCAGAGATCGGATTCAATCATAGCCGCGCCGAGCAGTTACGCCTCCCCCGTACCTGTTTATGGGGCTTACTGGAGGGGGAAATCCGATATACTAGCTTGCTTCGTCCCTTGTATTACAGTGTCTGTTTGAGACGTAAGTTGGAAAGCCTGCGACGTTCATGGTACAATACGAGCTTGGTGAACCAACTTGCAGGCTCCGTAACCGCCCACGTGAGCGACAAAAAGCAACGAGTGTCGTCTATATTCCATGGCTGTACGACGCACCGGCTGTTGTTCGTTAGCCGGAGCTCTGTGACCAGTCAGAGATGCGAGAGCCCGGATCATGGGTGTCTCCGCGGACGACGCTTGACACCAGGCATCTTCAACCGAGCTCGCTGCTCACCGCGGAGGTTCCTCCCATGGCGAAGCAACCGCAAGAGGGAAACGGAAGTATTTATCCGCCCGACGAGAGGCAGTAGCCGCGGTAGCCCAATTATGTGCTGGAAGCGCACGCTCAAATAGGTAGGTACCTACTACCTAAGTAAGGTAGTCTGGTAGGCCGGGTGCGGCGGATTGCCACAGCGGGCGTCTGGAGTGGGCAGCTGACTAGAAGCCAAGATGGGGGCGGGATCTGTTAGAGTGAGGCCTCGAGGGCAAACAGGTAGGTTCCCCAGATGTGTATTACCAGCGGGGGAGCTTTGGGGGTGGGAATGATCCATATGAAGAACCAGGGGCTGGCTGGATCTCACGTAGGCCGAAGAGTCCGGGAGAGGACGAACGAGGAGTTCGGTGGTCTGGATCTGGGCCCGGAGCCTGGCGGCCGTGGCGAGGCGTTCTGGAATGGCCTACGCTGCGAGGGGGCGACGGTCTGGCCGCTGCGAGGGCTTCTGGTTGCAACACGACTGATGTACCATCCAAGGAGTTCCTCCAGTGCTTGATGGGATGAAACTCTTACTCCAGAAAGGAAGCTCTGGTCCTTCATTTCAATTTCCCGGTGATAGAACACACTCGGCGCCAGCTTGCGGCGTCTCTGCCAACCTCACGAACCTAGCGGCGGCTCTTGGCGTGGTTCTTCCAACTGCTAGGTATCTGAGAATATTGCTTCCCTGCCTTGAGCTATCAAGCTGCTGCAATGAACTTGATGACTGAAGCGCATCTTATATGGCTTCCCGGAAAGTGCAATGAAAGTGAAGGTGCGTAGTCGTTGGTCCATCATGTGTCGCGATAATCCCGGCTCTTAGAAACGACGATGCCAAAGCCGCAGATACTCCGTGAGATACTGCATAATTCGGATGGCTTCACAGTTTACAACGGTGCGTCCGGCCCGTCTCCGTCGAACAATCGGAGTCTGGAAATAGCTTAGCGGGACATAGGACCCTGGCACATGGGGGTACTCGTACCCGTGGAAGGTGCCGCCCAGCAACGCGGCGAGGCTCTGCGGCGTTCAGCTCACCCCGTCCTGTCCATCGTGAGGCCTTTGTCATCGCCAGCGCGTCGCGTCGCATCGAATTGAACCCCATTGCACCGCCTCTGACAATCGCACCTTCCCGAACCCGCCTCTCGAGCCCGAAGACTATCGCCAGCACGCACAAACATACATACGCGCGCGCGTGCATCTCTGCCCCCGACCACCCCCATCACCATGTCTGCCCCGAGGAAGGACCTCCGCCGCAACGACCTGGGTACGTTCCCTCTACCCCCGCCGAGTTGCCGCCCAAATCTCTCTCCCTCTCTCAGAGCAAGAAAGCAACCATACTGTCGTGGCTGTTCCCGAGAATAGAGCGCTAATCCCGCCCTCACCACACAGTCGTGCCGTACCAGGAGCCCGCCAAGGGCGGCGACGAGGCCTCGCCCGCCGAGCTGTCCTCCACCCTGTCCTCCACGCTGCCCATGGCCGCCATCTTCACCCGCAACAAGTACCTGGGCTGGCTGTCCGTCGTCGTCAGCGTCCAGTCCTGGATGGGCGAGAGCGAGGAGGCCAGCCGCAACGCCACCACCCCTGGCTACTTCACCATCGGCATGTCGAGTACGTCAAAGCGTCGAATCTCCCTTTCTCCCCCTCCCTCCCTTTCCTGTTCTCTCTCTCTCTCTCTCTTCACTTGCTGACGCGGAAACCGAAAACAGTCATGTCTCTCGCCGTCACTTACATGCCCATGTTCATGCCTCCCCCGCCCGGCCGCGCCGCCACCGGCACCGACGCCGCGCCCCCGCCTGTCGCCGCGTAGGGTGCCTGCTCCAGGAAGATGGTCAGAGTGGCAGGAGGGGAGAAACATTCATATGTACATGTATATTCTGTAGCTGTGGAGCACCGACGCGCCCGTCCAGCGTATCTTGGCCGGACAAGAAGAGCCGGAATCGTTGCATCCCACTGGAGACTGCCCGAGTGGCAGGGCGCACTGCCCATGATACTTGATGCCCCGTGGCCCGCAAAGCGGAGGGCAGTAAGACGCGATTTCCTCGCAGCCAGCTACGCCTGGCACGCGGGGATCATCCCAGCATGCTTGTATGACTACGGACGAAACTGAAAAGAGGCCTTCGACACAAGAGGTGGCATACTAGCGAGGGGTATTACTTTGAGTAAACTTGGTATACGACTACGATGAACTTTCTCCCAAACTAGCACCTATGCGTGAAGCGCAAGCTATCTATCTTGATAGATTCTCCCCTACTGTTCTCATTCATGCCTGGCAAACCAAGCGAAGGTTGATCGGCGGGACAACCGTCAAAGTGGGCGATTTGGCCCTCTTGCTGTTGCTTTCCTGGCTTGATGAATGCGCGCACACGCATGCTCCGAGATCTAGTGTACGTACGCGACAGGATGGCTGCATCAGATACCGCAGAGACTTTCTGCACTTGAAGGCGCAAGGCTGATGTGTTTGACCAGCGGGTCTGACAACAGACCCTGGATCCGAGGTGAGGCAAACTCAGCTCATGGCAGTAGACAGCTAGATCTGGGCCCATGGTGTTCTTCGGGAGCCAGTATCTCAGCCCCTCCTCAATGGGGTCGGCTCTCTCGCTCAGTCTTGTGGCGATGCTCTGGTAGCAAGGCACTGAACGCGACCCAGGCCTGCTGGTATACCGAATGGTGTACTCAAACTTTACGGCAACAGCGTCGACGCCGCACGAGGATCATTCGCGAGTTGTCTGCGGGCGACTAAGGCGGAGCACCTGTGGAGCCTGGGCTTCGAGAGCTACCGATAACCCCGCGTGGCCCTGGAAGGGCTGTTGAACTTGGCCGCTGCGCCTGGCCTGTGCTGTGTGAGTAGCCGAAGCCGCCAGGCCTGGGCACATGATGCGAGCACGCCGGCATGTCACCGGTAACCAATGCCAGCACCGGATACCAAGATTGGAGCGGGACCTATCTCACCCAACTTGACGTCGCGAGGGTTTTCCAGACTGGACCATGACGACCAGCTTATTCAGACCGGGGCACCGCCTCATCTAGTAGAGAGGCTTTGGAATGGATCTTCGTTTGACAAGGAGCATTGCAAAAGCAACGGCCGGTATGCTGATGCATCAGGAGGCCGAGTCTAGGCGCTTGCGGAGCTCGCGTTCCTTCTGCTGGACCTCGAGCTCTAGGCGTTCGACGCTGTACTGGAGGGCGTCGCGACGCTGGCGAATCACGCGTGCGCGTAGTTGGGCGTCGTCATTGAGGCGTTTGCTGCCAGCCGAAGCCGCAGCTGAGGAGGGGCTCTTGCCGAAACGACGGTTGTTGCTGCTATTGCCGCGCGACAAGGGCCGGCCGTGTCCGAGCTCATCGGCGGCAATGTGGCGACCAGCCAGGCGTCCCTGTTGCAGCTCGGAGCGAGCTTTAAGGGCGTCGATGCGTCGGTCGGCGCGGGCGATGTGGGCGTCAGCGCGGTCGAGCAGAGTCGAGATGGCGGGGCCGATCTCGTTCTGCAGCGAGGCCTCGGCGGCAGCGAGGGTGGGCTGGGGGATGAGCTCGTAGTGCTGAAGAGAAGGAAGCGTGTTGTCAGATATCCGTCCCATGACAAAGCCGGCTTGGGCTATTATGTGGTCGAGCAGGGCACATGCTGAGAGGGGTCCGGCCACTCACGCGAACTGTCTTAAGAACGCCGACTAGGCGGGGGAAGTCCTGTACGCCAGCGTCGAGAGTCGAAACGGAGGACTCGAGGAAAGAAAGCGAGTTGCGCAGGGCGCCCACACAATCAGAGTATGTTGCGCCGGAGCGGCTTGCTGACAGGGACGAGGCGGCCATGGATGCGGTGGTAGTGCTATGTCGGAGGGCCGAGGGTCGCGTTTGAGAGGATGACGATGGTGGGATTTGTTTACTTTAGAAAGTTACGAGTAAGCGGTACGAGTGCCTACGCGCATGAGCAGAGTCCGCGTGGTACCTCCCGCCTGTATTCGTACGAGTACATCCAACGGTGCCTGCCCAAGGTGGGCACGGCGGGGGCCAGCACGGTGGGTACGTACCTACCTACGAGTGGTCGTGCGTTTGGACGGGACACATGGATCGGAGGCTGTCCATACCTACGAGTAATCGAATCGCAGTCATTTTCTCGTGTCGTCGTCGAGTGAGAGTACTCGTACGCGGCCACATGAACCTGCCTGATGGGCCCTTTGACGTTGCACGTGGTCATCCCTGCAAGTAGGTAAGTACCCAGTGTCCATGTTGCGTGAATTTCAGGTACATGTACCTAATGAGCCGCTTCGGTCAGCATTTCAAGTCGTGAGGCGGTTTTGTTTGAGGGCTGGGATGTGCTGCATCCGTTCAAGGTGGAAAGACGGCAGGCGCGATGCTTCCACGAGCCCTTGTTGCCGTGTTCCGCTGTTCCGCTTTGCTTCTTCCATGCACCTTCCACCGAGGTTCTACGAAGAATCGCCTCGTCTGCCGTGTTCCAATGTTCCAGGTGTCTTCTTGGTCTTCCTTTCTCCCTTCTTCAAATGCTTTCTTTTCCGCGCCCCCTCCCTTCTGTGCCCGCCCACTTGTCCCAGATCCGCAAGGCAGTTCGAGATGGATCCGATCTGCTCCCGAGCCCCACCAGTCGCTCAGCGCCCCCACGTGAGTCTATTCCCCGTCGTGCCCGTCACGCCCGTCTCAACCGTCATCTCCACTGCCTGCGATAGCTCTGCCGCCCGCCGCCATCTGACTGGCCGTCGCCCCGTGTCTGTTGGTTCTAACCGGCCGCGATGCCCCTTTCCTGGCCTAGTCGCTGCCTGTCCAGCCTGTCCAGCCCACCACCTCATCTCTTGCATTCGTCCAGAACAATCAGCGCACATATCATAGTTGCGAGTTTTCATACGCATCTTGGCCCGCCTTGGCCTAGATCAACCCGTCCACTATCCGTAGCCCCTCGGCCAAATCGCTCTGCCCAGACGGATTATCCACACTTTCGCCAATGCCGGACGCGTCCTCCTTCGGGCCTCAACGTGCCCAGCATCACCGTTGCCTGGATCCGTGCCGCCGAGTATCGAGACCGGGGTTCCCTTCACGCCGCACGAGGACGGTCTTGTAGATACACGACGAGACGAAGCTGAAAGAGCACGGGCCCTCCGTCATTTGACCATCGGCACATCACCTGCTCCCCAGCAAGGGAGGTCTTCACCCACGCTCCCAAAGCGGCGCCAACAGCGAGGCGTCGCCTGATTAATACGGGGCTCAACATACCCCAACCCAGAACTATCGAATAATCTGTGTCTGCTCGCTCTGTGCCTTGTTAGCTTGCCAAATCTCCGACAGCCACACTAGCAACAAGGAGGGGATCACCGAAGGAGGGACATGGAAAAAAAGTCCTCGCATGCCATCTAATGAACAGAGTGGCTACCAGGATGTTCGGCGGCTACGACATTGGGCTCTCGCTGCAAGCGATCCTGTGCCTTGATTCGCGAGCCTGGAGCAGACTAACCCAAACCTGCGTATCGTACAACGGCACCTGGCTTTACAGGACCGAGGACCCCTCCGCCTGGCGTTATCTGGCGTCAAGTTACTCAGAGAAATCTCCTCTTCTCGGCTTGAAATGTCCACATTACGTCGACAGCCATGTTCAGTCGCCACTCCACCCTGTACTCGTAGCTCCTCGAGGGATGATCGCGTCCAAAGGGCTGGCTCATGGGGCCCCAGTTGAGAGACCAGTCTACCCTTTCTCGTTACGAGTGCTCGCACTTATTAAACTCCCATGATAAGCCATGCCGTACTTGAGCTAGTCTCAGGGCACGTCGCAAAGAGTTCTTGCGGGATCCCCCAGTTGATTAAGTAGTCGCTGCCTCCCAGCTCTGCCTGCGCATTCCAGCTACATACGGCTTCTATCTTCCACTGATAATTCATGGTTGTGGCTTCGCTGAGAGTAAGGCAGGGTGGATTGGACAACCGACAGCCTGGAGAAGGAGCCGCTGGCCATGTCGCACGGATATCCTCACAACTCGACAGTATGTAAGAAAAGAGAAGAGGCCCCTCGCTCGGTTCAGGTTCTGTTTGCCCACACGGCGTCGTTTGGAATGCTAACGTTCAAGCTTGGCTAGCACGGGCACGAGCATGATGCTGAAGTCACTGAGGACGGCGATTCAGCTGTCGGACTGGGGAGCTCTGCGTAAGTTGGGGGCAATATGCCTGCAGAAGACAAGATAATACCGTCGGCTCTGTGCTGGCCAGCCGAATCGGGCTCTGAAAATGGCTAACCGTGCTTCATGCGCATCCAGCACTTCCACAATGTCTCTTGGGGCCAATTTCGCCGTGTATCATCTGGAGAATGGGCGAACATACCATTCCTACAAACCGGGCAAGTACATGTTCCCCAACGATCAGCAAGAGATGGAGAGACTAGGTGAGTGACCCTGATCCTTGACGTATTCTCGACGCCATGGCTGCTGGGTGAAGCAATCTCGTTTCCTGACATTCTTCCACACGCGCTCAGAGATCCAACATAAGATGTGGGAGATCCAGCTGGACCACATGCTACATCTGGCGCCCCTCGGGAACCCGCAGTACGTCTTGGATCTCTGCACAGGGTCAGGCAACTGGGCGATTGACTTTGGTGGGTTCTCCCCTCTCTCTTGCGGCCCAACGTACCCCGTCTCGAGGAGGCCAGCCCACAGAGTCCCTTGCTAGGCTGTTGCTCACATGACCTCCAGCCCATGCATATCCCTCAGCCGTTGTTATCGGCACGGACCTATCTCCCGTACAGCCAGAATAGTAAGTTGGCCCCCTCCACCAAACAGCCTCCTCCCTTTCCCCGACAAGTACGTGGCAGATGAGGAAAGGGAATGCCCCTCGCCCCCTTACCCTCTTCCCCTTATGAATGGGATCAAAAGGCCGTAGAACTTTTGTCCCCCAAGGGGCCGAGGGGGGCCGACAGGAAGATAGAACCCCCTTACTGATCCGAGTTCGTGCGCTCTGCGGACAACAGCGTTCCCCCGAATTGCGAATTCCAGATCGATGACGCTGAGGATCCGTGGGTCTTCACGCGGTCGTTCGACTACATTCATGCGAGGTGCTGTGCTTCCTGCTTTCGCGACCCGCCTTCCATCATTCGCAAGGCGTATGACGCCCTGAGCCCCGGTGGCTACCTCGAACTGCAAGACCTTGGAGTGGCGACCGCCGCGGAGGAGGACCGAAGGACCGAGGCTGAAATTGCCGCTCGCAACCCAGGTAGCCGCAGGCGCGGACACGGCTTTGACTACGGAGGCGGCGACGACGCTGATGAAAATAACGACTACGACAGCGAAGAACATGATGATGACGATGATGATGACGATGGCGACGTATACTGCGACAGCCTTGTGGGAACGACAATACAGGAGATCAACGAAGGCATCCGTGGGGCCCTGGCGGCGGCAGGTCGTCAGTACAGCTGGAACGTGGCGGCGCGGTACTGCGCGTGGATGGAAGCGTGCGGCTTCGAGGACGTCGTCGAGACGCGGTTCCGCTGGCCGTGCAACTCGGGCTGGCCGACGGACCCCCGCGAGCGCCTCCTCGGTGCCCTTTTCCTCGCCCAGGTCGACAGCGGCGGCCTGCTCGAGAGCGTCTGCACCCGCCTCTACATGACCATGCTGGGATACTCACATGATCGCCTCGTTGCGCTTCTCGAGCGCGCAAAGCGCGATTTGCACGACGGCCGTTTGCGGGCCTACGTCCCCGGGTACGCTTTGTTTACTTCCCCTGCTGCACTCAGCCCAAGCCAGTTCAACTCCTATTTCTGTCTTTGAGTTCTCGCTGATAGTTTCCCCTTTCGTTCCTCAGGTACGTTGTGGTAGGCCGCAAACCTCTGCACGAGGCCAGCTCGCAGCCGACATGACGCGCTCGCACCTCGAGATACCACCATTCACTGTGCCCAGCTAGTCTTACAGCCTTCTCGCCTTAGCTACTGGGTCACGCTGTGGAAGGCTTTCTCCTACCGACACGCAGAAATCATGCCCGACGGATCTGGGAAGAGAAAAACCGCGCCCGATAGCGGGGATAGCGGGGACCAGTGGGCATCTAAGCGTCCAAGAATCACACAGGCAGTGATGCGGGCGCAGGTCGCAAGCCAGGGCAGCCAGGGCAGCCCGGCCGGCACGCCAAGTTTTGGGGCGAGAGAAAATACCCAAGTTGTCCAGCCGCACCACGCCCATCAACAGGCGCAGCCGGGATACCAGCACACTATGGGGGTCACGCCTGTGCCAGAGGCCGATCATATTCAATCTCTCGATGCCGGGAGAAAAGGGGCCAATATGTGCAGTCCATCGTCGCCCGGCTGGCTTACTGCCCCCTTTTACCCAGGATTTGTGCGGCGCCGGAGAACCAAGCACCAGCACCTGCCGCAAAGCCACGGCCAACGAACCGCCCTGTCTTCGGCCCCCTCAGCTCCGAAGCCAAAGGATGCACCACAGGCCGGATCCGTTTTCCATCTCCGCCCTCCCCTACCTTCTTCACGTCGATCCGCACTTGGCCGGACCTTGCCTACGAGTCTTCCGCTCCGTGTCTGCGCAAAACTCGACAATGCCGAGCGGTCGGTCTCCCGACTGCAAGTGCGTCAAAGCTCCTCCCATTCAGCTACCAGGTCGGCGCTCGCATGACCTCCCCGACATTCTTGCAGCATATCTGCTTTCCGCGCTTCAGCCGTTAGACTTTGAACGAAAGATCACCGGCGCCTAGACTGATCCGACAAACCATAGACAGGACGACGAGGTCTGCAGGATGACAACTGTATTCAGGCATAATGGCTCGTCAACGGGGCTGCAGCCAGTGACCAGAGAATAAACCGCATGGCCCGTTCTGCATCTTGCACCGTCACAATGCCGTTCAGGGACAGATTGCTTCGCCTATTGGCACTACGTATCAAGGGAATCATGGGGCATGTGTGCGAACTCTGGTTCGCTGCACCACAGCCAACGATCTGATCCAATGCTCGCCCAGCCCGTTCCTTGGACTCGCTGAGCGATACAACCGTGTAAGCTAGGGTCAAGCCCATGTTGTAAGGTTGTCCGGGATTTTGAACAGTATTGCAACAGGTCGCATTGAGCAGATTAGGGGCAGAGTACTGTGAATGGGAGAATAAGTAAACCACCCGGCTGGGTGCCCTATGTATGATTCGTGGTGACAAACTATGGTGAAGAAAATAACATAGGAAAAGAATCAAGAAAGCATAGCCAATGGTAGTGATGTCCATGTTTTTTCTTCTCGCAGCATGAAAGTTAGCTGTCGCTCGTTTCATGGCCCCTTTCCCTTTTTCCCTCTCCCCATTCTCCCTTCTTCTCTGTAATTGCTGTGATTGCCAGTTGATGTCTTCGGCACTCGTGGTCCTCGTCCCTCAAGTTCTACACGAGCTCATCAAGCTCTGTGTCGCTTCGGTTGTCCTTATTTGCCCGGTCGCGGCGTCTAGCCATGATTGTGGCGTTAGTGGGCATCGGAGGTGGATCACGTTCGAGGGTAAGGAGGCTAGCTAGGACTCCCAGAGCGCTGATGCCAATCATGATGAGAATGTCGTCGGTGAAAGCCAGCGCATAAATTGATCGCACAAGCTTCTGGCTTTCGGGGGCAGATAAGAAGTGATAGTAGGGCTGTGATGCAAAGCTTGCAGGTCGTCAGGATCCAGTCGGTTGGAGAGGCTGTGGTGAACGCGGTGATTGAATATGATGGTGCAGAGTGCGATTCCTACTGCGCCACCAAAGACGCGTGCCTGGGCTACAGCTCCTTGGGCAACAGCGAGGTCGTCAGACCGCGCCTGGACCGAAGTGAGGATGGTTGCAGCTCCGAGGGAGAGACCAACTCCAAGACCAAGTATGACTTGATACCCATATTGTGCTTTGATCTCGGTTGTGACATCTGAAAGTGTAGAGAGCAGGCCCGTGCCGATGAGCTGGAAGCAGGATGAGGCTACCAGTGTGATCGAGGTATTATTCTTCCGGTGAGACAGCGCGCCGGCAAGAAAAGATCCAAAGGCCGTAGCGCCCAGCATGGGCAAGAGATGGATTCCTGACCACAAGGCATCTTCCCCGTTGACAATCTGAAATCGTTCAGGTATGATGATAAGAATCGAAAGATAGACGAAACCTGTGAACAGAGTGCATCTAATCTTGTTAATTGTGATACAGCAGCATAGGTTTTGGTGCGGTGCACTTACAGCAGGGCTCCAAAGTACACACGGTGTGTGATCAGTCGGATCGGCAAGATGGGCTCAACCATGGTGGACTGCTTCAGGCCAAGGAACAGCTCCCAGACAGCAAAGACAACCCAGCTCAGACAAGCTACACACAGTGAGACGACAACAGGAGGGCTATCCCACGAGTAAGTGAAGGTCCCCGCCTCCTGCAGGGCGAAGACAAGAAGAGTTGAAGCTGCCACCACGAGGACATTGCCCAAGAGGTCCACTTTGCGAGCGGCATCCCAAGCTCGAAGACTCTGGCCGGCGCCAAGGCCCTTGGGCCAAGCAACCATGAGTATCGCCAGCGCAACAGCGCCAAAAGGAAGACTACCCATCGTTAGCCACGTAGGCCGCTTTGTGAAGAGCTGTGGAAAACCCTACTTGATCCAGAACACCCATCTCCAGGAGATTTTCGACGAGATAACCCCACCCAACACTGGGCCGAGCACGAAAGAGACAGCCAAAGTGATGCCGACAAGAGCGCCCAGGAGGCTTGGTTTGTGCGACGGGCCAACCTCGAAAAGGCCAACTTGTGCCAAGCTGTAAAGGCCGGAGCCGCCGACACCCTGAAAAGCCCGGCATATGATCCTGTGTGAAACTGGGTATCAGCGACCCGAGGCGGGAAGGAGAGTAGAAAAGGAAAGGCGTGAGGGGGTTACAGACAGTTGAGGCATGGTTTCGGCTGTGGCGCAGCCGATAGAAAAGGCCGCGAACAGGACCCAGGCAACGCAAAGTAGCTCGCGGCGGCCGTAAATGTCACTCATCTTCGCGAATCCTATGGCGAAGCCGAGGTAGGCCAGAAGATACGAGAGCACCACCCATGGCGCATCGAGAAAGTCCTGCAGGTCGAGAGAGATGGAGACGAGGGAGGTAGACACGATAGAAGCATCGAGGCTGGAGAAAAGGAGGCCGAGAAGAAGACTGAGATGAGAAGAAAAACATCATGGTATCATGGTCAGCTCAGCCAGGATGAATCAGGTGTCCGTCGGGGACGACTTACGTTGTGACCAGAGCCGGCTGCTTCAGGCAGCGGAGGGCCTCGAGCCACGATGAGGCAAGCATGACTGGCGAGTATCATAAGACGGTGCCGGCGGGAGAGAAAGGAAACGTTTGTGAGGCAGACCCGGGCGAAGGGGCAGCGTTGCGGTCGAAGCTGGAAGCAGGAAGCAGGAGATTGGGGATGGATAGAGGAAGGGCGGTGGTTTATGCGTCCATTGTGTGCATGTCGGCTGGAAAAGTTGTCGGTGTGACAAGAGTCTCCTTCTGGACTCCAGTGTTGACGTCGAACGGAGAGCCAGGGATGGGATGCGCGAGAACAGAGCCGGGGGCAAACAATGCGACGAGCTGTACCGCCTGTCCGGTGTTCTTGTATTTTGGGCACGACCTCAGATGGGGTGGGGGATGGAGAGCTTGAACATCAGAGTCGTCATGTCACCGAGACAGTCTGTCCCTCGAGTTTCCCAAGCGCAGCACGGCCACGGCTTCCCGGCTTGTGTTGCCCGGGGCGGGGGAAGCTGCTACTGGGCGGCGGGGGGTGATGTGCTTACGCGTGCCTTCCCTTCAAGACTCAACATTCAATACCCACCTCCTGGTACCTACATCTGGTAGGTTAGGTGCCCACCCGGGCAGGTGGTAGGTGAGGTATTCAATACCACTGCTCAAGTCCGGGTCGGTCACAGCCCGCTCATTTGTAGTCCAGTCAATGGAAAGGTATCTTAGGTATGGTAAGGTAGGCGAAGGTACCTGACCCTCCATAACGCCCTGCTCTGTACATTGGATCCATGGGTGTTCAACGGTGCCGTCCTACGAGGCCATCTCCAGTCTCCTTCAAAGTTCAACCTGCACGGCACAAGTTCTGCCATCCCCAGCTCTCCCAACCCCTCACCTGCAAATGTTCAACATTGAATGCTCGAGAACAAGGGGGGTTTGTTATCCCCTCTCCATTCACCGTCGGCGTCTGACGCGTCGCCCATAAGCCTCGCCCCCGGGCCTCGAATGGGCGGCATTCTGCTTGCCCTCACCTCGCTGTCCTGCCCGCCTTGACACCACCACTGCTCGGCCCCTTGCTCAGAACAGTGCACCGTGTGCTCCGCTAGAGACAGATGTGTGAATAGGGTCTCCGGCCGTGATCGTGGCCAGGCGCAGGGATGGAGTGCCGCCTTGACAAGCAAGACCTGACGACGCCCCTGGACATGCCGCCGGCCCGCGATGCTTCTCAGCACCCGGGTGTGCTATCCCCTTGCTACCGCCGCTACCGCTGCGGGCTGAGCTCGAGTCAACGGGAGTGGCTATTGAAACGCGCGCAGCTCAACCGTGTGCGAGATGGCACAGAACCCGTCTGCCAGCGCGAGCCGTCCAATCTGGCGGCCTGGCCCCTGAGACAGCCCAAGGCCTCGCTCACGTCAGGTGCACGTTTCCGTTGACCGACGCCTTTCATTGGGCCATCTGGCGATCGTGTCCCATTGTGGGTGAATGACGGTTCTTGACAGCCACCATCACAGGAAGCTGGCCCACGTCAACTTCACCCCCATCCCCGGCGGTACCGTTGGGGGCGGCGCACACGCGTTCCTTCGCAGCGAACGCTTGCGAGACACCACTCCATCACTACCAAGCGCACCCCGGCAGAATGACACGACAGGAGTGTGAGTGAATAGAGTGAGTACGCCTGGGCGCAGGACGCCCCGCCGTGTCCGGGGGCTGCAAAGTATCAAGTTGCGAAGGGACCCCTCCTTTTGCACCGATCTCGCGAGCTTACGAGACGCATTTGTACTTGTGCGCCGTCTTTTTGTCTCGGTTGAACATACCCTATTCATCGAGCGCCCCGCCTGTGCGACTTGGAGATGGACGGCATGATGGCCGCGAAATCGGCGGACTCGACGTGAAAGAATCGGCCGACACCACATACCTACAACACGGGGCAAGTGGTGACTCAGGGATGAAGCTGCGAGCATGGAGCATTTGCCATGAAGAACAGGCCTGCGCATACTGGCCAAATGCCTACCTTTTCGGGTACCTACAAACCGATGCCGTGGAGCGTGACCACACCAAGCATTCAAGGCGTGTTATCTTGTCAGACGTCGAATCGGATCGGTTCCGCAACTGGAAACTCGACGCAGCCCCGGACCTCACCCAGGTGCGCTGCGAAAGTCCGCTCCCATGATGCAGCTTTGTACAACCGCGCCTCCAAGTCGATGCCCCCGAGGTTCTCTTTTTACTGGGCTGGATGCCGCTGTTATGCTGTCAACCCAGCAACAAGATGCCCAGTCGCGTTGCGGCTGCGCCTCAGCGGAAGCTCAACGGTCCCTGCGTAGGGCCTCAGCTGAACTGCGTTGCATGGGTCAGGATATGTGATATACGACCCGGACTGATGGACAAACCACCCATTTTATCATTCAATCCTGTTGGGTCTTGGAGCCTCTACGGCCAGCCGTGCCGCTGAAAAGGATGATGCCTGCGAGAGAGGTACCCCCCTATGGCTGATGCTGGGCAAACGTCGCACTAGCACTGAGCACTGCGTCGGGCCTCGGCCGCGGTCGGTAGGCAAGAATCTGACCCTGTCCTACCTACTTACTGTACGGTTTGAGTCTCCAAGTGACTTGGGACTTGTTGTCTGCACCCGAAAGGCGACTGTACATACCCTGCCACACCACACCACCACGCGGACCGGCTAACGTGCAAATGACCAGAGCGTAGAAAAGGGGGTCGTCTGGCCGTAGCGTTGGCGCTGTCGCCACTGTCGCCGTCGCCCCTAGGAAGGCAGAGCCACGCCTCAGACTGCCATGGCGCGTAGGCTAGAGAACGTTCCACCCGGAGACCAGACTCAAGCTTGGATCTCAGCGAAGGTAGAGTATCTTGCAGAATCACAGCGGCAGAACCGCATGTCTAGGCTCCGCGGTCGCGACAGACCCTTCATCTGGGCATTGAGATCGTCAAAGACCCCAGAGCCTTGCGAGTTCATGGGCGAGAGCCAGCGGGCCAATCATGTTTCTGATGAGCCGGAGTGACGTCGATATGTCAGTGTCCTTCAAGCTGCATGCATCCTCCGACCAATCAGCCGGCATAGGGGCATCAACACAGCCTTGACGCTTTAGGTCCTGGCAACTACCTATTCAATACGGAGCCGCAAACTCGCCCCATAGTACAGTCCACTCTCTTTTTTCTTACCTGATAGAAGCCCACACTGGCGTTTGCCGAAGCCAGCAGCATGGGCAGGTAGACAGTGGCAACCACAGCTCTGGCGCGTAGGAGACTTGCCTACAGAAGGGCACGGGCTGAAAATGGAGCGCGATATGTGGACGACTCTGAATATGGCATGTGTGGATCGACAATCGAAGCACGTCGCTCCACGAATCCATGACCATACTTTGTCTTCGCTCAGGTGTCTATCTACCTAAAGTGTGTACCGAACGCATGTCATAGGCCCACTGGCTCTGGTCCACGTTAGATTGGTTCCATGTGGCTGTTCTGTGTTCTTGTTGCGATGTCGAGCTGTTGGGCAAGGCACAACATCGTGCGGACCTGGATACCTTAGGTACTCGTTGCGGCGGCGGGTTACCCGTTATGTGTTGCTGGGCGTGGGCCACGTTTACTTGTTGTCCCGCCTTGCCACACTCAACTCGGAGGACTTGGCGAAAAGAAAAATAAACAAAGTCCAGTCCTGATGTCCACGGTTGCTGGTGACGAATGGGGCCACGCGTGGACCTTGGATTCCGGTAGGTAAGTGTACACCTCATGTAGTGGGAGGTAGCGTACCAAACTACATCAACGATGTAGCCCCTCCATGGTACATCCATGCGGTGGCAGTAGGTGCAGGTGCACGTGGTACTGGTAGGTATGCCATTCACTGGACTCGAGGGGCTGTAGCTGTTCAGAGGGCAGGTGCCCGACCTCCCCGCCGTTGTTTTTCGACAGGCCCGCGGCTTCCACCACAGGAAGCCGCGGGCAGTCCGGGCCTCGCGTCCCGGCAGGTCAGGGAATGGATTCAAGTTCATGTCTGTTGCTGATGTCAGTGGACGGTCCAGACCACCGTCCCAACCAGTCTCCACAGGTCCCGGGGCACTTTGGAATTGGCCTACCGTACCTTACATAGGTAGGTCAGGTAGGTAGGTCTGGCAACTTGCTGAGCACCGGTGCGGCCTTTCAAACTTGCATATATTCTGTGTCCGGGCCCATTCAGCGTTGTTTCATCTCGTCCTCAAACCCCCTCTCCTCCTCTCCACGACACTCGCCTCTCGTTTCACTTCCCTTCCTCATCACCTGCCTTCTCCTACCTACCACCACCTACCTTCTCCCGTCCTGCACGCGTTGTGTAGTCAGTGTTCAAGATACACATCCACTTAGTTACGAAATCACTACGCCAGCCCTCTTCCTGTCCTACCTCTATATCCGCTACATCTTCACCTCCTCTGTCGGTTTCCCATCATGAGTGGATTCTAACCTGGCCTGCTCGTCCTCTGAGCCTGATCTCCTCCATCGTTGTCCCAGCCCCCAGCTAAACACCGAGATAGAGTGAGAGGGAGAGAGAGCTCCATCACACTCGCCAGTCATGTCTCCCCAACCCCCAGTTCCCATCGCCGTCGTCGGGCTTGCCTGTCGCTTCCCCGGAAACGCCACTTCAGCTTCGGACCTCTGGACGCTTCTCGAGGCCGGCGAAAGCGCGTGGTCTCCCATCAGATCCGACCGCGTCAACATCGACAGCTTCTATCATCCCGATGGCTCTCGCCAAGGCAGTGTGAGTTAGCGAAGCCCTGCAGTTTCACTTGCCCCCGCTTTCCCTTCTGACTCTTCGCTCCCAGATTCCTGTTCGCGGCGCGCATTTCATGAAAGACGATATAGGAGCCTTTGACAATGCGGTAAGTCAGGCCCTCCCCAAGCAATTCGCGCTTCCTTTGTTGACTTGATTCGGGCAGTTCTTTTCCATCTCAGCCGAGGAGGCCAAAGCAGTTGATCCTCAACAAAGACAGCTCCTCGAGACTACTGTCGAGGCTCTTGACAATGGTAAGCACCAAGCCCCCTCGTTGCTTGTTTTCGATGGCTCTGCTGACCCCGTAGCAGCCGGCCTGGATCGCGACGTCATTCGTGGCTCGGAGACTGGCGTCTGGATCGGCTCGTTCATCAAAGGTGAGTACCTTCTCTCAAACCCTCTCGCTCTCGCTCAAGGAGAACCCACCTGTGCTAACACGACTTAGATTACGAGCAGGTCTCTATGCGAGACCCTGACTGTTCTCCTAAGTATGGTGCTACAGGAAATGGTACCGCGATCATGTCCAATCGGATCTCTTATTTCCTCGACCTTTCTGGCCCCAGTATGACGATCGACACCGGCTGCAGCGCCAGTCTTGTCTGCGTCCATGCAGCTGTCGAGAGCCTGCGCAGCGGCGAAACGAACATGGTAGGCGACCCCCTCCCTTGGCACGAAGCTACCGTCGATTGGATCGGACTGCCGCTTACCAGGAGATAGGCTATTACCGGTGGCGCTGGCCTGATCCTGACCCCTAGCACAATGATGCCCATGGCCTCGTTGAACTTTCTGAGTCCCGAGGGGAAATGCTACACGTTCGACAGCCGCGCCAACGGGTACGGCAGGGGCGAGGGAGTCGGCATAGTCATTCTGAAGCGCCTCGAAGATGCAGTACGCGATAATGATACCATTCGCGCCGTTATCCAGGCTACCAGGGTCAACCAGGATGGAAAGACCCCAGGTAAGTTCCGTTCGCCCGACCTTCACCTTCCTGTTGCTCACCAGCCGCAGGCATCACTCTACCCAGCGCCGAGGCACAGGAAAGGAACATGCGGCTGGTGTACGAGAGCAATGGGCTCGACCCCTTGCAGACAGCCTATGTGGAGTGCCACGGAACGGGTACCCAGCAGGGCGACAAGAGAGAACTTCAAGCCGTTTCCAATGTCCTCGCGCAGAACCGTCCTGCCTCTCAGCCGCTTTATGTGGGCTCCATCAAAACCAACATCGGTCACCTGGAAGGCGCCGCTGGCGTGGCCGGCCTGATCAAAGGCATCCTCGCCGTCGAGAAGGGTGTCATTCCACAGCACATCAACTACAAGTCGCCCAATCCCGAGATTGACTTGAAAAAGCTGGGCGTTGAAGTAAGTCGTCTTGCTGTCTCCTGTGTGCAAGAACAAGGCTGACGCTTCCCAGGTTCCTCTTAAGAATACTCCCTGGCCTGTAGATGGCACCAGGAGAGCGAGCGTCAACAGTTTTGGCTTCGGTGGCACCAACGCCCATGTAGTCCTAGAGGATGCTGCTCACTATCTTGCCTCCAACAAATTGCAGGCAAACCACAATGCGTCCTTCCCGAGAGGACCTCAGAGAGCCCGCAACGCTTCCATATCCGCTGCCCTGGAGGAAATCATACAGCCTCTGCTCGAACCTGTGATCGCTCCTCGTCGCAACAGCGACACTCATCTCTTCCTCGTGTCGGCTCATGACCAGCAAGCCCTGATGAATACCATTCAGCGACTCAGCACCTATGTCCGCGAAAACATTCATCGCGAAGAGAGCGATTTCATGGCCAACCTCGCCTACACCCTTGGCTGTCGCCGCACTCGGATGCAATGGCGGGTTGCCGTGGTGGCCCGAAACCCGCAAGAGCTGCTGATCAGACTTTCTGAGATCACGCCGGCGCGTTGCAGTCGCGTGTCAGAGGAAAAGGCGTCAAACATCGCGCTCGTCTTCGGCGGGCAGGGCAGTCAGTGGGCTGGCATGGCTTGTGAGCTTCTTGGATTCGACACCTTCCTCGAATCAGTCACCGCTGCCAGCATGTTCCTTTCGGAGGAGCTTGGCAGCCCTGTGAACCTTCTCGATGAACTCCAGAAGACCGGCACCTCCTCCCGAGTCCACGAAGCAGAGATATCCCAGCCAGCTACTACTGTCATCCAGGTCGCCCTCGTCGACTTCCTCATGCTATACTCTGGCTTGAACCCACTTTCTGTTTGCGGTCATTCGTCTGGCGAAATAGCTGCTGCATATGCCGCGGGAATTATAACCAGAGAAGACGCTTGGTCTATCGCTTACTACCGCGGCCAGTGTACCTCTCTGGTTTCTTCACCTTCGGAAATGCCACCGGGAGGCATGCTGGCTGTCGATCTGTCGGCTCAAGATGCGCAGCTTTGTGCTGATACTCATGGACACGGCAGAGTCAAGGTTGCTTGCATGAACAGTCCGACCTCAACAACTCTTTCTGGCGACAGGGATGCTATCCTCGACATTCAGAAGCAGCTCGACGCAGTCGGTACTTTCAACCGCCTGCTGCCGGTCACCACGGCTTATCACTCGCACCACATGAACGGTTGCAAAAAGCCCTATGCAGATTCCATTGCGCACGTGCACCCAGTTGCACCGAAGCGGCTTGTGCTTCCCCATCCCTATTCACAAAAGGATCACTTGACGGCAGATCATATTGGCCCCAACTCGACCTTCGCGGTCCCCGAAACTCGTCCCCCGCCACTCATATACTCTTCCGTGACGGGCAAGGCCGCAAGTTGGGAATCGTTTGATGCGGCATACTGGGCCGAGAATCTCGTCTCCCCAGTGCGATTCAAAGACGCATTGAGAAACTTAGTCACCGACTCGAAGGACAAGGAGCCGGACATGGTCGTGGAGGTTGGCCCACACGCAACCCTGAAGCGCCCCATGATGGAAATTCTCCAGGCGATCGAGGGCTTGAAACATCAGCCGGACTACTTTTCTCTGCTCTAGCGCGGCAGAGACGCAGCAGTCACATTGCTTGAATGCATGGGAGCTCTGTGGCAGAAAGGCCACCCTGTGGCCACGGACTGGCTCATCGCACGAAACGTCGAGTTGCAGCGACACAAGCTTCTCGCGGATTTGCCCAACTACCCTTGGAACCATGACAAATCTTTCTGGCACGAGAGTACCATTGCAAAGGACTTCCGCATGAAGATGCATGGCCGCTATGACCTGATTGGGCGCGCAGCGCCGGACACAGTCCCGTCTCAGCCACGATGGAGAGGCTTCATGAGGCTCTCGGAAAACCCTTGGATCAGAGACCACCAAGTGCAGAAGACGATCCTGTACCCAGCGGCTGGTATGATCTCCATGGTTCTGGAGGGATGCAAACAAGTCTCGGAAGATGATTACACGGGAATCGAGATCCTGAACTTTATCATCAGCAAAGCGATGCTGATTCCGTCCACGGACATTGGCCTGGAATACATTATGCACTTCTCCAAGCAAAACGCAAGGCCGCGCTTGAGCTTTTCCTCCACGGAAGCTTCGGACTGCACCGAGACCCGCTCTCGCGCTTCGCGGTTCCATTTCTCCATCCATTCCCGCATTGCTGGCGGAGACTGGCAGGAGAATTGCGACGGAATCGTGAACATCTACGGCAGAAAACACTCGGGGCACGCTACTTGCATGGATAACCGCCTGAAGGAAAGAACGTCGTTGACCAAAACCTGCGGCGACGCCTACCAGCATGCAAAGAACAAATGCGACGAAGCCATCGTTCCGCGACAGTTGTACGAAAGTCTGGATGTCATCGGCTTGAACTACGGGCCCCTGTTCCAGAACATCACGTCACTCTACAAGAGCCCCGACAGCTGCAGCTGCGTCGGCGTGGTGCAGATACCGGACACGAGATCCTCCATGCCGGCTGGGTTTGAGTTCGATCACATCATCCACCCGACAACTCTTGACTCGATCATACAGACAGCATTTGCTATCGGCGGCGAAAGCATGGTCCCCACGAGCATCGGCAGCTTCTACCTCTCAAAAGAGCCGGCCTTCCCCTCAGGAGCCGGTCAGAAGCTCGTGGTCTGCACTGAAGCCAAGCGGCAACAAGCAACAGCGTTGGTCGATTTTATCATTGGCAACAGTACATGGCTGGGCGATGGCGCAAAGAGTGAGCCTTGCATCATAATGAGGGACATGAAGTTCAAGAGGCTTGCGCCGGTCTCGGGCGACGAAGGAGCAGACTTCCTCATGAGCCACCACAACCTGTGCTCCGAGATCAAATGGGAACCGACTGATCGCATCAAGCCTACTCCGCCTGTCTTGGTGAAGACCGTGCCTCTACGGGGACCTGTGCTGTTGGTTTTGCCCGCCGTCCCAAGCACGAGCCTTGTGGACATTTGCTCAGAGCTCTGCAAGCGGATTGAGTGCGAGGTCAAATGTGTTACTGACTTGCACTGGGACACGGAGCTGCATTCGGTCTGTTGCATCGTTCTTGTTGAGGCGGATGGACACAACTATGTCTGGAAATGCGGCCGGGCTGATTTCGCCAGGATCCAAAGCCTTGTTGACAAGCACCAGACAACTCTTTGGGTGACCTGCCAATCGCAGATTGAGGCGCAGAACCCCCAGGGCTCCTTGTTTTCCGCACTGGCACGTACGGTTCATTCGGAGATGCCACAGAAGACTTTAGTCTCCTATGATCTGCAAGAAGATCTTTCGCAATGCGGACAAGACGCGTCGTCAACGGCCGACAAACTCCTTGATATGCTCAAGGTCTCTCACGACGGTGTCGCCGCCCCGAACTTGGCAGAACTGGCCTACGTGGAGCGCAATGGGGGAGTTCTGGTCCCGCGCTTGGTGCCAATAGAGCCTCTGAACGAGCTGATTGAGCACGGAGACATGGGCAGGGCGCCCCAGACGCAACTGCTCAGCCAGCGGCGAAGTCGCGAACTCATGCTCAGCATTGGCGAGGTTGGGAACCTGCAAAGCTTACACTGGGATACCGACGCGTCATCAACACTGCCCCTGGAGACTGGCCACGTCAAAGTAAAGGTTCAGGCCGCAACATTGAGTGGTCATGATGTCGACATTGCGATGGGAAAGATTCCCACTGGACCATTCGGTTCCGACTTCTACGGCACCATTGTTGAAGTCCACCCGGCTGTCAAAGACCGGATGGTTGGGGACCGGATCCTGGGCATTGCCAAAGGCACTCTGCGAGATTCCGTGTCCTGCCACTCGGCGCTCACGCAGAAAGTCCCCAAGAAATTTGGCCCGAGCCATGTCTACATGCCAACTCCCTTTGCCGTCGCCCACCACGCCCTGGAGCATCTCTCGCAGCTGGCCCATAGCCAGACAATCTTCATCCACGTGGGCTGCAGCAGCTTGGGCCAGGCTGCTATCCAACTTGCTCAGTTTTATGGCGCGACAGTCATCACCTCGGCCGGTCGAGACGCCCAGCGCATCGCTCTGGAGACCGACCTTTCCCTGGACAGTGCGCACATACTCGACGCCGGTAAGAACCTGGCGAGCGAGATTCTGCTGTTGACGGATGGAAAGGGCGTGGATGTCCTTTTCGATACTCTGGAAGACCAACCAGATCTAGATGCAGCCATGGTTGCCGACGGTGAGTTTTTGATTCCAAGAGAAGTCTGCGGGAAGTTTTTGAGCTGACGATGTGACAGGTGGACATATCATCAAGCTGACATCACGCAATCACATGAGTGGCACGATCGAGACTGCCGACAAGAGCCACAACCTCACTCTCCTGAACATATCGCATCTGATGCACAACAAACCCACGGTTCTGGGGGACTCACTCGAGACTGTCTGCTCTATCGCAACGAGCGGACGAATGACGCCCAAGGTTCTCTGGCCATCATGGCCCTGCAACTATTCTGACTTGCCGGCAGCATTCGAGCTCATAGCGAAAGACGAGCTGGGTGGCAACATCTCGTGCCAAAGATCGAACCGCTGCAGCGTCCCCATCATGCCGCAGCTACCCCCGGCAGTCGATCAGCATCTGCGAGGCGATTCAACCTACTTGCTGGCTGGCGGATTGGGTGGCCTCGGCATCCAGATAGCCAAGCTTCTGGTAGCCAACGGGGCCAAGCACATTGCCTTCGTCTCGCGATCAGGAGCGAGAACCGAGCAAGCGAGTACCTGCATCGAGTTCTTCAAGCAAAAGTTTGTCGATGTCCAGGTCTTCACCGTCGACATATGCAACGTGCCAGCCATGGCGGAACTGGCCCGTGAGATAGCCGAGACCATGCCTCCTGTCCGAGGCATCTTCCAGTGCGCAGCGGTTCTTCGCGATTCTGTCTTCGAGCTGATGACCTTTGAGGACTGGGAGACCGCAGTGCGACCCAAGACTGTCGGATCTCTCAATCTCTACAACTGTTTTGCGCGTGTGCTGGACTTTATGATTTTCATGTCGAGTTCCTCGGGAGTGATTGGCAACCGAGGCCAGGCCAACTACAACGCTGGGAACGCCTACCAGGACGCCCTGGCCCGGCACATCAACAGCACCAAGAAGGGGACCACGCACGCCGTCTCGATCGACGTCGGCCCTGTGCTGGGCGCCGGCATGTTGGTGGAGGACCCCAGCGCCCTGGACCGCCTGAAGGCGTCGGGGTTCTTCGGGATCCGGTTGCAGGACGTCAAGACGGTGGTGGAGCGGGCCATCACGGGCTTTGTGGACCACGGCACGCGCATGCCGTCGCAGGTGGTTGTCGGTGTCGGCACGGGCGGCATCATCCGACAGAACAAGGTGGCGGATCCCTTCTGGACGCGCACGGCGCTGTTTGAGCACCTCAACAAGATGGACGTGCCGGCGGACGTAGAGCACAGCGACCAGGTTTCCGAGAGTGGAAGTGCCCAGAAAGGCGTTGCGGCCCTGCTGGAGGAGGCCGCTGACGACGCGGAGGCCGCCACAGATGTGGTCAGCTCGGGGCTGCGGGAGATGCTGTCGAGGGCGATGAACATGCCGGCGGAGGACATTGACGAGGGCAGACCGCCCTCGGCATACGGGCTTGACTCGCTCATCGCAGTCAGCGTGCGCAACTGGGTGTACAGGGAGTGCGGCACCGACCTCAGCGTATTCCAGGTGCTCGGAGAGAGCAGCATCCGCCAGCTGAGCGCGGACATTGTGGCCCAGAGAGGCCGGGAGACCTGACCGGGCTGACTGAACATTCTTTCGCTCTCGACTCTGGATCGGACGGGCGTGCAGCACCTCTTTTGGGATATATTCTACAGGCTCTTACACACAATGCTCTGGCTGGCACGCGGGCGGGGTGTGCTTAGAGTTGGCTTGTTCAATTGTTCCCTGTGGGCATCCAGACAGTGTGGGATGTGCACACATATCCATACGGCTGTTGGGCGGCGATGACTGTACTGGTAGCCAGTCTCTTATTACTCTTTATACTTATAATGTTAGACCTTACTAAGAAGTGAAAGAAGACAGCCAGCACCTGTGAGTTCCTATTAGCACTCTGTATACAAAGGATGCTTAAATGAGAAAACCAAACAACCTTGCATTTCATTAAGAGCAGAACCACGTATATTGAGTGGCTGTTGTGCAACGATGTGGAAGGAAACGAGACCGGGTAACGGGGACAGCGAACGGCGCGTGCTGCGAATGGTGTCGTGTTGTTACAGTTTGGCTGTGCTCGCGGCGAACAATAGGAGCTGGCAGCGCAAGAGCCGAACCCTGTCATTCTAGGGACGTGAGTACCTAACTCGTAGATGCGCTTGAGCCTGGCACGGGTGCAGACCTGAGACGCGACTGGGCCGGGGGTGACGATCGCTGCCGGGGTGGGGGGAGGGCCACGATCAGAGAGGCAGGTCATCAGATTCGCGAGTGACAAAAACAAGGGCAGGGGTAAGGGTACGAGTACCAGTAAGGGTAATAAGGGTGAAAGGTACGAGTATCTATCGGATGACGATGCTGATGATGATGGGGTTTCCGTTGTATTGCCCTCTTGGCTCGTCGCTTGGACCTGCCGCCCGCTCACCGAACAAAGGCGCTCCGGGCAGGCAGGCCGCGAGCGATGATACGGGGCGGGTACGGGGCCGTTTTCCATGGGGTTTACTGCGGTCATGTAGTGGAAAAACGTCGGGAGACTGTCCTCCCGCGCATACAGTGAAGGTGGTGGGCTCTGCGCTTATCATGAAATATTATTTGGCGACGCAGCAAATGGGAGACGACTACGAAGTACGCGTAGAACAAACCTGCATTGCCGGGTTTCGTATGGGGAAAACACCACGATACCAACACGGGAAGGTAAAGGTGAAAACGTCGGGCTTGAAAGACTAAGCCTCGGTGGGTGAAGGCTGCAATGAACGGGGGCTCATCAGGGGTAAAGTGGGCGTCGGGTGTTTTGCGTGTATGCCTAAGTATCTTACGGAGTACTTACCTACCTCACCTATGTAGGTAAGTACCTAAGGTACTCGTACCTGCCAAGGACCTGGCTGTGCGAGTACTCGTAGTGAGTGCACCGGACCTCATCAATGGCTCGCGACGCGAATCACATTAAACATGAGCCTTGCGTACGAATTCAACCATGTATACTTGTAGCATGGATGATCCATGATGTGCCGAGACAGCGGGTGAGCGGGCATCCCGGCGACATTGCTCGTACTTGTTTCTGCTGCTGCCACGCTCGATTGTTTGTTCTCGAGACGTTGATGGACGATGTCTAGGGCCCCTGTGGCACCATACTCGCACGAAGACAATAGAAGAAGGAGGAGTACGGAGTAGAAGAAGAAGCGCAATAAAGAACGCGGGTTCGTGCCGGCCACAGCTGATTGACCGAAGGAATGGCTCCCACGGCGCCCGCGCGGCCGGACAGGACAGAACCGACTCGGCGCCACCAGTCACCGCAGTCCTCATCAGCCCCGGAGAGCGGAGGTTGGGCTCGTCCTACGCGTACATACTCGTACTACGAGAGCTTGCTTGATAATCCTGGGCCCGGTCCGGGGCTGGCTGCTTATTTTTAGGCACTGGACTGTTTGTCGGAACTCGCCATCCCCATCGCCATCCCCATCGCCATCCCCTCCCATTGGGACTCTTCTCTTCCATCTGCCTGTGTCGCACGCGTACGAGTGCTCGTACGTACCCTGTTGCGCAAGTTTTTCTTTTAACGTACGGAGCACGCGTCAAGGACTCCCCTTCCTCGCTGCTCGTGCCACTGGGGATTCTGCTCCGATAGCAGATGCGCCGCTGTCTTGGCCGCCGTGGAAGAGGCCTGGGGCTGTGGTGTGGGTGCTCCTAATAAAGCAGTACGAATAAGCCGCAGGGCCAAGCAAGCGAAAGGATTCGCCCAGCAAAGCAGGCAGGCAGACAAATGGTGGGTGGGTAGCCGTGCTCTGCTGGTGCCCGCTGCGAGGACACGCACTGGCTCGAATTCGCCTGTCCGTCGTCTTGAGTGAGCTTTCTTGTGAGAGCAACGAGACAGAGACAACAAGACGACAACTCTGATCTCTGTGGCGATGGCACATTCTCGCGTCTCTCTGTCGAGTGAGTGTTGGTTGGCGCCAGGCAAGCAAGCACTTCATGTTAATTTTAGTGCTGGTGCTGGCTCGGTGCTGGCTCGGCTGTGGTTGCGATCGGCCTGCAATCCTGATTAATGTAAGCAGGGGCCTGCCTGTGCCAAGGCAGGATGTAGAGCACCTAAGGTGGCAATGGAAGTCCCTACAAGTGAGCTTGGCTGGCGGAAGGTACATAGCATGCCACCATAGACACCTGCCGTCGGGCCAGGTTCAACGGCCCATCTGCAGCCAAAGGGGCGCCCCCGCCCAGTCACCCTGTGCGCTCCCGTAGCTCCTTGGCCTCCTTACGGATACCCGCTCCACTCTGGCTCTGCTCGTTCGTGGGGCCGACCGCGTGGGCTCGCTCTCCGCTTCCTTTGGTGTCGTCGTTGCTTCTCGCGCTTCTCTACACGTACCTAGTAGATAACGACGAACAGACGGGGTAATGACAGAGCCGGGTGAAGAAAAGTACAGCGGATATGTACTTTTAATGCGGGCAATCCAATGTAGGTACAGACCGGGACGGATTCAACCTTATGTGGCCAGGTCAGGTCAAGCAAGGTGAGGCAGGTACGAGCGAGTGGCTGTACCTAAGGTACCTTACTTACATGGTGATAGTGGTAGGTACCTGACATACATAGATACCTATCTACATGTACTTACCTATTCGGGACCGACAGACTGATGAGAGTCCACTCCCGCGTACGTACGAGCGAGGACTCCTGCTGCTGCCCTCTGTCGGCCTCTGCTGCGCATTCGTTTCGAGAGAAGAGAACGACTCTCTCCCCTCCTCTCTCCTTCTCTCCTCCCTCCCAACCTGTACAAGGCTCCTCCTCACTCGACGGAGAAACAGAGAGCGAGAGAGTGAGAGAGTGTGTTGGCGACACCGACGACGGCGAAACCATCGCCCGATTGCTCACCCACCCGGCATCCCGACCCCCCGCGGCCTGGTGCCCATTCGCTCATTACAGCCACCCGACGACGAAGACATGCTGCGCATCATCTGCTCGCTCCCGCCCAGTCCTGACGCCCTGTTTCAGGAATTCAACTGAGCTCTTCAACCACTGCCGCTCTTTTACATCTATTATTCGAATTTCTTGGATTGCTTTCGTCCCTATTCATCTTTAGCGCAACGACACCATGAGGACCTCGTTCGCCTTGGCCACCGCGGCCGCCGCCCTGTGCAGCGGCATCGCCGCGACTGCTCAGAAAGTGGTGCCCCTCAACATCGGTCGGGCGACTGGCGACGACAGGGGCGTTGCGCCCCTCGACCGCCGTGGCGAGCCCCTGTCGCTCAATCTCAACAACAACCTGACGGGCGGCAGCTACTACGCCGACATCTCACTGGGCACCCCGCCGCAGCCCGTCCGTCTCGTCCTGGACACAGGCAGCAGCGACATCTGGGTTATCGACGAGCATGCTTCCTACTGCGACACCCCGGCGGCCCAGGAGATCTATGGCGGCTGTATCACCCCCTTCGACGCCAACGCCAGCAGCACCTTTGCTCTCCTCGACGACGCCTTCAAGATCAAGTACATGGATGACTCGGGCACCAACGGCTCTTACTTCACTGACACGCTCAACGTCGGCGGCCACTCGGTCACCAAGCTGCAGATGGGTCTCGGCCGCGCCACCTCGATGGTCTCGGGCGTCATGGGCGTAGGCTACAACTCCAACGTCGCCTCCAAGGGCCACTACCCCAATATCATTGACCAGCTCCACTCTCACGGGGCCATTGCCTCCAAGGCCTTCAGTCTCTACCTTGTAAGTCGCTACCTACCCATTGGGACATGAGCATGGGATGTATGCCTATGCAGATTCTAGTATGTGCTGACTGTCTATTCCAGAACGACTACAACTCCCGAGAGGGCACTATCCTCTTTGGCGGTATTGACACAAAGCGCTACATTGGCAACTTGCGAACCATGGATGTCGTGCCCAACAACAAAGGCGTCTATGACACCTTCACCGTCGCACTGTCCACCCTCACCATGACCGGCGTCGACAGCCCAAACGGCACCACTGGCACCGTCAACCTCCTCCGCGAGGCCGTGCCCGTCATGCTCGACTCAGGCACCACGCTGACCTACCTGCCCCGCTCCATGACGGACCAGCTATACCACACCCTCGGCGCTGTCGACGACATTGCCGGCTCCGGCCTGGTCTACGTCGACTGCGCCGTCTTGCGCGACCACCGCGCCAACGTGTCCTTCGCCTACCAGTTTGGCGGATCTGACGGCCCCGTCATTGACGTCCCCATTGACGAACTGGTCCTCGACAACCTCAAGCCCTACCTGGAGATGGGTCTCGAAGCCCCCGGAAACCTAGGCATCAAGGACCCCTGCAGCGTCGGCGTCCTGCCCACCGCCGAGGGCAAGTCGTACCTGCTGGGCGACACATTCCTGCGCTCCGCCTACGTCGTCTACGACCTGAACCACAACCAGATCGCCATCGCCCAGTCTAACCTCAACGCCACTGACAGCCACATCCTCGAGATCACCAAGGCCGGAATCCCCCACGCCAGCGGTGTCGAGTCCCAGGTACAGGTCAGCCAATCTGCCACGGGCCTACCCTCCAACCCGGGCAGCGGCGACGGCGTGAGCCCCGGCGCCATCGCGTCGGCGTCGGCCTCCCCCTCGCCGTCCACCGCCGGCGCCGCCTCTGCCCTCGCCCCGGGCCTGCCCGCCTACGCCCTGCTTGTGGCCGGCGTAACGACTGTTGCGGGCCTGCTGGGCGCCGGCATGGTTGTCATATGAACATGCAGGCGTAATGACATGTCATATCTATCATTTATTCATTTTTTTTGCGTAGCGTTTTGAATTTGGTTTATGTTTTATGGGGAATATCCACCTGCTCTGTCGCACCGTTGTGTGGCCAAGCTTCGTGCTTGCCCTTGAAGCAGCACAAGACGGCACAGAATCCGCGAGAGACGGATGGAGGAGAAACACCATGTATAACTAATGTCTACTATATTGAGGAGAACATGAAAAAGAAGACAAACTACCCTACGATGTGAAGGACTTTTGGGACCCCTCACGCTTTGAAGCCCCCACCTTGAGTGTCCGGCTTAGGTATCATCCGTAGGGCTACCATACCGTAAATTCTGCATGTCGTGGGGATCTGGAGATCATCCTCGGACTGGGAGCGGGATACCATCGTGCCACAGTCTTTCAAACCATCGTCTCCTAGGGTGTAACTTGAAGAGGGTTTGTGGCCGACTCGATGCAATGTTCATGCCTTGCCATTTCCCGTTTCTGTTGCGCTCGAACTCGCCCCGCTCGTTTTAGGTATGCAGGACGTCGGACAAGCAGCGTCGTGAATTCCCATATCATCCACTCGGCTAACGGTGTGAAAGACACTCTTCGTGTCGTCCTGTCGAGGCGCATGCTGATCCAAGCCGGGTAATCTGGTCGGTGAGGAAGCCGAGCGTAGATCTCTCACCCCCCCCCCCCCTCCCGGGCGCCTTCAGGTCATTACCATTATCGATTCCATGTCTCTTCGGGACGCCTACTTCAGCTGCCAAGACTGATCTGCCTACGTAGATAGTTGGGCGTGGGTGGACGGGAGCTATGATTGAGAGGACTGCAGACTCTGCGGTTGGTTGGTGCATCAAATCATCGCTTCGTTACGCTCGCTGAATGAGTGCCTGAGGTATCTTATCTAGACAGTATTCTAAGTGGGTTGCCTAGAAAAGCCCCTCCATCTCGGCCATGGCCTCCTCGTCGTCCGCGTTGTCCTGGTCCTCCGGCGCCGGCGCCGGCTTCTCCCTCTGCGGCGCGGGGCCGCTCGCCTCCGCCTCGGCCATCAGGGCGTCCAGGTCGTCCTCCCCATCGTCATCGTCGCCTACCCTCGGCGCCGTCGGCGGCGGCCGTTGCCCGACCGCGGCGGCGGCGGCGGCGGACCTCGACGGCAGCGGAGCGGTGTGGTGCGCCTCGGCCTCGGCCATGAGCGCGTCCAGGTCGTCGTCTTCGTCCGGCTCGCCTCCGCCGCCGCCGCCGCCACGGGGCGCCGCGGGCCGCCCGTTCCCGAACATGGACTTGTAAGGCTGTGCGGCAGCGGCAGCAGCAGCAGCCAAAGGTCGTGCCTGCGTCTGCGCGCTGCGCTGCGCTTCGTCCTCGGCCATGAGGGCGTCGAGGTCGTCCTCGTCCGGCTCGCCTCCGCCGCCGCCCGCGCCCGCGCCCGCGCCCGCCCGAGAGGCCCTGGGCGTGGCGCCGTAGGGATCATCGTCGCCGAACAGGTCGTCCGCGCCGGGGGGCGTTCGCGGTCTGCCGCCGCCGCTGTTTGTCGCGAATATGGGCGCCACGCGCGCCGGGAAGCTGGCCGGGTCGCGGGCATCCTCCTCCCCACCGTCGCCGCCGCCGCCGCCGGCATTGTAGTCGTCTTCGCCACCCGCGGCGAGCCGCGGCTTGCCCTCGTCTATCCACTCGAGGCGCTTGATGCGCATGTACTTCTTGTGGCCCGTCTTCTCCACCATGTTGAGGGCGTCGAGGAACTTGGCCTTGGGGAACAGGTCGTCCAACCACAGCTGGTAGAAGGAGAGCAGGCGGGCGGCGTCGGAGAACTGGGAAGAGGAGGGGAAGGGGAACGGGGTTAGTCGGAATTGACCAAGACGTTCGAGGAGAGGGGGGGGGAGGTTGGCGGCGCAGGGCTGAGGGAGAACAGCACGAACCTCATGACCCTTGCCCTTGAACTTGAGGTCCTGGGCTTTCCTGCGCAGCCTGGGAATTCCCTTCTCTGAAAGGAGCCTGGACTCGTCGAGCTTGACGGCTGGGGCCCGGGCCTTCTTCTTGACGGCGATCTCCTCGTCGATTCCCAGGTCTGCCGCTTCCTTTCTCTTCCTCGATGCATTCCCTCCATCCTGGCCTGCAGCCGTGTCATTGTCAAAGCCTGCTAAGGGGTCGTCGTCGACGTCGTAGTTGTCGAGGTCGTCCAGGGGCGCCTCTGGCGGCGGGCGGTCCGCCGAGCGTGATGCCATTTCGGGCGTCGACGGTGCTGTGTGAATCGGGGTCGCGGTTTTCTTTCAAAGCTTAGCTGGCTGATCTGAGAGCGGTTATCGAGTGCTGGCCTCGCGTCGTTGAGGTGAACATGTGATTGATAATGAAGACCGTTTTCGGTGGGTGTGACGCTGATCGACGCGTCGAGGGGTGCTGAGGACGCGTCGGGCGGGTAAAGTGGCAGCTCGGTAGCGCATGCTGTGTCCAGTATTTCACTTAAGAGGTTTTATGCAAATACTGAATTGCTACCCTTGGCACCCTTGGGTAAACTGAGACAGTTCAGAATGGAGGTATGTACTGTATTGTCGTACTGTCCTCTACTAAAGGATACGTACCTCTTCATCCGAGAAATAGCCGCATACATCATCTCCACTCTGAGTGGCCCATTGCTTGTATGCCAACTTCGCGATTTCGAGCTTCATCCGCCCCGGCAAGCGATTCGATCGTCCACCTGCCCGCGCGACCGACCGACCCCAATTGAACGACCTGCGATCTCGCCCTCGTACACAGCTGTTGTTGGCTTGTTCAATTGCCTACCGCAGCCATGGCCAACCCTCAGCAGCAGACCTACATCCCCAGCAAGGTCGTCAAGACCGACTACCCCGTAAGTCGCGCTGCCCAGCCGGAACCCCCTCCAACCCACGACTGGCCGCCGTACTAACTGACGTTTCCCTGATACATAGCTCATCGACAACGACCCGTACGTTCCCGAGCGGTATCCAGCCGCGGCGCCGCGCCTGACGAAGCAGCACCCATCCCCCGCCGACTACCCAACTACTGACACCGCCCCATAACTGCAGGCACTTCAAGAGAGTCGTCGGATATGCGCGAACCTCCGACTACGTTCATGGCGCCGTAGCCGCCGCCGCCGGTCCCGGCTCTCTCTACGCCATGGAAAGGTTCGCTCCGTCCCAGGTCGGCAAGGGAGGCTTCGCCAAGGCCATGCGCCTCGCGGGCGCCATCGGTGTCATCGGCGGCTTCCTGTACTTCTACCAGCGCTCTGCCCGTAGGTCCCTGCTCCCCCCCCCCTCCCACCTCAGCACCCGTCCCGTCCCAGATGCGGCTCCTGTCCCCTCCTCTGGACTACGTGTATGGCAAACTGACACGATTACCTTCCCGCCCACAGTGCGATTCTACGGCATGTCGGAGAACGCCCGCGAGATCAACATGGACATGCGCGAGATGGTAGCCAAGGTCAAGGCCGGCGAGCCCCTGTACGGCGAGAGCCGCCTGACGCCGCACATGCAGGGTGTCGCCGCCCGCCAGTCGCGCTACTCGGCCCTCTTCACCGCCGCCCTGCCGTGGTTCAACTTTGTCAACCACAACCAGCACGGCGTCGACACGGCCAAGTACTACCAGCAGGCCGAGCGCGAGCTCGAGGCCGAGGGCAAGAGCGCCCCGGCGTAAGAGCACTAAAGGAGGAGTCAAATGAAAAACAAGGGTACGAGCGAGAGACGCGGCGGCAGGGTCGACATTGCGCCTGGTGAGCGGAGGAAGAAGAGACAGGCAACACGGATCGCGGGCCGGGCATGACGGCCCGAGTGTAAAGAGTCTTTGTACATACAGCGAGGCGGGGAGCGAGCGAGGACTGGGAACGAAGCAGGACCCCAAAGAGGTCGTCCCGAGCATAGAGGGCTTGTGAAAGATATCCTGCGAATGCAAGTTCAACATCTCATTTGTTACGAATACCGCGTGCTCCGTTGGTTGGCATTTTTCCCGTGTGTTGCTACTTGCCTGTAACCCGAGCTACGAAGCAGGGAGTTGCGAATGTATCACTTGAAGCGCAAACGTGCCTGTGGAATACTGTTCGTTGCGGCAGTGATCAAGTACGTTTCGCGAATCACGATAAGTGAGCCCAGAGGACGATGTTGAGACATGTTCAATGTTTGTCTGCAAAATTTAAAGCCTCGTAGCTGAGATTGTATATTCTCTCTGTCCGCCGTCAGAGTCCAGGGTTGTTTGTTACTGAGCTTGCTGTGTCCTGAGGACTCATGCGACCCAGGACGACGCCGTCCCCAGATATGTCGTACTTAAACCAGCTCGAGTGGTGTAGACGCTCCCGAAGAATAATTGTCGGGACAAGTCCTGAAGCATTTGCCGGCTTCCCGTGGCGTGAGGAGCTGCTTCCATGAGAGCTGGAGTAGGCACGCCGGGCCTTTCGCTTCGGTAAACCGGGTGGCGCTTCTCAGTCGTCCTGCCACTGGGCCGTGCCCATGCCTGTTGCGGTGGTATCAACGGCATAGTGGAGGACACGATCGTCTGACGCGGCAGAGCTTCGTTCTGAGGAAGGCTCCTGTTGTACGCCAGTCGGACTATTGCCCCATGCGATCAGGATTCTGTGGTGATGAGCTGGCAGGGCTGCTATACTCAGCGGCCCGAAAGCGTCATACCACTTTCTACCAAAGGCGCGTTTCGACGACAATTTTTGTTTGATCTCTGGCAGCCCCAACAGCTTCAACCACCAACCATGGCAACGTCCGGGTCAGCAGCCATCGATGTGCCGTCGTCTCCGCGCTCGCCACGGCCCTTCTCCGACTGGCGAGCAGCGGCCGCAGCAGCCCTGACGGAGCGGCGCGGCTGGCGCGGGCCGTGGATGGGAAAGCGGCGGACGCCGGAGCAGGTGCGGCAAGTGACGACGAGGACGTCGGCGTGGGGCTTGCGGGCGCCGCGGCTGGGGTTCTCGACGGCGGAGGAGCAGGTCTCGCCCTCGATCAGCAGGGTGTCGCAGAACTTGCAGACGGAGCGCTTGACGGCGGGCGACATGCGGATCTGGGCCTTGAGCGAGGTGGCGCGCATGTCGGCGAGCAGGCGGCGCGAGGCCGAGACCTGCGCCTCGGCGGGCGAGGCGGCGGCGGCGCCCGAAGCCTCTCGCTGGCCGCTGCCGTTGCCGCTGCCGCTGTGGCCTTCACCTTGACCGCCGGTGTTGTCGCCCCCCGGCGCACCTCCGCCCGACGCAGTGGCCAGGTAGGCGGCGGCCTGGTAGAGGTAGGAGATGCGGGAGTAGATAGGGCGGTTCGCCACGCTGCCGGTCTTGCCCTTGGCCATGGCGGGCCAATGTGCTGCTTGGCTGAGGCAAGGGTTGGGCAAGGCTGCGCGAGGGAGTTATCCGTGCCAACGAGGAACAGATCTCAACGCCTACTGGTGTGGCTGATGCGTCGGGCCGCGACCCATGTGACGGGAGGTGGACCGCGGCTCAGATCAGGCGGGGACAGGCGGGAAAAAACCTTGGATTGGGAGCGCAAGAGGTGGACGAAAACGCGATGCGACAGATGTGATTGCGATACAATGCGATGCGGTGCGGTGCAGTCCAGTGCGACTGGATCTGCTGTCAGTCCTCGGGTACCGGCACGGTACTTCGTGGAAGCAAGTACCGCATGTGTTGCGGCGGCAACCACTGATGGGGTACAGAGGAGAAACATTCACCAGCAAGTCGTCTCACAACGCGCTCACTCGAGCGCTGGCAGTTTGGGGGTGCGGCGCGGTGACACAGTACGGGTACCTGATCGGTTCGAGGCAGATACATTGGCCAAGCGCAACAGCTTCCTCTCTTTGCTGCACACCCCTGTCCTGAATCTGGTTCCGGCCATGTACAAGGTGACCCACTCCTTGCGTCCCAGAACGCTCTTCCCTTGGCTTCCACAGCCTGCTCGAGGTACGTACCGGCCTTAGCGTGCTTCCGTGCTTCCGCTGGTGCTTGGGCGCCGTTCAGTGGCTCGGAAGGTACGCGCCCCAGTCGCCCCGTCAAGACAGACCCCCCAGCTCCCGTCTCGCCCTCCTCCCTCCAGCTTAGGTACAGTACGACCAGCAGCCCGCCTCCCATACTCCCTTACTGCCATCCGTTCTCACCTCCTGCCCATCACCTCCCGTCTCTCTTCATCGACCTCCACTACATCGTCGGCGCCATCATCTGCTTTCCACTCATCACACCAGGCTCTCGACCCACGACCACCCTATCACCACCGCCAACATGTCTGCCGAAGAGGATCTGATCGACTACTCGGACGACGAGCTGCAGACCACCAACGAGTCTGCGGCCGCGTCCAACGGCAAGAAGGCTGACGCCGCCGCCGCTGGCAACAATGTCGACAAGAAGGGTTCCTACGTCGGCATTCACTCGACCGGCTTCCGCGACTTCCTGCTCAAGCCCGAGCTTTTGCGCGCCATTGCCGACTGCGGTTTCGAACATCCTTCCGAGGGTTAGTCATGAAATGCCATCTTACGTGCACCCGTGCCACTCCAGCCCAGCCCCTGCTGCACCGCCAGCTCCCTATCCGGTCCACCTTCTGGCCTCTCCACGTCTGTCTGGTCTCGCAATCAACGCAATCTCGCAAAAACGCATATCGCAAAGTTTTACACGGCATTTCGGTCGAGAAGAATGAACGAGGATTGGCAAGATCCAATTGAAAAGAGGCCGCAGCGTTGCTGCTGGAACAAAGCACTCCAGAGTGCTTGCCCAGAGCATGAATGGCAGAGCTTTTGGCCGATCCTCTCCACAGTCCCAAACCCCCAGAAATATTTCGCATAATGGCTCAGGAGGTTCGGTCGGGCCTTGTCATGCAGCGGCAGTTCAGACTTCGGGGTCTGCAATTCTGTTTGGCGGTCATGATGGGCTATCCCATCAACGATTCAAGACGCACAGTCTCTTGGTGGGCCTGGTGGTTTCTAGAGCAGCAGCTTCACTTTGAACGCGCGTTCGAGGTCAGGCTTGTCATTTGGCTACAATCGACCCTCCACCATGGCGAGCTACGACGAACGATTACACTTGGCGCCCCTGCCATCGATTTGTTCCGAGCCCTGTGATGTCTTTCACTTGACGGGCCATTTGGATATGGCAGTCAGTCAAGGCGTGGAGTGGTTGTGGTCTTCTCAGGCCAAGAGTTTCGGCGGATCATTCACTTCGGGGCGATTTTGCGATTTATCACGATGCGATACAACAACCTGCGATGCGATGCGATGCGATGCGAAGACCGGACGGACTTTGGACCACTCTCACTTCCGTTCACGTCCGTCGAAACACCTCAGAAAGAATCATCTCTAACATGCGGCTCCCCACATCTAGTTCAGCAAAACTGCATTCCCCAAGCCCTTCTCGGTGGTGACATTATTTGCCAAGCCAAGTCGGGTCTGGGTAAGACTGCAGTCTTTGTCCTGACCACCCTCCAGCAGGTCGAGCCCGTCGCTGGCGAGTGCTCCGTCCTGGTTATGTGCCACACTCGTGAACTGGCCTTCCAGATCAAGAACGAGTACAACCGCTTCAGCAAGTACATGCCCGACATCAAGACGGGTGTCTTCTACGGTGGTACTCCCATCGTCAAGGACGCCGAGACCCTCAAGAACAAGGACACACACCCGCACATCATTGTTGGAACCCCGGGTCGCCTCAACGCCCTCATTCGGGACAAGCACCTGCGCCTGGGCAGCGTTCGCATCTTCGTCCTCGACGAGTGCGACAAGATGCTGGACACCATGGGTAGGTCGTCCCTGCGCTCAGTACCTAACGCAGCTCGCTGACCCCTCGGACCAGACATGCGCCGTGACGTGCAGGAGATCTTCCGCAGCACCCCCCAGCAGAAGCAGGTGATGATGTTCAGCGCCACGCTTTCGGACGAGATCAAGCCTGTGTGCCGGAAATTTATGCAGAACCCGACGGAGCATTTCGTCGACGAGGACACCAAGTTGACGCTCCACGGTCTGCAGCAGTACTACATCAAGCTGGAAGAGAAGGAGAAGAACCGCAAGCTCAACGAGCTGCTTGACGATCTTCAGTTCAACCAGGTCATCATCTTTGTCAAGAGCACGACGCGTGCCACCGAGCTCGACAAGCTCCTGCGCGAGTGCAACTTCCCCTCGATCGCCGTTCACTCCGGTGTCAGCCAGGAGGAGCGGTAAGTACTCACATCCAATGCAGTGGCTTTTGGAGGTGACTAACATGGATTCGTGTAGTATCAAACGCTACAAGGAGTTCAAGGACTTCAACAAGCGTATCTGCGTTGCCACCGACGTCTTCGGCCGTGGTATCGACATTGAGCGTATCAACCTAGCGATCAACTACGACCTGCCGGCCGATGCCGACTCGTACCTTCACCGTGTTGGTCGTGCCGGTCGCTTCGGTACCAAGGGTTTGGCCATCTCGTTTGTCAGCTCTGACGCGGACCAAGAGGTGCTCAAGGCCATTGAGAAGCGCTTCGAGGTCGCTCTTCCGTGAGTTATATCCACAAACCTGCAAGAGAAACAGCATAGCTAACTGAAGAACAGTGAATTCCCTGCGGACGGCATTGACGCCAGCACCTACATGGCTGCGTAAGCTGTCAAAAGTGAGGGGCAGAGGCGGGTTGATGGTCTGTCTGCCCAGACTAGTGCCTGTAGGGGCTGGCCAAGAGAGAGGATTGAGCTCTAGGAAGGAGAATGTACAGTTAAATTGCAGGGAGGGTTGGAATTAAGGCATGAACATCGTGCGGACACGAGCGTGTCCACTCGGCCGATTCCGCGACCAGCCATGCCGCCCATCAAAATGATAAGACGACTCTTGAGGCTTCTGACCTCTATTGACTTGATTTGATCTGATTCCTTTGTCTTTTTTTTTTTTTGCTTGACGTTGTTCCTCCATCGACGCCCATCTGCCCAGCTACGTAGGGGCGGCAGCTGGGCCGATCTGCGAGTCCCGAAACGACGCGCTACGAATTGAAGCAGCTCGGTCACGTGGCTGTTCGGGGCACTCGGCAGCGGCTCTGGTGGTGAGGGAAGACCCGCCGCGGGGTGGAGGCTCGCGGGTCCGCTCCGTCATGGCTTGGGAGAGCATGCCGGCCGCCCGTCTGGTCTCGTTTGCATCTGGTTGTTCCCGTGTTAAGCAGATGAAAGTAGCCCTGGGAAGTTGCGACCGGTAGCCTGCGTGTGCCTGCCTTGCACTGCAGCGTCCATGTTGCTGGGCCTTTGGTAGACGAATCAGCTTCCAACCAAATGCGTTTGCTCTTGTAATCCCCCTGTGTTACGACGTCATTCTAGTAGGCTATCACCAGGCAGCTCGCTCTACTTGTTGCAAACAAACCATCCCACCTCCGCCAACACATACTTCCGAGCTCGCATCAAATTCACACCCAAATTCAGCCACATCGCATGGAAGAGAAGAATTCTCTCCGCGGTATCAGAACAACAGCAGGCAGGCATCATCATCAGCGGGGGGGGGCAGAGCCAGGCAAGATGGGCAAGCTGTACGCCATCGCAGACCTGCATCTCGGGCACAAACTCAACCTCGAAGCCTTGTCGGCGCTGCACAACACGCATCAAGATGACGGGCTGATACTTGCCGGCGACATGGGCGAGTCGCCCGATCACCTGCGCGCCGCCTTCACCTGGGCCACCTCGCACTTCCGCACCGTCTGGTGGTGTCCGGGGAACCACGAGCTCTACACCATGGAATCCCACGCCCCGCAGGCCGCCGTCTACGACGACGACCACCCGAGGCCCGCCCCGCCGCCCCGCGGCGAGGCCAAGTACCTAGAGTGCGTCGCCGTCGCCCGCGAGTACGGCGTGCTGACCCCCGAGGACGACTTTGTCACGTGGGACTGCGGCGACGACGGCCAGGGCGGCGGCGGCGGCAGTGGTGGCGGCGTGGCCAAGGCGCTCGTGTGCCCCATCTTCACCCTCTACGACTACAGCTTCCGCCCGGCGCACGTGACGCGCGAGGGCGCCCTGGCCTGGGCCGAGGAGCAGGGCATCTGCGCGACGGACGAGGTGCTCCTGCACCCGGACCCGCACCCGACGCGGGACGCGTGGTGCGAGGCGCTGACGGCGCGGTTCGAGGCGCGGCTCGAGGTGGCGGCGGCGGCGGCGGCGGCGGCGGCCCGTCAGGACCCGCCGGGGGGCTGCCGCTCGTCATCGCCAACCACTGGCCGCTGCTGGAGCGGCTGGTGGAGCTGCCGGCGGTGCCGCGGTTCCGGCTCTGGTGCGGGACCTCCCGGACGGAAGGGTGGCACGCGCGCTTCCGCGCGGCCGCCGTCGTCTCGGGCCACCTGCACCTGCGCCGGACCGACTGGGTCGACGGCGTCCGCTTCGAGGAGGTCTCGCTGGGGTACCCGCGCCAGTGGGAGCGGGCCCGCGCCGAGGGCCGCGACATCAACGCCTTCCTGCGCGAGATCCTGCCCGGCCCCGCGGGAAGGGCGAGGAGGGGTCACGCAGTGGCGCATGAACGGCGACGTTGGGCCCGTGCCGTGGGATCGGGGCTGAGAGGGCCGAGACGGGTGGTGGGAGGGGGGGGGGGGGGAGAGGGAGGAGGCGATGCAAGGGGACATCGAGCAATGCTAGTACAGCCGGGGGTTCGCTTTTGTATATAAGATGCCGCCGTGATGTATCTCTTTTTTTCCTCACACTTCTCGTCCGGTGCCCTGAGACGTTGTGAAAGTCTGGCGACTCGGTCGTGATCGCAAGAGATTATCAAACAACATTGAGGGTCAGCTAGTAAGGTGGCTTTTGAAATGAGAAGCGGGACGAGTGTCTGTCGCTTTCATTGGCGTGTTTCTGCTGGTGTGAATGGGACAACTTGCTCTTGCTGTGAACTTCTAGCGGGGACTGTGACACGTTAATAAGAAGTTCTTACCTGGTGCGTTCCTCGAGATTCCAAGACCGACTGACCGCCAAGTCAGCCCCGTCGAGCTGCATTGGAACCCGCGGAGATCTGACGATGACAAGGTTTCACGCCTGCTGGTGTTGGATGACTAGATTCGAGCTATCTCTGTTATCTCCCGCTAGATTCATCGTGGATGTGTTCAAAAGTGGTGATATTGACGTAGCGCCACAATGTGAGGTTTGGTCATGACCCAGGGGGCTCCAGGGACTCCCTACTCAGGCACAGCGTCGACAGCAGGGACTGAGTCCTGGGAACCAATTTCTAATAGCATATACTACAGCATTGGTTGCAGCGAAGTTGCTGAGGCGTAATTGCTTGTTGGAGCTGCTCGCAAAGAACACAACCTGTGTATTTCTACGGGGAGAGCCCAGGGGCTCAAGCAGGAGCACAATTTTAGCTCCGCCGTTGTCGAGGTAGAAACTGCTATTCACTCACTGAAGGCGTTCTTGACACGGGTTCTGCATCACTGCAACCACCGAATCCTGGAGCCATGATAGGGCATGATGCGATCGAGTGACACCGCTTCACTGCGTGGGATCACGCTCTTCGTCTGCCGCGCCGGTAGAAGCGTAGGCTGTCGTGCCGGAGAAGGGGAGTGCCGTGATTAACTGTTGTGATCTGACGCGGTTAGTGGGACGTGCCAACAGCTGCGTACGATTCGCTCCCCGTGTCTATGCACACGCAAACAACTCCTCTCGTCTCGGCTCCCGGAACGAATCCTGACTCTGAAAAGGGGCCCGGCGCTGCGGCACGGGAGTCCACCTACAGCCGGAGACTGCGGTAAGCAATCAGCACACGCAGTTGCTCCGCCCAGATCAGGAATGATGCCCCTCCGAGCCATCCGGGTCGTATCACATTGTGACCACGAGCCGCCTGACCTGTGTGGATCGTTTTCTCGTGCTCACCACTCACGCCCAACCTGATGACTTGACTACGTGGAGAAGGGGGGGGGGGGGGGGGGGGGGGTTTGGGGTTTGGCGGCGTCAAAGGGAGCCCGAGCTCCAGCCCCTGTGCTTGCACGAGGACGGCCTTGGTTTGCTGATGGAACACCCCCAGGCGCTCGCTCGCTCGCCGTCGTGACTCACCGGCGGCCGCACGCCTGGCCGCCGCAGAGCCCAGAGGTTCCGGCGGCACAGCAGCCCTGTTCTCCTTTTGTATGACCACGATGAGACGAGCCGAGACCGGCTATCCTCGTTTCCTCTCCTGTAGCCAGGCATCCCAGCTCCGCGGGGCCTGTTTCCGTTTCTTTTTTTTCTTTTCTTTTCTAATTCTTCCCTTTTCGTTTCCTGCGAGGGCTTCACGGGTGTTGCTATGACTTGTCGTCGGGCCTGAGAGACGAGGCGGAGCCCCACCGCCTCAGGTATACATCATACAAAGCATGAACGCGGCAGCGGCGTGAGAAGAGTCCTCGAGGGTTTCTCCCCTTTTTTCCAGTCGTCGTGTGGATGCCGACGGCGGCTACGGCGTCTGCATGAGAGTGGGCGTCGCCTTGTGTCTCACGGTGCCGGCTGGCTGTTTGTCGAGGACATCTTCTTGTGTTGCCCGCAGAGGCAGACGGGCAGCCAGCCGGTAATCTGCACCCTGGGTCCGGTACTCGTACGTCTGTCGGCCGCTTTCCGTGGGCGGGAGTTTCGTGGTGTGCGACGAGAGCAGATGCTCCGGGAAAAGCGACATGACGGGCCAGCTTTTACACGTGCCTGCCGACTCCCCTATTGCCGACGAGCTGCTTGTCGGTTTGTCTGAGAGACGGCTCAACAGCCTGGAATTCGGACTGTGCCGTCGTCCACGGTGGCCCTCGCGACTCATCATTCTCCCAACGAGACGACTCTGCAGCCGAAAAAAGGGCTTGCCTGCGTTGTATGAGAAGTGGCGACAAGCGACGGAGCGGTGGCACGAGTAGGATCCAAAGATGGAATCTCATTTACCGTATATATCGAGCACGAGAGCACGCGCCGCTGCGAACCTGATTGGGTTGCCCTCGTGGAACCACATCTACATCCTTACAGGGTTACCAAGATGTTTATGCAACCCCCTCGCCTGCCACCACCAACCTGCGCTTCCACGAGAAAACCCACCGGCGCGGCTGTCAGCTTCCCTGACCTTTCTGACACATGGGAGTGAGCGGCTGGGCTCTTGTTTCTTGCTACGAGTATGTGCCTTACCTTGCCTTTCTTTGCGAGTGAGACGGGACCATGGGAGAGCAAAATCCCTGTTCATCTGCCCCCTCCCCCCGGCCGGCCCCCCCGCGTGCAGGATCAGACATGGCTGTCACTGCGGCGACTGGGCGTCTGACCAGCTTGACTGCTGCCTGGCATGGGAGAGGAGAGGAGGGGAAGGGGGTTTCTTTACACGGAAGCATGTCATTCCTGCTCGGTGAGGTGGTGTTATTAGTGGTGCTGGTGCGTGCAGGTGGTGCAGGTGGTGCAGGTGGTGCCCGGAGCCGGACAGGCCACGCCTGGTACTCGTACTGTTTGGTAGGTGCCCGTGATGGGGGACAAACCCACAGGCGCAGCGAGAGGCACCGGGCGCGCGCGCGCACACGCCCCGGGCCGTGCGGTGGTGCAGTGAGGTGAGGTGAGGTGGCGGCGGCGGCGGCGGCGGCCGGGGGCCCAAGCTGGCTGACGGCGGACCGAGCATGGCAATCTGGTGGGATATGCGCGTAGCGAGTGCTCGTACGAGTAGATGGGCATTTCTACGCACAGCCGTGGCTGGGTTCATGCCCGCCTCTGCAGATCGACACTTTGATGATAAGCCGAGATGATGCCCACCTACGAGGTGGGGAGGGCCACCATGGCGGCAATCTTGGTATGGGCTTTTTTGTCAGGCGCATTCGCCTGCCGCCGCACAAACCCCCATCACGCTCACGTGTTGGCGCCGTGGCGTTGTGGATGAATGAAAGGCGGACGCCGATAGCGACGACGCCGGCGGCGACGACGACGGCGACGGCGACGGCGGCGGCGGGTGACTCGACCGGTCAGCACACGGTTTCTCCCGGGTTCGATGGGCGCGGCGTGGCGCGACGCGGCCTGGCCTGGCCTGGCCTTCGTATCGCGAAGGGGGAGTGGCGAGGCCAAGCAAGACAGCGTGTTTTCCAAAGACACGACCAAAGCCTCCATGTCGAGTCGAGAACGGTCGCCGGCGCCCGGGCCCAGAATGGGCGGTCCCGGCGCCAGGATGTTCTGGCGTGTTCGCCGTGGATACGGGAAGCCGTCGCTCTTGCCTGTTGGTTGCCCGAGGCCGAAGCCGGCGAGACGGGCGGGGCTCGGGTTCGAGGGTCTCGTCAGTCACCTGTTGAACGTCATCCAATGCGAGTTAATGGAGAATAGCGAAGCAGGCTACAGGTAGGTACCTTAACGTACCTAAGGTACTTAGTCCCTTGGTGCCCTATCATCTCAGTGTCTGCCCGGACTGGGTACTGGGTGACTGGGCACCTACGAGTACAGGACACTGGACCCTGGATTTGGGGATTGCCCGGGGACTGCTGGACCCAATAGGAGGGGCCGCCGACCGACCGACCGATGGGCGGCCCTGTACGAGTACGAGATTAGGCACTCGTGCGCTCCGGCCATCGCCCTATCAGCGCTTCTGGATTTGTCGGCAGACGGGCGGCGGCAGGAACGGAGTACACACGTGGGAGAGGCACATGTACCGAGTGCTCGTAATGCAAGACAGAAGAGGACAGATCCGATCCGCGGGACCCGGCGAGACCACGGACATGAAAAGACATGACGGGCAGACGACCAAAAGGGACAAGAAGCCACCACAGCTGGAACCGAGTTCGGGAAGAAGTGGACCCGACAATAGACCGTAATCGTCAAGTCCATGCGCTGCCCGCTCTCCGTCTTCGAGTGCCTGCGAGTACTCGCACCTACCAAGGGTGAAGTGCGGACCTGTCCTCCGCAAGCTCATGTACTATTAACCAACTACTCGTACCTTTCCCGCGCCCCATACTCCAGACTTCCAAGGCGGGCAGATGCTGCTCCACCGAGTGGAAGATGGCGGAGTAGATGGTCCCTACGAGTGACCCTCCCACGCCTCCCCAGGCGTCCAACGTCGTCGCGTCGAGTAACTATAGGTACCTTGGTTATTAGTCATTCCTCATCCTCGTGGGGCAAAAAGGGGGTTCCGGTGCGAGTGGACCCAAGCCGGGGGAGGGCATTACCACTCTTCGACGGCCGAGGAGGTGCGAGTACGCCGATCCGTAACTCGTGGTACTGGTCCCTGAGCTGGAACGCGCGGGTGGCCCGTCCGCACATGCCCGCGCGTCCTGATCAAGCCCAATGACACGACACGAAATCCCATTATGAGCTTGGTAGGCGGCGGTGGATACCGCTCCAGGAGACGCATACGAGTACCTAACTCGAACGAGCCCGAGCTGGGGCGGAAACAGGGCCGCAGGATGGGATTTCCCATCTGGAAGACATGGGCAAAAAAGAAAAGTACGAGTAATAGAACCCAGCAAAACCCCTCTGACCAGGGCTCTTGAGATGCCACCTCCCGTACCTTGTTCAACCCGCTCTAGAACCGCCTCGAACCCGCAGATCGCCGCCCCCCAGAGAGTCCAGAATAGCCCATACCGACGAGTACAACAGGATCACTGGTAAGTACGAGTATCTTGCTCGGCAAGCACTGCCATCGTACGCCCAGCCCTGTCTGTCTCTCTTGTCTCCGTCTCTCTGTCTGTGCTGGTTGCCGCAACACGTGCCCGCCTCCCGAACTTGCTCCGGGTGACTGGGCGGCCCTCGCCCTGGCTGCCTCATCAGCCCTGCCCCGTCAGCCCTGTCCGCCTGCCGCAAATTTCCTTCTGGTCACGCACACGGAGAGCTTCGACTCATTCTTCACGCCCGGGACGGGAACTCCGGGCTGTCTGCTCGGGTCCAGAACTCGCCGGCAGCTGATCAACCAGGCTGTGCAGTGCTATGATTCAGCTCGTCGTCATCGTTGGGCGCGCGGGAGAGAGGGAGAGAAACAGAGAGAGAGAGAGACAGAAAGAGGAAAGTAGCTTACCTAAACAACAAAGTCAACGTTCTCGGTGATGAGGCTCGCCCTCCGCCCTCGCCCCTCGCCTTCGCCTTCGCCTTCGCCCTCGCTCCGTGACCCGTGCTTACATGTACGAGTAGAGCCGCGAGAGGGTCCCACACGAGTAGGTAGCGTGGGTAGCGTGGGTACCTAGGTACTCGTAGAACCTCCAGGTTGGGGCTAACGAGAAGCTGGCCCGCGGGGTCGAGTGGGCGCAGCAGCTCCCACTCCTGCCCGAGGGAGGCCTGTGACTGTGACTGCCCCGGCGCCCAGGCAGTGCCCGGCTGCCACTTTACTCCCTAAGTTGGCGATAGCCTCGGCCTCGGCCTCGCCCGCTGGAACAGCCCTACCTAATGGAGCCGGGTTAACGTGCCTCCAAAGACCAAGGTAGTCGGCATCGCAGGAGCAGAAGTATGGGATCCTCGATAGCCTTACCTACCGGCGACGTGCACGCCAGAGCCTTGTTCAGTGCATTGTCATAATCATTCAATCATGACAAATGAGGGGGCAGCGTCGCTCTCGTCATCATCGCCACACGGCCCGCCCGCTCCCAGACGCCCACTCGTCGGAGCCCCCGGCGTCCACGGTCACCTGACGTATGAACCTTTCCCGCCCGGCGAGCCCCCGCGAGCCCCGAGACCGCGCGCTCCCCTCCGCCGTCGCGTCTCGTGACCTTCTCCCTTCTCCGCCGCCGCCTCCGCCTCCGCCTCCGCCCGCTGCCGCTGTCACGGGGACCGTGGCCCTGCCCCTCAGCTTCGGTGCTGGTAGATACCTGCCCGCCTATCTGCTCGTCACAGTGGAGGCCCCATCTCCCCACTAGCTGGGGGGCGGCGACGACGATGACGATGACGATGAATATGACGAGGCAGCACACCGGGGTCTCTTGACTGTTTCGCTTCCACCTCTCCGTCTCTCCATAGCACGAACGACACGACGCCATCCCGGCCCTGCTGGGCAGCGCTCTGTGGGGGGGGGGGGGGCTGCTCCGAAGAGTTTCCGCCCCGTGACTCTTTCCATACGGGCCGGCCAGTGTTCGTACGAGTATACATGCGGACTCTCCGGGGCTGCCAATGTGAATCATGCTTGTTTCTGCCCAAGTGCGGGATACGAGTACTGCTGCCCCAAAATAAATGACTGGACGTCAAGCAGCCGGCACTCCAGAGAATATGCTCGTAGACAGGGAGCACCCAAAATACAACCTTTAAGGTTATGATGCGTTTTTGGGCTGCTGCGCCGCAATGCGGACGTCGATCAGGCCCCTGGGTAAGACGTAGGTAGGTAGTGATGTGGATCATCAACCCGTACCCAGCGCTTTTCCCACCCGCGTTGCGATGCGTTGCGTCCCATGTTGCCTATTTGCCCTTTGGGCTGTGTGGAGCCCCCCGCCCTGGACAATAATAACAACACGAGCAACTCTTTGAGGAGGTGGACTCCCTTCTTTTCTCTTTTGACTCATTGCTCACCACCCACCCATACGCATGACAGGGTGACCCACCGTCCCCGTCCGCCTCGTCACCGAGCAAAGAGGATTGATGCAAACCCTTGATTGGGATTGGGATCATAAACTCGGGTGTGGCTCGAAAGACATGGACTCGGGAAGATACCCAACCCACGACGGGAGGGGGAGGGATGACACAGCCTTGTTTTCCGAGTGGCCCGCCTCGTGGATGGGGCCTGCTTCCGTCCGCTGTTGCCCGCCCCCTCCAGACCGTACTGATTACTGTTATGCAAACGTAGACAGCTGGCACATTTTCGGTGGGAGATACTCGCAGGACTGACCATGGCGAAACGACGTCGTGGATGGCTCCTTGTTAGCGCAAAATCCCCTATCAGCATTGCAGATATTCCTTGCCGTCTGGCTCACTAATAGGCTGCAGCTACGGTACCTACACTCAAACGTGGTACCACCGCGGGCAGAGTGGCAGGCTCCACAGAATGTCCTGGAGTCTACGAGTACCAAACCCGGGTCCGAGTAGGTTCCTGAAATGGGAAACCTCACAGACAAACCGTCAGTCTGCAATCTGTTCTCGAGAAGCTAGACGGAGACGGAGAGGGTGTGAAGAGTTTTTTTTCTTCTTCATTCTTGGTGTGTGATATGGACAGTCCGTGGAAGCGATGGAGAGTACTCGTATCATCGAGCAACATCCTGACATAACACCCTTTCTTTCTTTTTCTTTCTTTCTTTCTTTCTTTCTTTCTTTCTTTCTTTCCTCCTCGCCATTCCCATCTTGTACCCCCGTCTCAGGCGGGTCTTCACCTGTGGCTGAATGGAAGCGATGTGATTCGCTGCGGGCTTGCGCGATGTGACGCAGCCAACTTCGCCATCGAAGGCCTTTGCAGAGCCCGGCCGCTTCTCTGCGTGTAAGTGGGTGCTCCTGCTGACCGGCTCCGACATCGCGGCCTCCGGGGCGGCTGGCCGACATGCCTACTGAGACCCGAGGGGGACGTCAAAAGAGATAGGGCTGCCAGACGCGAAGACCTGGACGGGGCCGGCGGGCGATTCTTGCTCTTGCAGCTGAGCCTTCTAGACCTGGGTCTTCAAAGGCATTGTGCCACAAAGTAAATAGGGCCCGCGGGTGATTGTGCACACAAAGTCAGATCAGAGAGGCCCGGCGCCAAGCAGGCCGTGCTCAAGACAGGACAGCCGCGGCTGCGATATCGGGGGCTTGCACGGCATGGCCGGTCGCGTCCCAGATATGGGGGGCGGACTTTGAACATGGTCTCACTCAGCCCGTACCCGTATTGCTTCTTTCCGTTTACGAGATGCCTCCCTCTTGCGGATTCCCATCGTCTATCGACTTATTCGCCAAGGTAGTCCGTGACGGGGGTGGTTCGGGGCCGAGTCGCCCAACAAGATGATGACCAAGTCAGCCTCGTGAGAAGGGCATTCAATACTTTTGCAACCGGGTTGCCCTAGAGCTCGGGCAACAGCAGCGGACATGGCGGCCCATTTCGCGGCGGCGGCGGCGGCGGCGGCGGCTGGTGTCGATCGCACCGTCGTGGATCTGCTGTGCCCCAGCCAGCTGAGGTGTCGAAAGCCGCCTCATCGTAAGCGCTTGTCAAAGTAGCCAGCAGCTGAAGCGCGAGCGACGGGGTCTTCGGCGGCTCATGAATCGTGACCCGGGCGCGCGCGGAAGGCCCTGGCCGGACGGAGCCCATGGGCGAGGCGAATCAGCTCGCAGAGGGGCTAGGAAATTGGCGACGATAACGGGGCAGCTCGTCTTTCAGCCGCATGTCTGGCGGAGCGGCCGGTCGCCTCTGCGAGCATCGGCTGGCTCCGTAGAGAGAGAGAGCGCGCGCAACCATCGACGAGGTTCATGTTGGCCGCCAACGACGCGACGAGCACAGCCCGGCGTGCCCGGGCCGCGGTTGACAGGTCTGGAGGGCCAAAAATAGAGCCGGTGGCCAGGTGCAGGCAGAATGGGGCAGGACCAGGACGCTAACGGCGCAGTTGACCGTGAGAGAGTGAATGGCGCCGAGAGTGGTGGCAGTGGCACTTTGTGGCAGTGTGGAAGCGCTTGGGTGGTCAGGTGCGGGCCTGCGAATACCATTAGGCACTGGCCAAGGTTGGGACGCTGGAAGACTGTCCGGGAGCGTTGGGCAAAGTCTCGCCTCTGCTGCCCGCTCTCTGATCGGCCCTGTTGCAGCAAGCCGGCGTACTCGTAGAATACTAAGTACCTACAGGCCCGATGAGTGCCTGAGTCGCTCGTGCCAGCCGGCAGGCCAGAAAAAGCGGGGCGCATCGAGCGGTTCACCAGGCCGACGCCGACACGACACGACACTGACGAGGAATGATGAGTGGCGTGAGTGGGTGGGCGTGCCTGATCTGTCCACATACTCCGCCTTCCGTACAGCAAGTACCTAGGTACTCGTACTCGTAGATATCTCACAGACTCGTAATCGAAATAGCGGTGGTAATCATTGGCAGGCGGTCGCAATTTGGATCAGATTTGCCATGGTGAGGCCGGTGCAAATTAAAAGCTGCGAGTGGCAATGCGGGCGCTTCGTCACCTCCGTCGGCCGCTCCCAAGTCCCACACCTCACACCAAGCATCCAATGTATGGTATGGTGCGATAAGGCGAGACGACACACGATACTCGTATCTCCCCCTCGACAAGATGCGGCCGTTCTCGCAGCTTTCATTGCGACTGGGAGCCGGATTCGCCTCTGGCCCAGGGGGCTCGCCCCGGCGGGTGTATCACGGCGGAGGGGGGAACGCGCCTGTGCCGCTCCCTCGCGTCGTTTGTGACACGCGCTCGACTCGCTGTCGGAAGCCAGCCAGCCCAGATTCGGTGCGATGGATGGTCGTTAGCCGGCGGCAGCAGTGTTCGGGGCGAAGAATTAAGATGGCCCAGGGGCAGGACGCGACTCCTCCTGCGCAAGAGGGCGGACGCACGGTCCAAGTCGAGGGGTGAAGGAGGGCGACGAGGCCGTCCGTGGTGGATGCGGAATGGGATTGGACGCGAATGGGATGCCGGCCATGGCTGATACGAGCGCCGAATGGCCCCGACCGGACGGGATCATGTCGGCTGGCCGTGATGGAAGCGCAGGTACAAGCAGCAGAGGGCGACGCCAGGCACAGAGCTGGGTACCTAAGTACATTAGGCACGGAGCCGTACCTGGCGAGCAGCTGTTCACGCTGCCGTGGCTTCTAGCATGGAAGGCACACATGCTGCAAGCGAACACTGATGAGAACCACCGCGCCCTGGATGACTCTTCCTTGGCTTGGCGGCGCTGATTGCAGTAATGTGCATGCAAGCCATACCGCCTATGGCTAGGCCATAGCTGCGTCCACGACTGCATTGCGGGTCTGTCTCCAGCAGTATGGCCAATGAGACATCAGGGTCTTTGTCCCTCTGTTCGCCAGAATCCCCCCGGCCTCTCACCATCGAGCTGAAGACGCACGCAACCGCTGGCAGGGCCTTGTACGAGTTGGGTACTCACGCTCGTGCGAGTACGAGAACTTATTCCACCCGTCGGAGGTGTGTTCCAGAAGACATCCATCGAAGGACAAGACACCAAGCGTGTGGGCTACAGAAAGTAAAAGATAACAGGCAGAATTCCTCATCAAGAAGACAGATGAAGATGTCCAGGTCAACACCAACATCTCCCAGCAGAATGCGGGGATACTCGTAAGAGGACGTCGCCGCCTCAGGTCATGACGAGTACCTGACCTACGCGTACGCGTGGTACCTGTAGGATGCTCACCGCGCCTTGACATGGGTGCCCTGGAGGCTTGTGCACCCTCTACCGACGGCCAGTGCAGGCCGCGAAACGCCAGCCTCTCCTCAAAAATTACTGGTAATATCTCTGGCCCGGCCCTTCTCACTTGCCGATCCCCACACATGACACCATTCCTCCAATCACAGTGCTGCTTATTGCAGGCCGCCCCTCTTCACACCCTGTGCGGAGGACATTGCGGGCAAGTACGAGTACTCGTGTGAGCCGGCCCATCGTGGCTGTTGTCGTCGTCTCCGTCGTCCCCGTCGTCGTCGTCGTCATCGCCGTCATCGCCGTCCCCGTCGTCGCGGTCGCGGCGGCGCAAGCCATAGCTTGTGCCCTGTCACGGATTGGAGAGTCATGGCTCTCGCATCAACTTGCTCGACCGCTCTGGCCCGCCGGATCGTGAGAGCAACCTATCGATGTCTTGCGGCAAGCCATCCCGGGCGTCTCACTCCATACGAGCCAGCCGTGACGAGCCGGCCTGGGCCATGCAGTAGTTCCAGCGAGCCAGCGGCAAGCCCACGCACACGTCGCTCCAGCTCATGCATCACGGCAGGCCATGTCAGTCAAATTTTCTCCTCTCGATACGGGTCGTGCCTTGTGCCGACCGGCAGCTCAGGCCCATCTCCGCCTTCTTGGCCGCCAGCGATGCAGCAGCGCGAGCGGTCGCCATGCGACAATGGACACAACTTGGGTCCTCAGCGCAGCGTGGGTTGCTCGAGAAAGCGCCCACGTCGACAACTCTTCTGCCTGTTCCGACTGTCACTTCCTCCTCATGGACCAAAAGTCTTGCCGCCACACTGGAGCACGAGATCTGGCCGAGCCCCTGCGGCCGTTCCCCGATATCTGCCTGCGCCCGGCACCTCCGAGCCGGCCAACGCCCACCCATCCCCGAGAGTGCCGGCCGAACCCCCCCCCCCCCCCCCCCCCCCTTTCAGCATTATTTGATAGCTTTCGAACCTTGACCGTTACTCGTATTGATCAGGTCGCTATGCCTTGGAGTCACTTTGTGATCTCCATGGCGTTCAACCGCACCTCCGGAAGCGGGCACGCCAACCAGCACCGGTCAAAAGAGTCAATCGATGAAATCAGCCGACCAGAATAGGGGGGACCGATCAGGGGCTTTCAGCAGAGGCAAGACACGAATTTTGCCTCTTGCCATATTTCGCCTCTTTGTCGGGCCAAGACCAACAAAGGAGAATGACCTGCGACGCGCCACTCGTAGTGCACTGGCCCTCCCTATCGCCGTTCTTTCCTCGCCTGCCCGCCTCTGTCATTCATCTGCACACAGTGGCACTTTGCCGCCGACGGGGCCTTTTTGAGTCACTGCGAAAGATCTGTCAACTGGCTCCCAGCGCCTCACGTGTGGCCTGTCTTGTCGTTGTCGCCGAGTCTTGCCCGAGAGTCTGGCTGGTTGCGTTTGTCTAGTGTTTCGAGACCACCTACTGTGCGTTCCTCAGCAGGCACCGGGCGGGATCTGGATTTCGAATTTGCCGTCTGTCCTCCTCTGCGTCGCTTGATGGTATCACAGAAGCGCGAAGCGGTAAGAGATCAGCAAGAGGCAGCCAGCCGGATTCGCCGTCCGTCAAACCTTTGTGTGAGTGAGCGGGTGTGGACTTGTACCTGGCACACGCTGATGACCGTTGACTCCGCCTCCGCCGCCGCGGGGCTTCTCTCGTACCGTGCACGGCGGCGGCAGCCCAAGGAGAAGACGAGCAGCCGAGGGACGACGGACGACTCATCGATCAGGCGCCAATCTGTGAGTGGTGCGAGGGAGTCATCAGACAGAGCCAAACGCCACGCTACGCCGTGAAGCCTCTGGGCTTGGCGGCTCCAGAATCCTCCTAGTCGAGCACGTCCCACCCCCAAAAGCGTCGCAACCAGGGCCAGCCGGAGCCACTTACGGAATAGAGTGGCTTACAGGGCAATGATCGGGTAGTCTTTGCCACCCACCTCCCGGCCAAGCCCCATTTCCTTGTCCCGGCCCCAGCCTGTCCGTCCGCCTGCGCCGCCTGCGCTGCTGCTGCGCGTAGGTGCTGCGGAGGAGGAGGAAGAGGGACAGAAAGAAGGCCAGGTAAAGCACTGTGAGCGGAGAACCCAGAGTCATCGCCTACGAGTATCTGGTCAGCTTGGGTAGGTATTCGCTGGGTCTTTGCGAAGTGGCACAGTCCGTGGTTCTGTCGGCGCTCACCACCACCACCACCACCACCACCACCACCCGACCGTCGCCGCCGCCGCCGCTCTCGCCTCGCCCTCATCGCTGTCAGCTTGTTTCTTTCCCCTAGAACCCATATAGTCAGCTCAAGCAAGACCTTGGGTTTGTAGTAGAGTGACGAGACAAAGACTGGCAAAGCTCCTCGTCTGGAAACATGAAGAGAGGTGGAAAGAAAGATACCTCTGCTGTACATGTAGTGCACGAGCTTGGTGGTGCTCGTACTCGAGACTTCGATTAGATAGCTGAATGTGGAGGCGGCCGAGGTAGCGGCAACAAGACGAACTCAAGGCCAGCAGCGCTGTCTCCACTCATCGCTACTGCCGGCCCGGTCGCTCGACGCTCTCGTTGGCTGATCGGGTCCAACCACGCGACTCACGACGACTCATCATCCCATCCACATCCCAGCCCATCCCAGCCCATCCTATCCGGCTGTCTTCGTCGTGGTACCCTGCCACCTGCCTCCCCCTTCTCCCTCCCCCTTCACTTCGCCCCCCATCCCCGTCCTATCCCCGTCGTCTCCGTCTCCATCCATCCAGAAGCCCCACCCACCACCACGACCAGTACGGCACGACGAGCGGAACGGATAGGTACCATCCTGTCCTCTTCGCCGTGCCTTTTCCTCTGCCCTCGACTCGACGGGGCCCACGTCCTTTGCCTGTTCTTGACGTCTTCCTCTTCTCTCACACCACCCACCCTCGACGGTGGATATCACTCACCCGCTGGCCTGCCCACTCACCCACCCGCCCAGTCACCCACCCTCCAAGCCTCGAGTTAGTCACTCTCGTCCACCACGGCCGTGTCTGCCTGAGGCTTAGGTCAGTAGGGCCCCTTCGCCTTCGACTCCCCTTCCACCTCCCGACCCGGCCCTTCTCTCCCTCCCCCCACCACGCCTGCCGTCTGCCTGCCTGCCTGTCACCCTCGCCGCAGCAGTACGTGTGTCCGTGGCCTGTCTCGCCATCCTTCCTCCCATGCCCTCTCTTAAATAAGGGCCCCTCCCTTCCCGTTCCTTACTCGCCCACTGCACCCTGCCGACTGGCTTGCATGAGCGAGTGAGCTGTTGTTGTTGTCGTCGTCGCCTGTTGCCCTCTGCACACCACCGGCCAGCAGCAACACGCCATCATCACGCCTCTCCACTCATCCCGACAGCCTGACCTGACCTCGACGTCGACGTCGTCGACCGGAACTCGACGACAACGCACTCGAACACCTCCACCCTCCACACAGCCTCGTGCTCGACTCACCCACCTTGTCAACCCTCACCTGTGACTCCAGTGGTACGGTCAGAGTCAGCTTGATGGATATCTAGCTGCTCTACCTGCCCGTCGCGCCCTTCTGCTAGTCTCGCCAAAAGACTGCACATTGCCCAAATATGCTGCTATCGGCAACCACTCTCTCCACTCCAGTCGTCCGCCTCGCCCTGTCTTTCGGTTTGATCTTTCGTGAACTCTTGGCCGCCAACACCCTCGTGTAAAAGCCACTACACATCCTGTCTCGATCTTTGTAGCAGCACAACCTGTATGCTGCTTTAAAGTTACCGCCCCCCGACTCGATCCTCACGAATCCCTACACCTAGGAACAAACGATCAAACCGACCGACACCGCCCGACGGACGACTGGAGGTCATCGTAAGACGACCTCGCCTTACACCACACACCACCCAAGATGTTGTACAGCGACAATGGTCCGCTGCCTTCCATCTCGTGCCGCAATCTAAAGCCCTATCAGCCATCCATAGCGTCATCATCTTCATCATCCTCTGCTGTCTCAGCATGGTCCGAGGTCCCGTCCCAGTCCTCTGACGAGTCGATCTCGTCAAAGCGATCGGACACATGCCCGAGCTACTCTTATGGGCACTACTCCTTCAGCTCTTCCGCAGCTAAGCCCGAGGTTCCAGTCCAGCAGCGACAGAACCCGCGACGAAGCAGCGGCAGCGCGACGAGAAGTGGATGCCCTCCGACGCTGGTGCGCCAGAGTGATCGGAAAGTCAACTTCGTCGACAACCTAGTCGGTAAGCATCAAATGCAATACCTTCCGCGCCTGGCAGCGCGAGTTTAACATGACCTCCCAGATTCTTCCACCCAGATTGTCGAAACGATCTGGCCCCTCTCTTCGGTTGTCTATCGCCAAGAGCTGGGAAGCAAGGCGGTGCTCCCGTTGCGGACGTTCATCCAAGAAACGCTGCGCCGGTCTCGCACCAGCTATTCTACGTTGCAGGTCGCCTTATACTACCTGATCCTGATTAAGCCTCATGTGCCCAAGCACAACTTCACCATGGAACAACCCGACGACGTGCACGCGAATCGTGCTCTGCAATGTGGTCGTCGCATGTTCTTGGCGGCTTTGGTTCTGGCTTCAAAGTACCTGCAGGACAGGAATTATTCGGCGCGCGCCTGGAGTAAGATCTCGGGCCTCGCCACCCAAGAGATCAACCAAAATGAGATGGCTTTCCTCGTTGCCGTCAACTGGGAGCTACACATCACCGATAAGGTTTTCAAGAGGTGGACAGACATCGTCCTCAAGCACACGCCCCAGCAACCACCGTCCCCCGGCCCTCTCAGTCCGATGATGCCCGAGCAGCAGAACCAGGACTGGAAGGAATTCATCCTCAGTCTTGATCCCGGCTTGGACAACATTGCGGGGCTGGTGCCTACGAGTCCGCTTTCCGCTCGGCCTCAGGAGACGATGCCTGTTTCTCCCATCACGCCCATCTCCGCCATGCGCGAGAGAACATGCTCCATCAGTCTCGACGTTGGCGAGTCTGTGGTTACCCCCAAGGGTATGCATGCGCCTCCACCACTGGAGCCCTCGCCTGCAACCGTATACACGCCTGGCCGCCTTGCTCCAGCCCTTGGTCTGCTCCCTACTCCGCGCCTGACCCCCCAAAGTGCCGGACTCAACACTCCTGCAGTGGGTGCTGCTTCCTGTCTTTTGGGCAACGGCCGGTCAATGGGACTAGCGATGAACCAGGCAGCCACCGCCAATACGACCCAGTATCTGGACCGCTGGCCCGGAGCTCTCAGCACTTCTCCCACGAGCTACATTTCAGCTCGTCGGTCTTCTCTGGCTACATCTGTCTCGACCGCATCTTCCCCCGAATCAATGGTGTCGGACACGTCTCGGTCGTCTCGCTCGTCGTCGATCTCGTCTGCTTCCTCTCTGGCATCTGCGCCGTCGTCCAAGCTGGACGTACAGGCGCGATGCCGTTACGCGAAGCTGAACAGTGAGAGATGCAGCATGAGACCCACCATTGCATCGGTTCCCGAAGATTACGAGACAGACTGCCTCTCTTCCCCGACTCCTACACCGGCCCCATGGGAAAGGAGCTGCTGGCCATGTCACTGGACACACCACTGGGGGCCAGAAGAGCCGAGGGCGACGATGCTGCTGACGCTGCTCGCGCCTTGCAAGAGCTCCAAAACTATAGCGGTGCCCGTCTCTCGCAGGCGTCTTCCGGTGCTGGGTCAAAGCGTCCACGAACTTCCTCTGTGGACAACTCGCTACAGGCCAACGTCCGTGAAATGCTCTGGGGCCAAACCTTCTACAAGAACCACCCTGAGCAGGAATCTTGCGGCGCTGCGATGCGCAGCGCCAAGCGACTCCGGTATGGGTCTGAAGTTCAAATCCCGACCCTCTCCATCCCCTCCCTTCACCCTGCAGTCGGTGGCCCGGGAGGACCTGGTATGTGGGCCGGAATTCTCGACTGAGGACCCAACCGGCTCGGCCAAGACGATTCATTTCACTCACATATTCACCGTTTGTTATATTATTCCGTTTCCTTTGTAATTCCGAGGGCCGGGGGTTTGCCTTTGCTATCGACTGGAGCTTTGCGGTCTCGCTCACGGATCCGACGACCGGTCAGGACGGGTCGAAAAGCGTGCTTTTGCACTTGCATTTTCAGGATGACGACGTTGAACGGGACTTGACGCGAATGAGCAGTTGATATGTACGATTGGGGTGGGCTCATTCTATTTGACGGTGTTAGGGGTAACCAGCGTTGGGAAGCACTAATTGTGGCATTCTAGTCCGGTCGACTCGTGAAGAGTCGGCTGGGCTCGTCTTATTGCATCAACTCGAGAGCTGATTTAGGAGACTCTCGAGTGGCGTCCAAGTTAATTTTCATTTGGAGCAAACAGGACCGCACTTCGTCGGAACACGAACGCGCCCTGATCTCAAACAGTCGACGCGGCAAGCAAGCAAGCGAGCAAGCAGAACGACGTTTGTCTTGGTTGTCCGAAAGGGCGCACCCAGATAAACGCACTGTTTCGAGAGCCCAAGACAAGACAACAAAGCTTACGAGAGTTGAGGAACGACAACCTCGCAGATAGCATAAATCTGAAAAGAGACGCCGTCTATTGGCTGAACGTCGATCGCTGCCGTCTTAATCCGCCTCCCGGACTTTTACCTGCTGTGCAGCGCACGCGTTTCCGCAAAACCGTGAAGACGGCCGCCCCGCGCGGTGCCAGTGAAGCCACGTCTGTCAGCAGCCTGGCGCCTTTCTGCGCCCGGGCTTGGCCGGCCACCCGCCCGTGTGGTCGACGTGTGACCGACGGTCCAGCCAAGTGCGCCGTGTGGCTGAGCAGAACCGCGGCAGCCCCGCGCAAGGGTCCCAATTTTGCCACCTGCCGTGGCTTTCAGACTGGAGGTGAGTGAGTCATGTTTTGCACGTGGTTACGCAGCAACAAGATCCAGTCGGTCCAGGTGCCCGGGTTCAGCCTTGCAGCTACTGTTGGGGAGCTGACGAACATGGACGCGCTACGGTCACGCGGAAATACAAAGCGGGGGAGTAGGCGTCCTCGCCAGATCGCGAGCGCCAGCCGATCCTTGCCCGATGCCGTCCAGAGGTCGCTGTCTATTCCACAGGTTGCTAAGCCTGGTCACCTGACGCACTCCCGCCAGCCAGTCCATTTGTTGTCAAGCAAACGCGAACATTTGCCCATGAACCAAGCGTCCCTTTCGGTGCAGTCGTGACATGGTCTCTGCAGAAGCCTTCCTGTCAACGGGGCTGATCCCCGGACTAGCTCAAGTTCCACAATCACGCACGTTCACACCGCAGAACGGGTGCTCAACCTGGCATGGGGAGACGGGCTGCCCCCCAACCAGGACGACACCAGGAATATTTTGCATTGGGCTAAGGACGAATGATGCACTCGAATCGAGGCAACGCTCGCATCACCAAGGACGCAGCCGTGTTCAAAGTTGCACATGGTGGTCCTGCCTCGGACAGTTCCAGCACCATCCCCGTTGCAGGGCAGCGAAGGCAAGCGTTTCGGTCGTTGCATGACGTATCGCTCTGCACGAAATGCGCGAGCTTGCACCCCAAAAAGCAGTAGCCGAGTCAACTCAGGCACAGGCAGTTTAATCAGAAATGCAACATTGTCATGGTAAGTGTAGGTAGGTAAGGGGGCATACGTACTAGACGCTGTAGGATAGAACCCGCAGAGAAAACGCCTCCATTTATCTGCCGATATTGACGCGCTATGACTGCAATGCAATATTTCCTGCCTTAATATGAATGAGTCCCCAACAACGCGGTGACGCCGCTGACGATGCTAAATCATCACGCGTATCGTTGCAGCAGCTGGGAGTAGGCAACCCAGGGTCCATAAGAGATGCGAGGCGTCCGGTAACCACCACTCACGGGAGGCCTGGCTGAAGCGGTAGGCATCACGTATTGCCAGGAAATACTAGTCTGGGAAATCCGGCCTCTCTGAGTGCCCAGAGACTGCCACCTTGTGGTTTTGGTCACGTGCCACGGCGGAGGCAATACTCTGAATTGGTCCTGAGCGTGGGACGACTTTGCTGCTAAACAGAGATTATTAGAGCCAAATGAATGTAGGCAGGAAGGTCGGACGGCATACATCTTGAAAACACGACCGACCAACCCTCTTGCGTCGAGAACAATCGCCTCGCCCTGCCGGTGTCAGTCCCAGCCGGCGTGGACGGTTCCGTCAGAGTCGCAAGGCAGCAGTGGTGGCATTTCTGCTCGGCAGTTTGATAAAGGCAGTCGATGGACCAATAGTTTGCCCCAGCGCACTTGAATGCACATCGCGAACCGAAGTAGATGGCCCCGGGACAAGTGTAGGGCTGGGGTGTTTATCGCAGCCCCGCGGTTCGGCGGACATGTCCGTGGAGAAGTCGACAGTGTATGCCATCTATTCTGTATTGCTTGGGAGTACCTCAACAGGTCAGTGTATTGCTTGGGTGTACCTCGCCATCTCAGTGGTGTCTTCCCAGCTTGATTTAGGTAACAAAACCAGCCAGGCGCCACCCGGAAGCCACAAGGCACACCTCAGGACTCTCCAGGGTAACAGACCCTCCCTCCTTGAACCGTGAGAAGGACTCTTGTGCTTGCCCGGATGCAATCTGCAGTCAGCAGGCATATATTGGACCAAGTGCCATCTTTGATGGAAAGTCCCAAAGCTGGTACATATGCACAATGGGCCTATGCGAGGCAGCAGCAGACTATAATGCAAGTAAGGAGGTGGATATCCAAGGTGAGGTATGTATGTAGTGGGTTACACAAATTATCTGAGGGCTTCCATTGTACCCTGCATCATCCCTCAGCTTCTGCCAACAAGGAGGCTGCACCAAGCCCACAGCTTCGGCTGCTGCTTTGGTTTGTTGGGCGCGCGGGTATGCTTGCTGCATGCACATCTGTCATCCGCGTGGGATCTCTGCATCTGCCTCGCCCTTGAGGGTGATGCAAGGGCAAACATCATGTTACCTTACAAGCAAAGGCTACAGTGGCCAAGACTGAAGTGCATCCAAGCTGGCCCTATTACAGCGTGCCACAACTGCTTCCTGTGTTACACAAGCCAGGTGGCCCTGCAGGCACTTCATCGTGCCGTTAAGGAGATACACGGGTATGCAAACCATCGTCTGGAGATTGCACAGGCGGCAGATGACTTCGGACGAGGAGGAGAAAAGCTTCAACTACGAGTAGACCATCCCTATTTGTCTACCAGGACTCTGGAAGCCGTAGCCAACCGGCTGATGCCAGTCTGCCCCGAGGCTGTGTACGGATTGTAGGTAGGTGCTTCGGACAGGCTGGCAGGCAGGCGAGTAATGAAGCACTGAAGTTGACACTTGGGCCCCTGGCGGTAGCAAGGACGAGGCGTCAGGGTCGAACAGGCGAGGAGCTGCTTTGTGGTAACACGAGCTTCTTCCCAGCCGTCCCTTCCGTCCACCCACCTCCGTGGCCCTTCATAGAGGCGGAAACAGAAGAAGCAGAGGCAGAGGCCAGCGGCAACCAACTCCATTTTCCTTTCCAGCCCGCCCTCAGGTTGTCATAACACGAGTACGACAGACCCGGAATTCCGCCGGATTGGTGCAGGTCAGAGGTGGCACGACCTTCTCCTGAAGAAACGCGCTAACCAGCGACCCAACCAAGCCCTCGGCCCTCGGAAGCCAAGCCATGAGCCTGTCACGTCGCAGGCCTTGCTCGTTTGCTCGGTGGCTGAGGCAAGAAACAAGCAAGAGCAATGAGCACACCTCCTGCCCCCCCTCCTTCTCTAGAATCAAGAGGGCTTTGCTGGGAGGACGGTCGTATATATAAGTTCATGGCACGCCCGGGGCTCTCTCCTTTCCCCCTCGCTCAACTCTACCCTTCCAGATCATCACACATCCAGACTTTCTCTGAATACACCCACTCTCGCTCACCACTCGCCAACGCAACTCCCATTCTTTGGACCGGACTCTTTACCAGCCGAGACTTTGACAGTCCTGCTCAAGCATCCACGCATCCACCAAGTGAGCATCTCTTGCTTGATCCAGCGTGTTCTCCTCATATCTTCCACAGTCACTAACCATGTCGCCAGGCCCAGAGAAGAGCCCGGCCTGCCCTCCGCTTCGCCAACCCAGGGACTCCAGACCCAACCATCCAAGATAAAAGAGAAAAAACCCCAGAGAAAGAGAAAAATCATGGCCATCCTCAGCAAAACCGCCGCCGCCGCCACCACCCTCACCTTGGCCGCCCTCCTCGCCGTCTCCGCGGCCACCCAGCAGGGGGACATGACCTACTACAGCCCGGGGCTCGGCGCCTGCGGCGGGACCAACTCGGAGTCGGACCGCGTCGTCGCCCTCAACACGGCCGACTACGGCGGCGGCAGCGCCTGCGGCCGGGAGATCACCATCAGCTACGGCGGCCGGTCCGCGGGCAAGGTCACCGTCGTCGACCTGTGCCCCGGCTGCACCCCCGGCGGCATCGACGTCTCCCCCGTCGTCTTCCAGGAGCTGGCCGACCAGACGTTGGGGCGCATCCAGGTCGATTGGCAGTGAGTTCTCTGAAAGTGGGTGAGGAGGGAGGGACAAGCGACCAGCGGGGGACCTGTCCCTCGCAGGGGCTGTGACGCAGATCGGGAGGGTGGGGACCCGATGTGATGAGATGAGGACAGAGAGAGAGAGATATGACGACGGCTCGGCTTTACGATGTTGATGATCAACCACGGTCCTTTCCCGGCTTCCCATTCGCTGTATCTGATAGTTTTATTGTCTTTGCTGTGGCTGGACCCCTCGAGTAGCAAACATGTTGATATCTACCTACCTACCTCGACTCAGACGCTGCGCGCATGCAATATCCCACGCATTGTCGTCTGCATGCTTCTCTCAGAAGTACACCGCATCGCATCGCATCGCATCCATCAGCTCTGTGAGGGTGGCCAGGCAGAAAAAACACACAGACCTTGTCAAGAGTGCCTACCATCACAGCTTCCCGTACCAAAGGCATTCGCGCCTCACGAGAGGCGGAGCGGCGCGACCTTTGATTGTCCGTGTCTCACGCTGCGACAGCGGCGGACCCAGCCGCCAGGGGCCTAACTAGCTTCCTGTACGAGTAGACGCCCGCTCGACGCCACGTTATGCACGGCGATTCTGACGTCTGCTGCCGTAAGCAGCCAAGAAACTCGACAACTCGCGCATCCAACTCGCGTTTTCTTTTTCTTTCTTTCTTTCTTTTTCTAGTCTTCTTTCTTTTAGTTAGAAATCCGACAGCCCCTCCGTCTCCTCCCAGCCAAAGCTGACAGGCGTCCCGTGTTCCCGCTGGATCTGGCAGGTGGCCCAGAGGGACACGGCAGAGCTGAGAGGCCTGGGCTGGCTGGTGTCGTATCTCTCGAAATCCGTGCCTGGCGCGGGGATTTTTACTGGCCCTCCCAGCGGCCGCGTTTACAGCTTCAGGGGCGGGCGGCGCAGCCAGTCGGGGGGGATCTGGGACCCCTCCCTGCTCTCTGATTCATGTTACCCATGCCATGCCCCTCTCTCCCTGGCCCCTCGTGCCCCCCTCCGCCTGGGTACGATCTGCTTTCCGACCCGCGTCCAAGGGGGCGGTGACTTGGGTATTTAGCCCGGCGCCTCCTTGCCTTGGTGGGGATACCCCGTGTTCATCCGTACGGCGGGTTCCTATGCAGTCCTGACAGGACATTCCATCAGCCAGGGGCGGAAGGGGGTGACCTATAAGCAACTAGCACCATGGCCTATAATTCGTGTCGAGACTCGATGAGGGGTTGCATACCGCAATGTCCCATGCGCGGGGAGGGGCGGAGGACGACTTTAGACCTGCAGCGTGGCGCCTTTTGTGTAACGGTGGCTGCTCTTGTAGCCCCTCCCCCTCTCCCCTTACTCTCTGCGGGTTTCGCCCAGTCGATGATGGGCCCCCGCTCGCCTGCCATGCGGCCCTTGGTGACACGGCGGTTGACACTGACAGTGTTGGTCTCCTCTGAGCCTGAGACCTCTTCTCTTGCAAAGAGGGAGAGGGACTTTGTCGGACAGGCGGCCTGGCGGCGCAGAGAATAGAGACGTTGCTCTAGGGCTGCCCCTTCAGGTAGCGGGACGGCATTGGCTCTGCTGGGATCTAGGGCATGAAGCCTGGCTCAGGGTCTCGTCCGCGTAGTAGGGCCAGGAAGGCAGGCTGGAGGGAACGAAGGTCTGGATCTGTCGTACTGGGAGAGTCGAGGGCCTGAAGTCTCTGCGCGTCTGTTTCTGAGCTGTGCTGAGTGGCATATGGAGGTCTTTTCAAAGAAAGACGCACCTGTTGCTCGGCAAATGTGCTGTTGGCCTGCTAAGATAAGGCATGTCGGCAAGAACTTCTCGAGGCTAGATCAGAAATACTACATGTTAATCGAATTCGAGATGATGTTCAGTGCGCGTCTCGGGGCCGTCTAATCTCACATTGATGCTCTGCCAGACTCAAGTAAAGACGCAGGAAGGGGAAGGATAAAGGAATTGGCAAGGGAAATGGTTCTGCATCGAGCGACTTGTTATCACAGCGGTAAGGAAGTGTGACCTCCAAGACGATATAAGGGCGTCTCATAGCGAACGCAGCTGACAGCAAGCTTCTCCTGTTGGTCTTTGGATCAGCCACATCAACGACGCTCCTCCTCTAAGGGCTCGGCACAAGTATGAGAACTTGCGCAGTTTGGAATCGTGATCTCGATCTTTGTCGTGATGATGATTCGATGACACGGGATAGGTAGAGCCCACGATCAAGACCACACCATCGGGATTCTGACAGCCTCGGTGAGCACAGCGCAGTGTTAGGCATAATCTGAAGCGTGTATCGCCTTGTGCCATTGGGTGAGCTTGATGGCTCTTGTCTCCGCCTGACGAGAGAACTAGATCGGTGCCGCAAAGGATTCAGTTTGCCCGCTGCCCTCCTTCTCCCTCTCTTCAGCGACGAGGACGTACGGTCACGATATGAACGCGCTGTAGCCACAGATAAGCAACAGTAAATTGGACTGGTCTGGCGACAACAAGCGACTGAAGAGCCACTCTCAAGAGACTCTGCCTCTGGCCCACCGGCTCTTCGTGCTCGTTGGGGAAGCTGCACAGGGGTCGCCAGTATAGACCATGCTGCTGTCACCAGCACGTCGTCTCTCATGGGCATTCGATTGAGGGCTGTGAGACCGCGTAGCACATGCCGTGGATGGAGGCAGATGCGAGTCTCTGTCGCGTAACTCGCCAGTGCCACGTGATGAGCAGAAGACAAAGTAAGAGGGTAGGGGGAAGGCTTTCGACAGGCATTGCCACACCAGCCCCAGATCCATGCGAACAGGCAAGTTAGCGACGCACCGTGTTGCCCCCTACTACTGCTGGATGGATCGACATTGAATGCAGAAGTGGTTGCAATTCATGATGAGACCATCGATACGCTCACAAAGACCATATCCTCAATCCTGACCCATGTACAGGCACCGAAGCAGTGTACATAAGGAAGTAAGGTAGGTAATTGACTGGCAATCGTACCTTCCGTTTTCTCTAGCAATCTGCAGAGAGAAAAGGAGGCCGGCTGGCGCGGCAACTGCGACCCGCACGCACACCCACACGCACACTCACACGCGCTGCTTCCCAGCACAATAAAATAGAACAAACGGGCAACAAATTTTCGAAATTTCTTGCAAAGGTGCTCCCGGCAAAGACTCAGGGCCAGCTGGGGACGCGTTTCAGTGCACACTTCCTCCGCCGCATTCATCCGCCTCAGCCTTTCTGGCCGTGCGTTCCCACTTGCCTCTCGTTTCCCCATCTCCCTCCCCAACACTGGGCACTTCGAGTTTGCCTTTCCTTCAGCAGGTTGTTGTTCTTCACGAGCATCTTTGCCATCGTTGAGGAATCGGCAACACACCCGCGCCAGGCTCTTCGCATCACGACTCGCGGCTGCCATCTACCTCAGCTGCTGCTGCTTCAAGCAAACCACTGCCGGTGATAGCCTCACCTCCAACCTCGCCTCGCGATTGTGAGTCTAAAATTTTCCCATCATTCCTCTACAAGACGCGTCCGTCTACCAACCCTTGCCTTAGCGCTTCTCCCATACTGTTTGTCTCTTGACCGACCTTGGAACCCCCCATTCCTTCCCCCATCATTCTCGTTTGAGGTCCACCCAGCGATCGCCTCTATCCAAACAAGAAAAACATCTCACTCTCATGTCAACCTAAGCCCATCCCGTGAGAGTCCAGCTCCCAACATCCATCAGACATCCATCAGTCACGTCAACATCGCGATCGTCGGCAGCGGCAACTCTAGTTTCCCGTCTGTTACCCCATCCTGCGTTCTCAGTCATCCATTTGACCATCATCACCTCGCCTTGACAAGTCACACCGACGCGTCATAAACCCAGTTACTCACCTCACCCATCCTCCCTCTGCTATTTTCCAAACAAACGCAGGTTTGGCGGTCTTGTTCTCACACTCTCGTCCACCACGTCCTCTTCACCCGCCGCCCCTTCAGCCTCATCAAGTCGGATAACCCCTCCTCTGCTACTCTTCCTTCCACTGTGATCAAACGTCCGCTGACCCTCAGGCCCACCTACCAGTCGGATAACACAACTCTTTCACCATGTCTGAGCTTGGAAACCAGCAGGGTGATCCCTCGCAGCGATCCGAGGCGCCTCCCGAGCCCAGTGACTTTGGTTCCAATGTCGTCAGATACGAGTGGGACGGTGAAGAGGGCGATATCGGCCCCAGAAGTGAGGAGCTTGAAAACGCTCTGTTCGGCAAGCCAGAAGACCGCATCTCGTTCGGAATCGATTATTCCATGTAAGTTATCTTTCTTGTATTATTAAGATGAAGTGCTAAGCCTTCAGGGTCGAGAAAATCGATGTCGTCCAGGAAGGCGCGATCAATATTAAGCCCATCGCCTCTTTCGACAAGGCCGGTTTCCATCCCGCCATGCTCGAGAATGTCAAGATGGCAGGCCTCAAATTTCCAACCCCGATCCAAAAGTACTGTATTCCTGCCATCGGCATGGGACATGACGTGATCGCAATTGCCCAGACCGGTGAGTTCTCACATATGGCGGCACACTTAAGCCTGCTGACATATTCTCGACAGGCTCTGGAAAAACGGGCGCATACATGATTCCGATCTTGAACCAGCTCATGGGCAAAGCAAAAAAGCTGGCTGCACCCCGTCCATCCCCTCAGGAGTTTGCCGCGGGAACTGCTGTTCCGGTTCGCGCCGAGCCCCTCGTCGTGGTCATCTGCCCCGCTCGAGAGCTGGCCATCCAGATCTTCGACCAGGCCCGCAAGCTCTGCTACAGAACCATGCTTCGCCCTTGCGTCGTCTATGGCGGCGGCCAGATAGGTGGCCAAATCCAGCAAATCATGCGTGGATGTGACGTGCTGATTGCAACCCCTGGCCGCCTTGTTGACTTCATGGAGCGCGCGGACGTTTTAACCATGGCGCGCGTCAAGTACATGGTAGTCGATGAAGCCGATGAGATGCTTCAAGGTGACTGGGAGGACCAGTTCACGAAGATCCTCTCTGGCAGTGGTAGGTTCCCCTTTGTCCATGTCAAGCAGATTGAAGGCTGACCAGATCCAGACCAAGCAGACAGTTTCCAGCTCTCGCTCTTCTCGGCCACCTTTCCCAGGGCTATGAGACAGATTGCCAGAGAGTATCTTTCAGATGATCATTTCCGAGTCCGAGTCGGCCGAATCGGCAGCACTCATTCCAACATTGTCCAGGAAGTCGTTTGGGTCGATGCCGCGCAGAAGCAGACAGCTCTCTTTGATCTTCTCTGCGATACCGTAGGAATCCGCACCATCATCTTTGCGAACAGTAAAAGAACTGTGGATCAGCTTGATGATCTTCTCTTCCACAAGGACGTTCCGGCCACTTCAATGCACTCTGATCGTTCTCAGCTAGAGAGAGAAGATGCCATGCGCGCATTCCGAGCTGGCAGAAAGCCGATTCTCATTACCACCGGGGTTTCGGCTCGCGGCATCGACGTGAAGTATGTTGGTAAGTTCTGCTCTACTCCGACTGCAACACTCCTGCAGCCTCACACAACACACGCTAACATTTACAAGGTCATGTCATCAACTTTGATCTTCCAAGCGTGGACCACGACGGCATCCAAGGTTATACCCATCGCATTGGTATGCGCCTACCATACTTCTCACATTCAATATGGAAACTAACTCACGGCAGGTCGCACTGGTCGCATGGGCGCCACTGGCCGCGCAACCTCTTTCTACAACGAACGAGATGATCCGATTGCACCTGAATTGACCAAGAAGCTCATGGAGACGGGCCAGAACATCCCCGACTTCCTTGAGCGGTACAAACCTGAGGACGGAACTGAGCTCAACTTTGATGAAGACAACACGGACAACGAAGACGAGCTCGAGGCAGGTGCTGACGGCAACGGAGGCACCAGCGGCGAAGCCTGGGGTACGTCTGGCGACACCAATGGCAACAACAATGCTGGTGCCTGGGGCGCGTCTGGTAACGCCAATGGCAACAACGCTGACTGGTGAGTCCCTGGACAAAGCAGCGGAACCCCGGAACACCTGGGCATTGGCATCTGAATTTCTCATGGTATTTGGGGGAATCTCTCAGGCCGAAAAACTGGCGGAAAAGATCGAACATGTGCTTTGCGAGTCGTTGATTATAGAAGATTGAATGAATGGGCTCGCGACGAGGACTCTCAGGGAGGCCGATGTGACGAAGATCACTCAGATAGTCAACGACGCAGATTTTTTCAGCTATTATTACATGTTCATGGAATCAAGTGACGGATGCAAAGCAGAGACTTGGAGACGTACGAGACCCTACGATTAAATGTGCGATACTGAGGGGCGCTGCTCATCTTCGATCCAGCTTCCAATCTGGCTCTCGCATTGCTCTGTTGTGAGATCCAAACACGCCCGCGTTTGAACCTGTTGGTACACTGCGCCGCGGACTCGGTTGGGCGTTAGACTTGGCTGTCAAAGTCCGACACAGGTCCAGCTCTCGTATAACTGGATCCATGGCCCCCCGAGACAGGGCGGCTCGGTGGATGAAGGCAGGTATGACAGCTTTGCATGAAGCGATGGGAGGGTGGGCGGCCGCGAATGGCTCTTGTCGCCTGGCTGGACGGTGCGCCAGGTCCAGGGAATAATACGTGGCGAGGGCTGCCATAGCCGTGGCGACCATGTCTCCAATGCGTGGCGATGCTGAGAGCAACTTCTGCTCGTCGGGTAGTCAGCATAAAAGGAGTGAGTGTGAGATGGTCCACATCAAGAGGCGGGCGCAACGCAGTCAGCATGACAGGCAACGGCTGACGTAAAGAAAAGGCGCACCCGGCGCGAGAGAGACATGGAGGGTATGGAGGCAGGATATAATATAATGCGGGCACTCCAGCGCACTCCATGAATCTGGTGGTCCCGGAGCGAGAATGCTGAGGTAGTCAACAATCTGGACGACCAAAGCCCGGACGGCCTCTTCGTCTCCCCACAGCGAATCTCTGGTGGGTTGTTGTTGTCATTATTCTCTGCCAATTACTCGAGCAGCACCACCCCACGTGCATCCCTTTGATCAAGATGCGGTTGCCACCCAGCCCTCACCTTCTTCTGCTCCCGCTCATCATCCTACTGTCGAGCGCCATTGCGCAACCCCTGGGGCACGACGACGACCACCGCCACCATCCAGGCCCCTGGGCCCGCGGCGGCCCTGTCGATGACGCGCACGTGGAGCGGCGCGCGGCGGCCGGGCTGAGGGACGACGATGACGTGTGGAAGATGATCCTGATCTACCGGCGGGTGCTCAGCACGGTGTCGATGGCGCTGGCGGCGTACTCGGACGGCGACGTGCCGGAGCGGATGGCGGCGAACTGGTTCCTGGGGCGGCCCAGCAGCGAGTGGAGCGCGGAGGGGCAGGAGATCTGGGCGCGCATGTACGAGCGCGGCCTGCGGCGGGATTGGCTGCGGGCGGACGACCCGGGGTACACGGCGGACGGGGCGCACCGGTTCGCTCCGGCGCCCGCCGGGGCTGCGGGAGCGGGGGGGGACGTGGTGGTCGGGCGGGAGGAGGTGCTCGCCGAGTTCGAGCGGATCGGGCTGCCGCCGCGCGACGGAGGGCGGACGCTGCTGGAGCTGGGGTACTACACCGCGAGGGAGGAGAGGCAGGCCGAGGCGAACAAGAGGAAGAGTGATTGGCTGTTTTCAAATCCTGCTCCGCCTTTGTATTAGCCCGGGGGACAAGTGTGTGTGCGAGTGAGTGAGTGGGTGTGAGAGAGAGAAAAAGGGGGGTGTTTCCTGAGTGGAATCTCGCTGTATGGGGGAGGAGGAGAGGGGGGTGGAGATATTTCTTCTCCCAACGCCTACCTTGTCACATCGATGATACGCCCGTGGCCAGCGAGGTGGCTCTTTTCTTTTTCTTTTATAGAGAGTGAGAGCGCGGGTTCATGGAGGCGGCCCTCACAGGGGAGTTTCTCCGTCCAGTCTTTCCGAGGTTTATTACGCGAACCATCACTATCCCGTCTCGCTTTCGAGTCAGCTGGGCGGTGCGGACTGTTGCGTGCGTCCAGCATTGTTTTATTTTTTGCCTTTTTCTTCAATCGTTTGGTATTCATTCATTCGTTCCTCTAACACGTGTATCACGTCCCTGGTCCCTAAATTACCTAGAGTGGTTGACGATTTGTGCAACCGGTAGTTGCAGTAGTGGACGGGAGTTTGAACCCTCGAGAATCACCGGGCTTCACGTTTTGCCGCCGCTGCTGACGACGACGCTGGTCTTGCTCGTCACCATGATCCCTCCGCCGCCGCCGCCCCTGCCGCCGCCCCTGCCGCCGCCAGGCCTGTCCACCGGCGACGAGAAGCCGGCCGCCTCCTCAAGGTCCGCCTCGCTGCCCGCGTCGTGGTGGTGGCCCGCGGTGACCCGGACCTCGAGCCCGCCGCCGCCGCGGCCGCCGCGCTCCAGGTCGAGATTGTCGTCGTCGCCGGAGGACGAGCCGTCGGAGCCGGCGCGGTAGCGGGACGTCTGGAAGCCGTAGCCGTAGCCGCAGCCGCGGGTGTTTCTGTGGCCGGGAGCCGCCAGCTTGCGGACCGAGTCGGACTCGTCTGCCGCCGACACCGCAGCTACCGCCGCCGCCGATGACGACGACTTCTCGTCCCTGCTGGTCCCCATCGTTGACGCGGCGGTCTTGTTCTTGTCGTTGTTGTGGAGGCTCTTGAGCCGGATGAAGGACGACTTTGTCGTCCGCGTGCCGCGCGAGTGGGAGGCGCCGCCGCCGCCGGTGCCAGCGCCGCCTCCGCCGCCGCCACCGGAGCCGTCGTGGCTGCTGCGGACGCCGCAGATCTGGAGGATCTTAGAGTACACGGGCCGAAGGAGGGGGAGGCAGGCTTTGTCTCTCGGTGGTCAGCATGTTCTTTGGTGGAGTTGTGTTTGTTTTTTTCTCCTGTTTTCTCTCGCTTTTGTCTTTTTCTTCTCACTGGCTTTTCCTCTTGAGAGATCCACCTTATTGTTGAAAGGAGGAGAGAAAGAGATGATGGAAACATTAGAAAAAAAGAAAAAAAAGAAAAAAAGAAGAAAAAAAAACTCACCACTGAGAATGCCCAGGTTGACCTCGACGTTGCCCCAGATCATGATGCCGGCGGAGCCCCAGTTGACCTCGGGGGAGTAGGGGTCGAAGAGCTTGGCAAAGGTGGCGGTGAGGATGGAGGAGACGCAGACGACGAAGCCGAAGCCGAAGAGGATCATGAGGGCGGCGCGCTGGGCGCGGCGCAGCTGCAGCTGGTGGATCTGGAAGAGGGGCACGGCCAGGATGCACAGGTCGAGGACGACGTGGATCAGCACCGTCGCGAAGATGAAGGTCGAGTCGTTGATGCAGTACGCCGCCTCGACGCTCTTGTCCCAGTAGGCGTGGATCGGCCAGCAGTGGAAGATGGCGACGAGAGTCTGTTTTTGTTCCCCCCCCCCAAAAGTCATGAGTGGTCGAGTCAGCCAAGAGATGTGAAGACATGAAGAGACGAGAGAGAGAAATGACTCACCCGCGCCATCAGCCACAGTATCACCAGTGCCACCAGAATGAGCACGGGCACTCGGATCTTGGAGGAGCCAAAGACTCGCCAGAGGAAGGAGAGCAGAGCCAGCTGCGAAAAGGCCAGAGACGCCGCGTAGACCAGCTCGACTGGGTAGAGGTAGGTGGCCGTAACTTGGAGGGCCTGCTCCGGAGTATACCAGGTGATGTCCTCCAGGAAGAGGCCCAGGCCGTGGGCGGTCCCTTTTGTTTTGTAAAAAGAGGAGGGGGGCGGGGCGGAAGTCAGCAACTGTGCTCGTCTTGGGAACTGGCAGCTAGCTATGAGTGGTCCGCATCGCATGAGCAGGTTGGCCTTACAAAGAAATATGCAGACTTGATACGCCATGCCGAACAGCTGCTCAGGGGTTCAGGCCAGTCAGTCAGTCAGTCAGCCGTGGGTGTGTGTGTGTCTTTTCCAAGTAGTTCTTCTCTGGAATTCGACTGTCGGGTGGGTGGTGGGCTTACGTAGGACAGGATGATCAGGTAGTCATCCTTGCCCAGGCCCTGGCTGGTAATGTGCCGCGCGTAGACACGGAGGACGAGGGCGGTGGTCGAGAGGATGGTGAAGATGATGCCGGTGGCCCACAGGGCCGGCTGGCGCGTGGGAGCCATGGCCAAGCAAAGGGGGCGGTATTCGATTCTGCGGCGATGCCGTCAAATCGTCTAGGAGCGAAGCGTCAAAGAAAACACTTGGCTTGACGGTGGTGGGCAAGACCTGCTTCCTCCCTTCCCATGCCTATAGAGGGCTCGGGGGGGGGGGGGGGGGGGGGAAGGGAAGGTAAGAGGGGATGCCCTTCTTTTTCACTCGTAGCGACGACGACATGATGGTGTCCGAGTTTTAACACGGCAGAGATAGCCAGAGGAGTGTCCCAAGCTCTCGGGAGAACTGACTATCCGCAAGGGGCTAAATGATCAAGATGCTGTGACGAAGGAAGTGCTGCCGCTGCTGCGGAATAGATGGATATGGGCTTGAGTGCGGACGTGCCAAGGTGTCTGTCAGCAGCCAACCCCCGCGGCGATCTTTCTTCGCCTCTGCTTGCTGGACCTGCCAGAACCCTGCAAGGCTAAACAACAACAGAGGTTAGCACTGGCACTAAGTAGGGTCTCGCAGGGAGGTAAACACGGGGTAACGGACGAGTATCGTGGTTGAGTTGAGTTGAGGTGGAGAGAGACCCTGCCTGCGTGCCTGCTTACGAGTCACTAATAAGTGCCAGCCAGCGAGCAGAAGAGGTACTCGTATTCAATGCTCAGATGGGGTGTGGGCATCGGAAGAAGCGGCACGCCTGTCAGGTGGACACACGCAGACCGGCCTACTCGTAGTTCTATTTGACAGATACCGTCTTGACGCCAACCAAATTAATAAAGTGGCATCTCGCTCGTCGGCCCCGCGGGCGGGTGCAAGCGTCACCTTACGAGTATGCGTGTGAAGGTGTCCCTGCTTTCTTCTTCCGTTACGGACGAAAGCGGCGGCGCCATCAGCACGGACACTCGCGGATGCATGCACACACACTCGCCGTGCGACTTTGCAAGAGCGCTGATCTCGAGATTCACAGGCGACGAGATGTGGGTGTGTGCGGCTCTTAGCACCAGGCATGTGCGTGTCTCGTTGCCTTTCTTTGAGGAGAAGCCGACTGCCGAGCCCAAATATGAATGTGTGCGTGTGTGTGTGTGTATGGGAGTGTCGGGTGAGGTGGACTACAGATTGATATTTACGATATCATGACACAAAGAAACTGCACTGCGAATGTCAGCGGAGATGAAGACGCATCGAGGAAAGAGAAGAACAGAAACAAGGCCAGGTACGAGTAGAAGGCCGGAAGAGGCTTGCCCACCACGTCAACTTGGACCAACTCTGCTGGCTTGTCAATGAGGAAAGAACCAACTTCAAGCTTGTTACCGACTTGACTTGTTCGTGCCGTACGTACGTACATAGGTGCGAGTACTGATGGTTCCTGTTGTTCCGCTTGCCAGGCTGATGGACCCGCCAAGGCCCAAGATCCGTCCGTACGAGTAGTCACTGGTAGTGTGCAGTAGTTCTCCCGCGCGCACGGGCACAGGCCGTACTCGTAGAATCGTCTCTCTCAGGGGAAGTCTTCGTAGCCGCCTGTCGATAGTGCGTGCGCGTTGGCCTTGGCCACTACGCCCCTTGATGAGACCTCGGTGCTAGCGTGCCGAACCCTACAAGGGCATACTCACATGCGTGATACTCTACGAATACTCGTACGAACGAATACTAATAACTTGGCAGGGGTGCATGGACACCGACCTAACCGTGCTAATCTATACTCGTGCGAGTATGCCATCTGATCGGATCTTGGCTCGCAAGCAAGCAACCGGATGATCCCCACACCCATGTTCCCTACATAAGCCACTCGCGAGTGTACTCGTACCAGGATTTCCACTTGGGCGAGGAACGATCAACAGCGACCTCAGCCTGCCCGACCTAACGTATTATTCAAGTAGTTCATCAATCAGCTCAGCTCAGGGGTTTGCAATGGAGCTGGTACAGACACTGCGCGACAAGCCTGGTCCGACCGGCCAGGCGATAGGCTGGCTTACTGTATTGGCGAAATTTGGTGAGCGACTCGGTCACATTCTGCGGATTACACGGGGGCGGAACGACGGAATCTGCATCTCATCCGGGTAACGGGGGCTGTGTGTAGAGTTGGAGTCCGGGCCGCATCACCGACTATGATTCGAGAATGCACTCTCCTGCGTAACGTACGCACGGCAGCCACGGACTGCCCAAAGAGACCGCCGAAGCAGATCATCGAGCCGCATGACGACAGGTCAACGGGGTTTATCTGTTCCTGCGTCGTGTCGGGCTATGCGAGCGACATGTCCGGAGTGGTATCTGATCTGGGGGCCCTCATCATTCCCCCAATCCCCGGACTCGCCGTCCCGCAATCCTTGCGCGCCCAGCCAGCCAGCCAGCCCCCAGCCTCGGTAACCTGCCTGAGGAGACACCACCGGGATTACAGAGGTCTCTTTCAACCGGCACAAGGCTGGGCAGTCTCGTTGTCGAGCCGAGTAGCTGGAGCCAAGTAGTCCTCCAGAACGCCGGCTGAGGCTCACAACTCCGAGCCGCGTCATGGCACACAAGCCCGGGCTGACTGAGGCGGCCCACGTCCACGTAAACTCAGACCTCAACAACAATAGATTCGTGGAACCGGCGGCGGCGGCGGCGGCGGCGACGACAGAAATCTCAACCGAACCGCGTCTTGCTTACTAGGCACGGAGAATAGACATGGAGTCGCCAGGACTGCTGGATTCTACATCACGGCGCAGGCAAGAGTATAAAGAGACAAGGCATCGTTTCCAAAAGGCGACCACGATAGCCATCACCGATCACACCATCGCCGACAACGACGACAATCCAAGGAACAGCCATTCAACGACATATCCATCTCTATAGGATTCATCTAGCCAAACACCGAAACACCGACAAGATGCGCTCCTCGATGATCTTCACAGCCGGCCTTGCTGGCCTTGTCGGGCTTGCCAGGTGAGCAAGGCTTGCTTACCTATTCGCGCCTATCCTTGATTCCCACACACACACACACACACACAGAGGGAGGGAGAGAGACACTTGGCTGACCCTACAATAGCGCCGGTCCCCTGATCACCCGCGACTCGACCTTCCCCGACGACACCTGCGGGCGCAGCGACAAGGTGAAGCTGACGGCCGAGATCAAGGCGGCTCGCAAGCTGGCGCAGAAGGCCTCGTCCGACGGCGCCGCCGGCACCCTGGCCGGCACCGCCTACTACAAGGCCTACATCGCCTCCTCCTCCTCCTCGTCCCCCGCTGCTGCTGCTGATGTCGTCTCCGAGTACGCGCGCCTGGCGGCCGTGCTCGACAGCGACGACGAGTCGGTCGTGTGGGAGGCGACGTGCGATGCGGCCTCGGCCGGCTGCCAGGCCGGCGCCTACGTCGAGGTGACGAGCCGCGGCCTCAACTTCTGCGAGCGCTACTTCGACAGCGGCAGCAGCGGCAGCGTCATCGTCTCGACCGAGGACACCGAGGACGCCTGCGCGTCGCTCGACGTCGCGGCCGCCGCGCGCTCCCGGTCCGCCGTCATCCTGCGCTCCATTGCCAAGACGGCTGGTGGGAGGTGAGAGAGTCTTTTTTTTTCTTTTTCTTCTCCTTCTCATTTTCTTTCCATCAAGTTATCCCAGGGAATGAGCTTGACTTGACTTGACTGAGGCTGACACGACAAACCACCGAAACGCAGCGCAAAGGACTACGCCCTGGGCAGCGCGGCGAGCCAGGCCCTGGCGCGGGGCGACTTTGACCGCTCGTCCGCGCCCTACGCCGACCCGGCCGACGTGCTGTGCCCGGCCGCCGACGGAGAGGAGGGCGCGTGCCCCGCCGAGGCGTCCGCCGCCAACGCCGACTCGCTGGCCCTCGTCGCCGTCGGCGTCGCGTACAGCGCCGTCTGCGGCAGGGCCATCCCTATCCCCGCGGCGGCCCAGGGGGGCCCCGTCGTCTGGAACTAGAAAGGGGACAGACAACTAAGTTGGCTAGCTCACTGTCCCGCCACCCCTCTTCGTTTTGTTTCTTCCTGCTGGCGGGATTGCTTGGGTGAGAGCGCTTGTCGACACGAGGCGGTCGTGACTTTTTCTCCGTCCAGTCGGACTTAAGGCGTCGGGGTAGCAACAGTCCGGAGCGTGCCGGTTGTGTTCCTTGTCTCTTGCGACTCGGGGCGCGGCGGGCGGGGTTGATAAATCGGCGATCATTTTGTCACTCTATCTTGCCCGCTTCCCTCTGCGACTGACCTCTTCTGTTCTTCATACTTCACATCTAGATGAGACGGACACTTTCAATAGAATTGGGCTTTGCCATCACTGCAGCAGTATGGCGCTCTTGGACTCGTGAGAAGGAGGAGTGGAGTGCCATGGACAGAGGGAAACCAGCACAGCCGAAGGGTTACTAGTCCTTCCTGAACGTCGTGAGCCATGCTTCTTTCGTCCACGAAAAGGAAAGTCTCGTGGTGTAATAAGCAAGACACAACACACACATTCCAGTCGACGATATTCTTCTTCATGGTCCTTTCGTTGCAATAACCCCACTTGGAATGAACGTCAAAAGGGACTGGCCTATCGGGCCAGTAGGCAAAAGATTGCGGCGAGCCGGGATCGAACCAGCGACCTCCAGATAGCAATGTTGCCCGAAGTTGACTTCAGTCTGGCGCTCTCCCAACTGAGCTATCTCCGCAATGGTGCGCAATCAGAACTCGCTGGGTGCGGGAACTTGATGAGGAAAAGCCGTACTACGCAAACCTATAACACCAGGATTCACGTCTACCTCCACGACTTTGTGACCCCTTCCCGCGGGAACAGCATTGCAGCTCCTCGGTAGGGTCTGTCGATATGCTGCAACCTGGACCTTGTCCGATACAGGCGAGATGAGAACTTTCTCGTGCGAGCCTACTGTTTGCTCGTTTGTCTACTTATTTACCCTCTTCGCTCGAAGCAAGCAAGCCTGGCTGATCTCTCTTCAATCCCAATCCGCTACGAGGTCGCTTATTCTTAGTACCAACAGGTGAAGATGATGTTTTTTTGACATGATCATGGATGGGCCTATTCTTCCTACTACATGATGAAGCCCTCCCACAAGGCGTCCTCGCCGCCGCCTCGCTGCTGCTGCTGCCGCGGCGCCTCGTAGTCGCCCATGCCGTCGCGCAGGGCCTTGTCGAGCAGGGCGGCGGAGCGGCCCGCGGCGCCGCCCTCGCGCTTGGCCGAGTCGACGCCCAAGGCCACGGCGGCGCCGAACCGCCGGTGGAAGACGGCCTGCCGGTCGGCGCGGTCGCGGTACACCTCGCTGTCCTCGTCGCGCGGCGGGCGGAACAGGCCCAGGAACCCGAACGCGTCGGCCTGCTGCTGCTGCTGCCCCGCGCGGGGGCCGGAGACGAACTGCGCGTGCCAGTCGCTGGCGCGCCACGCCAGCTCGGGCTCGGGCCGGAACCCGGCCTCGAGGAAGCGCGCCAGCACCGCCAGCTGCCGCGGGAACGATTGCCCGTGCTTCTTGGCGCCGAACGTCGTGCGCGGCGCCACTGTCCACCCGCTGCTGCCGCTGCCGGCCCTGCTGCCGGTGCCGGTGCCGGTGCCGGTGTGGGCTGGCGTGCCGCCGGCGGAGAAGGACGAGGCGGGCGCGGTCGAGGCCCAGCCCAGCACGGACATGAAGTCCTTGAGGGGCTTGATCCAGCACCCCGGGGTGGCCACGACGCTGTCGCCGGCGGCGTCGAGGAGCCACTCCATGTAGTTGAGCCCGTCGTCCTTGATCTCCTGCGAGATGTTGGTCATGGCGCCGCGCACATAGAGGATGATGCGCTCGACGTGCGGGCGCACTTGGTCCGGGGCCAGGGCGCGCAGCAGCTTGAGCAGCTGGCCGCGGACGGGCCCGGACGAGTCGGACATGCACGGCAGGACCTTGTGGAGGAGGGTCGCGGTGCCGACCGGGTTGGTGGGCGGGTTGGTGGACAGCTGGCCGGTCAGGAAGGACAGGGCGTCGCGGCGCTGCGAGTCGGTGCGCGAGCTGGTCTGCGCCAGCTGGTGCTTGAAGCGCTCCCGAGCGTCCGGGGCATCTTCGCGGAGCTGCTGGTGGAGGACGATGGCTGCGAAGGGGGCCGGGAGGTCAGCAAAACAAGCAGTCAAGAGGAGGAGGGGGGGTAAGGAGGAGGCATCGAGTCAGCATACACTTGGACTTGAAGCTCGTATCCGTGAAATTGGAAGCCTTGGCCTTGGCCTTGCCGACCTTGAGCTTGGGTTTCTGGAAGTCCTGCTTCTTCTCCTTCTTCTTTCTGGCGCTGGAACCCATCTTATTGTGCTGGCCCCGTCATGCGGATGGGCGCGGGGAGCGCGCAGGATAGTCGGGTAAGCCTGCGAGTCGTGTGGTTCAGCCGGGGCCCAGGGCCATCGTCAGCCTCGGCGCCGCAGTGTGAGTGAGTGTCGGGGCTGGCCGTTCCGGGGGTATGATGTCGGTGGGCCGGTGGGATCCCGACTTTTTGGCGGTGGCTTGCGGCAGAATGGGTCTGCGTGCAAACCGTGTTACCTACCGGGGCGCGAAATCGCAGACCAGTGCACCGTGCAGCACAGCGCCGAACGACATATGCATCTAGAGGGGCTCAATGTGACCCCATCAAATCAATGCCAGCATCTGCACCACTGGAGACGGGACCGGCGTGCTTTGGAAAGGCCCACCCGAGAGTACTTGGGTACCTTGGTTGCCCCGCGGGACCGCCGTGGCAGCTAAAGTGCATCGTCAACAGTCTGGCCCTCTCCTTGGAAGGCCCATTGCTTCTGCTCCAGATGCGCCCCAGACGACCCAACTCACCACATCCATCGCCACCACACTCGGTCAATTGCCACTCTCTCACTTACTTGGCCCCAGACATCTGCAGCCCACATGATCCAGCGCTGATCTTTGGCTCACTCCCGCCCGCTACTTCATCCCTTCAGAAACAAGCTCACCATGGCAGACAAGACACCTGTAAGTACTGCCCGACGTCGGCCTTGCTGCTCGGGACCCAGCTGACCGCTCATGCCCAGCAAGCCGCCAATGCCGACTCGATGGAGGAGGCTCTGCACCGCCTATCCAAGAAGCCCGGCGTCAAGGCCTGGCTGATGCTCGACCGCGCCAACGGAGCCGTGCTCAAGACAAACGGCCAGATCGCCGCCGTCCGGCCCGCAAAGGCCCCCGCCACCCCCGAGCCCGCCACCGCCGCCGCCGCCGCCGCCGCCGCCGCCGCCCAAGCTCCGGCCCCCTCCCCTTCCGGCGGCAGCAACGGGGCTCCCGACGTCTCGGCCACAGGTTCCTTCTCGACCGACGTCAACACCAGCTCCAGCAGCGAGAGCGCCGCCGCTCGCGAGCTGGCCGCCCTCGTCTGGCGCTTCATGAGCAACGCCGGCGAGCTGGTGGACGAGATGGGATCGGAGGTGCGTCGCTATCCCCAGTGTCCTCGATCTGCTTGCACTTACTGACCCCGTTCTTTTCACAGGATGAGCTGAAGCTGCTGCGCCTGCGATCTAGAAAACAAGAGCTCGTCATCGTCCCCGAGGCCAAATACCTTCTCGTCGTCATCCACGACACGCCCCCAGTGTGAGCCTCTGTTGACAGCACAGAAAAAGCCCGACCGAACTATGAGAAGCACGTGCCGAACCAGGAGCTTGAAGGTCCCAATACTTGACCCAGAGGGAGGGTCGACTCAAGGACGACATTGTGACCCGACGAGCCACTCCAGCTCGTGCATCAATGAGTATGGATGAGAGACGACCCGGGCCAGAGAGGATGACCCTGTATGCCTGCTGCATCATGGTGCTGATCAACCCCTCTGACGACTTGATCCAGACGAGGTGGAAGGAAAATCGCACGGCTGCATGAAGCGCCTGCCGCTGCTGTGCACGGGCTCAGGACAGGATGTCAGCCACAGAAATTTCGCCCGGATCGTTGTGAACTAGCACAGGCAGTGAAGTCAGGATCCCGCTGGGTCAGCAGAATCTGTCGCGTCAACTGCGCCCTTTTGATGCCAGGCTGGGTGTCCCTCAAGGCGTATCGAGCCTTGGCGTCGATTTAGGGACGCTTGAGGTTTCCAGGGCATGATACAGGCCAGACTCCGACTCTAAGGAAGAGGCACTCTTGGGGAGCGCACAGAGTCCGGCGTCGCGTCGCGAAAGGCTGTTCTCGCAGCACGGTGGGATGCCCGCTTGGTCAGCCTGGCAACCCGCTACAGATCGGCGCTCCATGTGGCGATGCTCCCGGGTCCCGTCCAGTTATTTTGACACGGACGGGTGAATCGAGACGAGAAACTTTCAACCACATCTTGCCCTCTTCGTGCTTGATCCATGTTCCATCTGTCTTGGCCATGTCAAAGGCAAAAGATGACGTAGTAGTGTCGAAGCGTGCGACGCGCGCTCCATATGCCGTAAATGCCTCGCGAGCACCTCTCGGTCAACACGAACCTCGCCCGCTCGGCCCCCCACAGCAGCAGTCATCCCCAGGCAGGAATTCACTCACAGCCGACCTCGGTCGCGTACTCGTAGTACCCTCTGTAGTTCGCCGCATGCCCCCCTCCCTTCACATGCCTCCATCTTGTCGCCAGCCACCATCGCTTTCCCCACTGAGCTGGCCAGTTCGCTTGAGGCAGTTGATGCGCGACTTGAATCAAAGACCCAGCTCGTCGTATTCGCGCATGCTACTAGACCAGGGGATCCAGGATCCCTTTGTTTCCAAACTCCCGGTCGTGGTGATCACACCAAGACAGCCTATCTGTGGGACAATCTAACGGCGCCGCCCTGTGATACGGACTCGAGCTGCCAAGCCATCAAACCAAAGCCGACCGTACACGTCCTCCAAATACTGGTTCAGTCGACGCCTTACTTTGAAGCCGGTCTATCGAACCCCCTGTGCCCGGAGGGCGGCTGTCGTAGTCATCACAATTGTCCCTACCCGTGCTCCCTTGGCGCGGGGATCGGAAACGGCCTCCCAACTGAACAGAGAGGCGGAGGTCCCCGCGTACGATCCTGCCTGGTGAGACGGGTCGCCGGGCTCGGGACCGATTCCGGCTGTCGTCAACCTTCCGACAATGCTCTGTCTGGTCCCACTGCCTATCGTGTCACATCCTACACTCTCGAGACTATGGAGAAGAAAGTGCGACATGCCAGCGATAGAGGGGGCGACAGGGGGCCTGACTGCTTCAGTCCATAACCTCAGTACGAAGTCCCTCACTGAACCCGGAACGACGTGCTGAGTGCCTTTAGCCTGGCTTCAGCGCGTGTAGAAGAACGCAACAAGGCCATGCGTTTAGGGGAGCCGGCCTCTACCACGATAGTTCTTCCGCAGAGCGATGCATTCCACCACGCACAAACCAGAGTTGCGGGTGGTATATGAGTGACAAAGGGTCAAAGCCCAGAAGCCACGCCTGTTTGACACGTAGGTACCAACCCTGCACACCAGGTCATGGCGTTGAAGATGCAGATTTTCCGGATTCACCGGGGCTGTTGACGGCCTGTGCACCCGGAAAGCTCTTCGCTGGCGCAAAGACGCTCCCAGCAAGCCGGAAGCCGAACGGGCCACAGGCATCATACTGCGAGAGCTTCGGAAACTCTCCTGGGCGGAGAATGGGTATACGCGTAGTTAAGGAAGCATGCTTCCAGTCATCTGCGGCACGATGGTTGTCACCGAGGTGCACGCCCTGCTTTCTTCGACGCGGAAGCAGACCTCGCGCCGACCCGCGACCAGTACCAGCGCATGATGCTTACCTGACACGGCCCAGATGAGGAACACTGTTGCCGTGCACATGTGCGCATTGCTCGTGGATCGGTCCAGAGCGTGTGCATCGCTTGTTGACACTGGTGGGCTTGGTAGGAAGCCCGCGTGGAAACCGCACACACTTCGGCAAGTCTCTTAGCATGTGCCGGCCCCGCAGAGGAGGTGATTGATGATTGTACCTACATGGACTCTCAAATCGCCGCGGCGTCTCAGGTGTGCTTCTGCAAAGGTTATGGAGCATGTGACACTGGCAATGTTGGCCTGAAAGGAGGCAAGTGCTAGTCTGAGCATGACATGAGGTGATCTACGATACTCATATGCAACAACGCATGATTGGGGGCGGCCAATGGGGTCATGCCATTCGTTGAGTCGCCAGACCCCCAAAAGACGACGCTCGGCCTTCTTGCCGCAACCTGAACGTTCAGGGTATCAGAGTATTGGCTGGTTTGACGTTTGTGCCAGCTGCTGAACGGGTCGTGAAGCAAATCATCCGCAATTACTCAAACACTTCTGCTCCTTAAGTAGGGCGCGTTCAAACACTTCTGCTCCTTAAGTAGGGCGCGTTCAGCCGACTACTGCGCGAGGCTGACGAGGCAAGTAAGCGGGAAAGCAACCCAAGGCGCAAAGGCCGAGACTCGGACCCGAACGAGCTCGTGTGATTCCAGAACTCTGAGGGGATCGCGTTCCAACGTGAAGAATGAGGGGTCTTCTGCCAGGAGCTCCGTATTCGGGAACGGCGATGGTTCGTTTCAAGTGACTCGATCCAGCGAGTGATGTGGCAACTCGGGCCCGAAGCTGGGCTACGCGGCGTCTTGCGGGGTGCTCGTATGGAGTCTGCCACGGCGAGGGCCAACCCACGGAACCGGGTCAGTGAGCGGCATTTCCCAGTGCGCGGACAACCAGGTGGGCATGTCGCTCCACCAGGCAATACTCGCATGGCTTCATGACCAAGTCACAGACGAGCTGACCTGCAGATGGTGAGATTGGAAGCACCGAGTGCCCGGGACCCACGATTTTTGGCGTGTTTCAGCAAGCTACTTACATACGAGCACCCCCATCATCCATATTCGTAGAAGCCACTGCCAAGCGGAGCAGGGCACTCCCGCCCGTGCCGCGGCCGCTGCTGTGGGCTCTCCACGATTCACTAGCTGGCAGCTAGGCAATCAACAGGTCTTCTCCGCGGCGGGCTGAAGACGAGAACAATGGATAACGCAAACGGCAAGACCCGCGAGACTTTTTTTTTCGTGTTTCGACGCGCTCTGCAGTCGTCTCTGTCCGTCCGGCATTTGTGTAGTGGTTTGAAGGATGCTCGTCTCTCGGCCACCGCGAACTTCCAGCAGTCGACGTTGTCTGCCGCGTCTGGCCTCGTGAGAACAGCACACGGACAGATTTATGAGATGAGGGCCGCTGCTCCTTATGTGGCCTGTGACGTAGGGACGAGTGCTGCAGATTCTCTGTGGATCAGACCGACGGCCAAAACGGTGCATCGTTCGCGCCAGAGTCCAGCTGGCGGCTATCGAGCACTCCGGCTTTTGACAATACAGTCGTATGGAACAGACCCTGAGCCCCTGACAGGTGCGCCGTGAGAGAACTCGAGCAAGACCGAAGCCTGGGCCACCTCAACCGAGTGCCGGCGAACAGGCCCGAGTCTAACTTCTTGGTGCACATATGTAGGTAGGTACTCCAGTCGTAAGCAGCGGAGGGTTGCTCCTCCGTCATTAGTCGGGTTATAGCGCCTGGCCCCGGCCGTGTGAGTAGAGGCTCACCGGGGAATCAGAAATGGGGCCGTGAGGCTTACAGAAGATTACATGGTCAATTCAACATCGCCAAGATGACTCGGCAACGGTGGTACTTCGTCAAGGCCCTCACTGGGCCACAGCCGGAGCCGAGTCGCCAGAGGCGAAGGCCCCAGAGAAACGCCTCGTGCATGTGCAGCGGCTCGGACGAACCATGCACGGGGATGCGCGATGCAGCACAAAGCGACCTGTTCGGTGCGTGGCGGGTGGGACTTGGGCTGGGATGATGTCGACTGTAGCTGTTGGTGACTGGACTGCTGGAAGACGGGGAGAACGGCGAGGTGGGTGAGTTTTCAAGCGAGAATCCCCAGCGTTAGCACATCTCCCTCTACGACGGGAGTACTCCGGCACCGTAAATGCACCGCCAGCTGGAGGCATCCATCCAACTGCTGGAGCTGGAGGTATTCGATGGTCAAGTCGCCCCTGCCGTGAGCTGTCTGAACAGAGTCCGCGCTCCTGCTCCTGTACGGAGTACTCGTACGGAAGCCCCGCCCCGTCCAGCCCAGCCCGGTCGAGGTCCCCAGTGGTCCCGTCCGTCGGGGCGTGGTACCCCGGTACTTGGCGGATTGTAGAGGCTGCCGCACTGTTGCAGGTCCCTGGCCCCCGTGCCCCCGAGGCGCAGGGCCCCTGCCAAAGCACGGCGCACGTCCTCCAACAGGCGCGATCAACGTCGACCATCGTCTCACGACACTGGCTAGCGGGCGGTAATCTGCCTCTTCGCGCCCAGGGAGGAGCGGCAGACGACCGATGCGACCGGCAGAGAGGGGCCAGGATCCATTCCGACGCCAGAAGCGCAGGTTTCTTCTTTGCTCCTTCGTAAGCCCCTACTCGCGAGGTGGGTGGCCAAGCCTGCCAGCCTGCGTGAGGTGCTCGTACGCGAGCAGGATACGGTAGCCATGTCCTTCTGCAGACATTGTAATATATGTTATATTGAAGCAGCAAGATCGCCCTGCCGCGCTGCCTCTCCTCGCTCCCAAACGTCTTATCCTGGTTTTTTCGCGACGCCCGGATCCCACAGGCCTGCAACAGATCCAGGTCGATTTCTTGGACGCGAACCGCACAGTTGCTGACCATGCCGGCGTGACTTTCGCCAGGTGTTCGATTGTAGCTTCGAGCCTGCTTCTCTTCTTCTCATCTTCCAGACACGACATTGCCTCTTCTACTCTCCTCTTTCGCAATATTTTAATCGGGAGCTGAATTGCCACATGAGCACTTATCATACCGCATCGAGAAGGGGACATGGCGACAATGACGACAGAACCCGCTGCAACCCAGTCCAAGGGCCTGACACACAAGAGGAAGGCCTCGGAGACAGCGACGCCGAACAAAACGTACGGGCTGCCTTTCTTCAGTCGCCCCGGCCGGTCTCTACAAAAAGAGAGCCGACGGGGCTCGGAGCCCTACCGAGCCGACAAGAGCAGCCCCGAAGACAAGGAAAAAGGCGAAGAAGGGAATGGAGGAATGACCAGGAATAAGACGGCAGCCAGCAGCAGCGTCGGCGGAGACAACAGCAACAACAACGACCACGAGCAACTGGGACGGCAAAGCTCTAAACGTGGGTTCAGAGGCTGGGTGCACCGCCGTCAAAAGAGCCTGAGCGGCGGACTGCAGGTGAGTCGATCTATTGCAAGTTGTCTTTTGCGTGGAGTTCTTTTGTCCATCCTTCTTTTTTTCTTCCCCTCCCCCTTCCACTGCAGCACCTGGAGTGCGGCCTGACCTGATCGCATTTCTTTGCCTGTGAGACGGAAACATGCCCGAATTCTCTGTTTGTATCTTACGTGGATGTCCGGGCGAGAGTTGAGATAGCCAACCCAGGCCGGGCGGGCCTCGAGCCCTGCCAGCCAGTGCTGGACAGAACAGACGGGACAGGACCGGATCCGAGTGGCATTGGAACGGCCCGCCCACCGTTGACTTGAAACTCGCCGAGCCCGGCGCGCCCCGGGTATTGGCCGCGTCAAGCCGGCGAGCGAGGGGCGAGTTTGCTGTGGATCCAGCCAAATGGCCCATTTAATGGTACACTTTGGAGGTACGCGTGTTTGTGCACGGCTGGCCGCCCGGCTCCGAGTACACTGCCTGTATCCTGCCGTTCCCTGTCTTCCCCGCCCTGTGTCTGCTGTTTGCCCGAGTCCCTGAGAGTTCATGGAAGGCACCTCCGGCCGGGGTGAGGTCAGAAGGCTGGAAGTCTTCCAATTGGGATGCATCCATCTGCCTGCATGGAAACGATGTGCACTGCACTGCTGGTCAACCCGCAGCGGAAGGTGCGGGAGAAGACATCCATTTGGATGGAACCCTCGTCGTACCCGGCAAGCAGGGGCAGGCGCGAGTGCGAGCGCGAATGCAGGCGGGGAGCGTGGGAGAAAAGCCGGCCATGGCACGTGAGCGCCAGCACGGTCGCCTCCGCCTTCTGCCTCGCCTCTGCCCGGCACTCGCCCCTCGCGCTTTGCGGTACGAGTACGATGTACTCGTAGGTCGCGCCCCGCGCACTGCCCGCTGCCTGTACCACCACCACCTTACCTTACTCGTCCGACCTGCTCCCAGCCCGCCAAACTCGTTCGAGGGCCGCCCGGCCAGGCCGGCTGAGGTCATGGTCCGCGGCCGCCGCGCTTCCCGCCCGTCGCGTCTGGGAGGCACCGACAATGGAACCCCCCCGTCCCCCCTGGCTGCATGGCGGTAGCACCACCAGGTCCGGGTGGGATGAGCATCTCACGACACATCGCCCCGGCTGAGATTAGCTGCATGCTGGCCCCGTCCCCGACTTGCGCTTGCATCTCTCCCCATCTCCCTGCACTTTCCCACAGCCATCCTGGTCTGGGCGGACAGGTTCCTGCATGTGCAGAAGCCCCTCTCCCTTCTTCATCTTTCTCTTCGTCCTCTCGGCCCCTCCTCGCTGGTGAGGGAAAATCATCCAACATCCAATCCATCCGGGGGCACGAGTGAATTATGATTACCTAGGTAGCTAAGGTTCTCTCCTCCCATCTGGCCTGATCCAGCATTCGTCCTAGCCCCTACCATCCGGTCCCAACCTAACCCCACGACGGACCGGTCCCTCTCCCAACCCCCACCCACTTCCACTGGCGATTGCTCATCAGCTTTCTTGGCTCGCGGTTCCCGCTGTCTGCCTGTGCCTGCTTGCCTGCTCGCACGCTCCATCTCCTCCCTCATCAGTCAACCTTGCCCCAGCGCCGAGTGGCCAGAGACATCCAGGGCTTGGCATTCTCGGCTTTCAATTTATAGTCTCGCCAAGACTCTCTGCCGTCTTGTCGCCTGCCCATCGCCATCCCCTTCCACCACTGCCTCTGCCGCCACGCGTTGCTGAGCTTGGCGCTTGCGCCTGCGCCTGCCTACCGCGCTCTTTTCTCCTTCTCTCGCGCTCTCCGTCCTCTCTCTCCCTCTCCCTCTTGCGCGCCATCTCTCTGGCCAGCTCGTGCATTACCCACGTCATACCCGGACCCTCACGTCTCTTGCGGGTCAACGCCAAGACTGCACAGCCAAGACAGGCCAGGGCCGCCAAGACCAAGCTCGCGGCCAAGACCACGACGACCCTGTCTGTCTGACTGCCTTGTCTGGAATCCGTCTTGTTTGCCAGCGCTCGCCCATCAGGCTCGCCAGCCGACTAACAAGAATTATCGCGTCAAGGAAAAGAAAAACAACACACTCCCTCCCTCCCCTTCGCTCTCTCGACACTCGCGCACTTCTTCTCCAACCGAGACTCCAGCCTCTGCCGCTGCCTCGCCGACTTCTTCGTCCTCGCCAAACTCGAGCCGTGGGCCTGCTTGCCTCTCCTCCCGCCCCCTGCGCTCCCCTCAGCCAGACACTAATAAGCCTCTGCCATCACCACCGCCTCCCGGTGCCGTCGATCAGGTAGATGGCCGGCCGCCGAAACCCATCTTGAAACTTGAGCGCATCATGGCCGCTCTCAGCGACGTCGAGCTCGAGAAGCTCTTCTCGGGCGCCCCACAGTTCTTCGCCCGCTCCCAAGGCGTCGGCACTGGCCCACCCCAGCCCTCGGTTGCCTTCCCATGGGACGAGGAGCTCAGCATCCGGGACCTGACCGATCATACGCAGATCGAGACGGACGCATGGGGCTGCGTCACCGCTAGCCCGCGCATCATTCTCCGAGACCCCTCGACAATCGCATCGCCAACCGCCCGCCAGCGGCCCCACTTCAATGCGCGTTGTCGCGAGCGGCCCAACATGCTCAGCATGCAGGGCTTGGAGAAAGGCACTCTTGGCTACCAAGCCGCGCTCGAGATGTCGGTTGCCGACACCCACCAGGAGGAGCAGTACGGCTTTGACAGTCTGGGGTCCAAGGGCCATGTCATCGTCGAGCAGCGTCAGAAGATAATAACTTCGGGCACTGGCCTAAGGCACCTCGATGATGCCGCCATCATGGAGCAACTCCTCGTCAACGAGCACCGCTACCGGGTCGACGCCGCTGCTCCGCGCCTCAGACCTTTTGATCTCTACAACGACCTTTTCCACAGTGTCCTGCACCCACCGGCCAAAGTCACGGACCCAAAAGACCCTTACAGCCTGGCAGTACAGATCCAGGCCCTTGTCAAAGTCTTGGCTGCCCCCAATGCCTGGGTCGACTTTTCTCGCGTTGAATGGCGCATCCGACTCGGTCAAATTCTCTGGGGCTTCCCTCTCGACGACGAGGTCGAGGATGGTTCGTCGATCAACGAAGGGAACAGTCGCCGCGACCGCAATGAGGAGCGCTACTGGCTGCTGCTACAGATTCTTCTGGCTGTCGAACTCTTGATCCGCCTGGATCTGATCACTGACGGCGAGGAATTTGGTGCACAGAACCTCAGAACATCCAAAATTCAGCAATTCGAAAAGGAGGCAAACGCATCCGTCAAGTGGTCTCTGCTACTGGCCCGAGCGTGGCTGGAAAACATTGTCGTTGTCAAAACCGACAAGTCTAAATATGGCCCATCGACCCCCAAAGGCTGGCTTTGGCTCACTTCCAAAGTACACCTGCGTCACGGCCACATGCACGGCTCTCACCACACTGACCACTCTCAACAAAAACATAACGAGACGACGGGATATCGGTACTCGATTAGGGGAAGATACACTGAGAGGCAGGCGGTGGGCTTGGCTCAATTTGCGCGCAAGCTCCGCTGGCCCGACGACACGTACTCACTTAGCCCTGAAGCCACCGAGGCGCTAAACTCGGCCACTCCCCTCAACCTCAACGGCAAAGAGCTTGCCCACGACCTGCGATCAGAGTCCAACTTCGCGAAAGAGAGGACTTCGACTGACAGCTACGGTCAACCTGTCAGACGTCGCAGGGTCGATGCCGCCCTTCACACTGATGGCTGGTTGTCCAAATCGTACATTTCCGGCCTGGTTCTCCCTGGAGAGGCGCTGTCGCATTCTCTTATGTCGACATTAATCGAGACCGACGCCGAGGCCATGAAAAGGCTTGGCTCTATGGCGGGTCTCAGTGGTGGCTTTTCATATGCCGGCAAAAGCTTTTGGAGCACAGCTTGTATTGTCGGTCGCGTTCTTGCTGCAGGCAGGGGCTCTTCCGAGTGCATGGGCTGGGTCTCCAGTGATGTTCTTCCCCAAGGCCGCAACGAGGGCTGGTTTAATGTTCATGTCGACAACATTGCTGGTAAGTGTTGCCTCTGTATGCATCTATTGTTCTCGTTTTCACTCGGCTAAAGCGTCATAGACGACCTTTTGAAGACCGGAAAGAAGGCTCGGGTTTGGGGCAAATCTGTCGTGGAGAGGGAGTCTGGTGTTTTGGGAGATGCTGATCCCGCTTACGTGCTGCCTGCCGACTTCATAATCCCCCAGGAGAGCTCTTATTTCGACCCGCCGCCCAGCAATATCCGCGTTGAACTCAAGAGTCTGGAGCTCAACTCGTCCTTAGAGCTCAAAAAGACTCCTTCGCCGGTCGACACCCCGTTCTCGTCTTTCAACGAAAACGGCAAAGCCAAGCAGGTCGAGACGTACCCGGCTTCTATGTCGTTTATCATGACACACGATGGGCCTGAACAAGAAAGGGAAATCATTGTTGGCCTGACCAATGACGCTTACTTCATGACCGCCCATCCTTGCGTTGCATCGAGTCGGGTGAAATTGCTCAAGTCGCCCACCAGCCCTACAATCCAGAGGATCGACGTGGCCGGCCAAAGCGGCCCCGACTCTTCGAGCCCAGCGCACATTACCGGTACGTAATGTTCTATACTATCTACAGCGAGCTTTTACTGATCATTGCAGGCCACCCCCTTCACAAATACTACGCATACACCACACTCCACCTGGTCGACCTCCTGAATCGACCGGATGCCACCTTGGAAGACATACTTGGCAAGAACGTCCCTGTATCACGCTCGCGGAGCAACTCAACAGCACAGCGTCGAGGACAGCGGGTCTTGGTCATTGACTGCATCACCGGCTTTGCGCCACCACGGTCGTCTCCTGATTTACCACCACTGTCACGATGGTCGTCTCTCTCCTCTTCCTTCGGGCTTGAGCAGAACAACAGCGTCCCTAAAATGCAGTTCCCAGCCTCTCCCTCATCTCCTGAGTCGAGCCGTCGCCCCGATACTGCTGCCTCGGGCGAGAGCAGGAAGGTGGAGCGCATTGATCCTCCAGCCCCTACGAGCAATGGCGACAGCAACCCCACAACTGCCGAGTCCAAGATGCGCCTGGGCACCCGTCGCAGGCAGTTTGGCTCCGATATGGAGATGTTGGCGCGAGCATTATGTGCCGAGAGGGGCTGGAACGCCCTGATCAGCCGCAAGCGCCGTGGCTGTCTGGCCTGCGCCATCCGCGAAGCTGGCGCAGTCGGCTGGCGGGTCGTGGTAAGAGTGAATTAGGTCACCAGCAGACTCCCACGTTATGTCTCGCTTACTGCACAGCTCATAATAGAGCATGGCAGGATACTGAATGATTTACGACAATTACGAATCGAACGAAAACCAGGAAAAAGCTTGGACCGGCATGATTTGAGTTGGCAACATAATCCCCCACGCCTCTCGTACTCACGTGACCGAGTGCTCCCCTCGCCGCAACTGAGCTTGGCCTCGGTGTGCCGAGCCATCGAAGCACCGGAAGCGAGCTCCATCCTCGCTATCTCTTCTCTTCATTTCCTTGCTTCTATTCGCGCATTTATCGTCCCCGACACGTGGTATGATTAGCCCACCATTGTCTCAGGCGCTGTCGAGTCTGTATATAATAATGCATGATACCCAGCGTTCTCGGCGCGTTTTTTGCAGCGCATGTCTGTTCAAATGTCAAATAGAGAGCCATGTTCCGCCAGTTACGTGGTCGCGTGAAGATTCTATTGTGATTCTTGGTTCGCATATTTATTCTCAACTGAGATGCCGTAGACCTATGAATGGATATCGCAAATCCCAAGGCAATCACGACCCCACCCTCCGTGGCCGAAAAAAGTGCCGGTGCCTCGAAATCTCGATGTCGAGAATCGTCTGAGCAGCTGTGTATGCATAGCCGATCATCCGTTCAGCTCAGCGTCTTTCAAGTCAGTCTGACATCCATCAACCAAGCCCGAATGGCAGGCTCCCACCCTCATGAGGGCTCATGAGGGGGCCGATCCCATCAAGCTTGGGAAATTGATTTTAATACTTTGCAGCGGGGACACAATGAGGCGTCCGACGTGAGCGGTGGAATATGCACCGCACCTAGGGATGTCTTGTGAACATGGGCGACTGATAGGTTGAGCTTGACTTTCCTGTTCTATAGTGGTGCAGAAATCCATGGTGTTCTGAGCACTCCAGCCAGAGCTTGCTCCTTTTTTTGAGTTGGTGGGCTGTCTCAGCCTCCCTCCATGTACTCGACGACTGACCTCTCGTAGAGGAGCTTCTCCAAGAAGAAAAGATCTGGATAAGGCGCTTCGAGCCTCTCGTCGCTTCGGCCCCCGCGATGGGCGGCCAGGCGGTCGTTCATGATCTGGCGCTCCTGCATGATGACGTGGCGGGGCCAGCAAAGGAAGAGGAACATGTCAACACATATCAGACCGGCGACAGCGTCGGGACGTGTCGCGTCGGTGATGGCGCGCCACCAGTCCAGCCTCTCCTCCCATGACTTGTGAAACAGACTGGCGCCACGGCGAGCGAGCCAGAATAGCTTCCCCCGATCATTGTCATCCCAGTGCCCCGGTACGGGAATGTTAGCGGCGGCGTCAGGCCCGTGATCGGAGCCGAACAAAAGCGCGTCGGGCACTTCCCAGTGGCAGGTCAAATGAGGGTTGTCCTCGTCCACAAAGTCGTCCAGGCGGATGATCATGTCGTCGCGGAACAGGTGAGGCAGGACGCCAGCGACCTGCGATCTAAATTTCACCGAGACGTCCTTGCCATACTGAACCAAGCGGCAGAAGTCGGCGTAGTCTTCTCGGAAGCGGGTGCGCACGATCTCGCCACCCTCTTTGATAGTCCCAGGGGTGGCGGAACCGTCTTGGACGGCTAATGGCACGTTGGAAACGGAACGGACGTCGGCGGGCCGCCAGACAGGGGGACTACCTGGCGCAAAATACATGTAGCGCACTGTCACGAGGGAGAGCTCCTCTTTCCGTGTCTGTTGCTGGTCCTCCTGCTGCTGCGAGCCCCCATTAGACGACGACGATGCTGCCGCTGCCGCCTCCCCCCGAGCGCACCGGTTGACCCAAGCAATGTTGCAGTCGAGGATGAAGTCTATGCTACACCACTTGTGTGATAAGAGAGCGCGCTTTTGGAGGGAAATGGGGGTTAAGAGAAGAGACAATGTGTAAGTGTTTTGTTCTTGATCAAGCCGAGCGAGGGAGGGGCGAATATAAATATACAACATACCTTGAAACCGTTTGGGCCTCCCTCGTTGCGGCTGCGGTCAGGAGAGCCCGGGGGGACGGGATTGGGCCTGTTAACAGACTTTGGCCTAGCCATCATGGCAAAGGTCTTGTCGAAAGCCTGGAGGAAGATGCTTCGGCGGGTAGAGAGGCCTGACAGCAACCAGCCGAAGCGTGGCGAGGCGTAGGCGAGGTTGACATTCTGGCTGTAGACGAGGATGGCCTCGAGAATCTCGAGGGGCAGCTGCCTCTCGATAGAGGAGCCCCTGGGACGGGTACGATGCCGGTGGCGGGAGGAGGAGGAGGATGAAGATGGGCGTTTGGAGCCTGGCTTGGTTGGGCGAGAGATGTCCTGGTCGGGAACCGGATCCGAGGGTTCGTCGTCGATGTGGGTTTTGGGACGGCGCTTGCCGGGTATGTTGACGGGGGTGAGGCGCATGGTTTGCGGAGCTCCGGTAGAGAAGTGGTTGTCGGACGAGAATCAGCGGATGAGGCCTGTCGAGTGTTCTTCATGAACATGAGCCGGTAGACATGTCTGACTTCCCTCCTTCGCGCCTCTTCTCGGCTGCTTGTGTGCCAGTGAATGTGAATAGGGCGGCTCTGGCGGGAAAGGGCGAGCGCGCCTGGATGCGTATGCGTGCGTACAGAAAGGGTTGGCTTTGGGGGCGAAGAGGACGACACTGATGGAATTATCGACTTATCACGAGCCTAGCCACTATTTTGGGGTTCGCTGAGTCTCGTCATCACCCCAAGCCTATGACTGAGGACGTAGTATCGTGAAGTTGCGTGCAACATGGATCGGACGGTGGGACTCGGCCAGTGGTTCCAGCGGGCTGTAAGTGAGAGCCCGCTGACGCACCCCTGCTGCTATTCGTACCTACCACCTGCACCGAGCTGACTTAGGTACCGTGAACTGCTCTGAATTAAGTACCCACAACTTGCATTCTGGCCAGCTGCAACGCGATGGTCTGGTGTATTCAATGTAGGTATACTTTAAACTGTCTAACGCACTTAGGTACCTACCGGCACCCTCCACTTCCAATGATTCAATTGCTTGAGGGCGGCAGTCGCGGCCTGGCGCGGGTGAGATCAGAGATCAGCAGGTCGTGCCTTTTTTGGGTGGAGCTATCGCGACTGACCTCACCTAAGTTTCTCTCCCGCCGGCGCGCACCTTGTTCAACCCCCCATGACCACGTACCGCCCTCGCTCACGCACGCGCATCACAAGGCACATCTGCGACTAACGACGACTTGGGGAACCTGTGCAGCTCTCGCCCTTCATCGCCGACATACCCACTCCTCCAGCTCCAATCTTATGCAGACCGACTGAAGAAAAAAAGACAAGATCGATCGGGAGCATGGCCATGCTTATCCTCTACTTCCCTCGATAACCTCGCTTTCACCTACCTCCCCCGTGTGAACCCAAACATTCCCAAACAAGCGCCGCGGACGTCGCCAACACTGCCACCATGACCGCACTTCGGCCCCGACCCGTGCCCTCGGCCGGCCTCCTCCGCTTCATGCGCGCCCACTTCGACGACAGGGCCTTCTTCAACCAGAACCAGCGCTCTTCCCAGCCTCTCTCTTGCGCCCCCAGATCCGTCTCCTGCCTGCCTCGCCGTCATGCCAGAAGCCTCGATTCGTGCCCTTCTGAACCCTCACTGCCTCCCACTGACCTCAAGGCCGGGCTCTTCGACACGGATTTTCTCCTACGGCCCAACAAGCCTGCCCAGGCCTCGGCCACTCGCTGTGGCGCTGTGCGCTCCCGCCACTCGCAGCTCCAATTCGCCCAATCCGATATCGCTCTCGGCTTGCGACACAGCTCTTCAGATCATACGCCGCCTCCCTGCAAGCAATCCTGGACGGAGAGGCTGTGGGGCACCCGCGCCCGGAAGCCTGCGAAGCCCCTCGAGCCCGATGATCTCCCGCACAAGAGCGGCGATGGCGAACACAATTCCATGTTCAACAACCGTCGCCAGCTCAGCCAAAAGGCAGCGCTCGAGCCTCGCCTGCGCTGCACAGAGGTCGACGAGAGTGGCAACGTCATCCTCGTCGACAGCGAGTTCAAAAAGAGCGAACTTATCGCCAGAGTGCGCACCCTGTCTTCTTCTACCTATTGTGATATTTGCTTACCTCTCTTCAGTTTGGGCTGCTGCCTCGAGACCTGCGCAAAATCGACTCCTCTAACCTCCCCCACATCCTAGTCCGGCCCACCGCCATCCTCCTCAACCTGCTTCACCTCAAGGTCCTGATCAAGTACAACCGCGTCCTCCTTTTCGACGTGTACGGATCAAAGGCCTCGTACCCCCAGTCTGCCTTCATGTATGATCTTCAGGGCAAGCTGCAGCAGAAACAGCCCGCCGTCAACGGAAGCCTCGGCGGTCTGCCTTATGAATTCCGAGCCCTCGAAGCAGTTCTGCAGTCCGTCACCCAGGAGCTTGAAGCAGACTTCGAGGCCGTCCGCGATCCCGTCATCCGCATCCTGAGCGAGCTCGAGGACGATATCGACCGCCACAAGCTGCGCATCCTGCTCATCTTGTCCAAGCGCGTCAGCACCTTTGAACAGAAGGCCAAGCTGGTGCGCGATGCCATTGAGGAGATTCTCGAGACGGACGACGACCTGGCTGCCATGTATCTCACCGAGAAGACGCACGACCTCATCAGGAATGCTGACGATCATACCGAGATTGAGATGCTGCTGGAATCATACCACAAGCTGTGCGACGAGATTGTCCAAGAGGCCGGCAACCTTGTGTCCAGCATCCGCAACACGGAAGAAATGTGAGTATACCAAGACAAGCTACGGAGCCTGGACTGACCGTTGTGCCCGCCCACAGAATTCGTGCCATCTTGGATGCCAACCGTAACTCTCTGATGCTGCTGGATCTCAAGTTCAGCGTCGGCACCCTCGGGCTGGCAATGGGGACCTTCATCGCCGGCCTGTACGGAATGAACCTGGAGAACTTTATCGAGGAGACCAACTGGGGGATGGGCGCCGTGACGGGCGTATCCATCGTCTGCTCCCTCTGGGTGTGCCGGTACGGGCTGAACAAGCTGGCAAAGGTCCAGCGCATTAAGATGCAGCAAGGCGGCGTCTCGGGCGGGGGCGGCCTGGGCTCGAGCGGCCGCCTCGGACAGCCCGAGTACCACTGGTTCCATGACGAGGGCATGCTGGACCCCCGGAATCGCGAGCAGCTCCGCCGCCTGAATATGCGCAAGGCGGCCTCCGACTCTACCAACGGCAGTGGCAACGGAAGTGGCAGCAAGAAGCTGCGCTGGTGGTGACCGGAAGAAGCCGAACAAGGCTTGAGTCCTCTCTCCTGGCCCTGGCGGCCATTCAATCTCGACATTCGTCACTGCCCGGCTGCAATGCAACCTGGGAACCAATACCCCACTTGCCCGTACATATGCTTGTCTAAATAGATAGATGTACATTAACAGTAATACATGGATTTATAAAGATTACATTATAGGCGTTTGGTGCTGTTGCGACATCATGTGCCCAAGTTCTAAGATGGGTATAATGGGCGAGCAAGACGAGCGGACGCCTAGTCCGTCCCCCTTTTCAAACTTCAGCCGCATGTCCAGGGTAGAGATCAGGCGGGGGGGTCCAAGTCATATTGGTGAATGATGGCTTGGAGCCACGGGACCGTTACTAACGTTCGCGCCAAAGAGCCGAGCAAGCCCTTTTGTCACAACCTCCCTTTATTAGATTAGTACATCCTCCCCTCGTTTCCCTTCCCGATTCTCAGATTCTCCTACTCTTTTCTATCCCAATTTTCTCTCCTTTTCCTTGTCTTTTCTTCTTCTTTTTCTTCTTCTGCTGCTCCCCTTTCACTCCTTATCCCCGACCCCCACTCACCCGTTCCTGACGAGCCCGACCAGGCCCAGGACGCGCTCCCAGAAGCCCAGGGCGTAGCCGAGGCGGACGACGGAGCCGGCGAAGCGGGCGGCGCGGTCCTGGTCGGGGACGGGGTAGCGGGCGGGCGGGGGATGGCGGTGCGGACGCCGAGCCAGGCTAGGCGGTCCTCGCAGACGGACTTGAGGTTGCACAGGCCGCGCAGGCCCTCCTCGCCGGCGAAGCGGCCGTAGCCGGAGCCGCCGACGCCGCCGAAGGGCAGCTGGACGGCGTAGAAGACGGCGAAGTCGTTGACGGCGACGCCCCCGCGCGGACGCCGGCGACGCAGGCGCGGACGGACGGGTCGGCGCGCTCGGCGCCGTAGACGGAGGCGCCCAGGCCGAAGGGGGCGGCGTTGGCGATGCGCAGGACGTCGTCCGGGGAGGAGGAGGGGGCGCGCATGAGGGTCATGATGGGGCCGAAGCACTCCTCGTTGGCGAGGGGCATGTCCGGGGTGACGTCGGCGACGAGGGTCGGGGTGAACCAGAAGCCCGAGGGGTGGTCCGGGTGGGCGTGGCGGCGGCCGGTGCCGGCAAGGAGGCGGGCGCCGCGGCCGACGGCGTCGGCGACGAGGTGCTCGAGGCGGTCGAAGGAGGCGTCCGAGACCATGGCGCCGACGTCGGCGTCGGGGCCGAGGCCGAGGCGGAGGGCGGCGACGCGGGGGTCAGGGCGGCGACGAGGCGGTCGTAGACGGCGGGGGCGGCGATGACGCGCTCGATGCCGATGCAGTTCTGGCCGGCGGCCTGGAAGGAGCCGCGCAGCAGGGTCTCGGTGATGCGGCCCAGGTCGGGCAGGGCCGAGTCGAGGACGATGGCGGCGTCCTTGCCGCCCAGCTCGGCGACGATGGGGGTGAGGGAGCGGGCGGCGGAACTGGCGACGTGGTGGGCGACGGGGCGGCTGCCGATGAAGGTCAGGTGGGCGACGCCCGGGTGGGAGGTGAGGTGGGCGGCGGCCTGGGGCCAGCAGGCGATATGCTGGACGAGGTCCGGGTCGTGGCCGTGGGCGGCGAGGGCGCCCTTGGCGATGGCGGCGTAGTAGGGGGCGCTCCAGGCGGTGTGCTCGCTGGCCTTGACGACGATGGCGTTGCCGGCGAAGAGGGCGCTGATGACGGGGCCGACGAGGTTGTGGAAGGGGTAGTTCCAGCTGACGAGGGCGGCGACGACGCCGAGGGGCTCGTAGCGGACCTCGTTGCGCTTGTAGGACATGAGCAGGTTGGTCGGGCGGCGCTCGGGCGCAGGGCGCGCTCGCCGTGGCGGATGGTCCACTGTAGCTTCTCGGCGGTGACGAGGATCTCGCCGAGCTGCGCGTCGAGCATCGTCTTGCCCGAGTCGAGCGAGCTGACGCGGCAGATCTGCTCCTGGTTGTCGAGCACGTGCTGCAGCATGGTCCGCAGCACGGCGCGGCGCTCCGCGAAGCTGGTCCGCGCCCACTTGGCCTGCGCCGCCGCCGCCGCCGCCACGGCGCGGTCCACGCCCGCCGGGGTCGCCGGGTTGACGAGCCCCAGCAGGCGGCCCGTCGCCGGCGCGTAGCACTGGATCGCCGAGCTGCCCTCGGCCCGGATCGACGGGCGCTCCAGCACCGTCTGGGCGTCGGGCTCCCGCGGCGTCGGCACCGCGTACCGCCGCGCCGGCTCCTCGCGCCGGCCCGCCGCCAGCGCGCACCACAGCAGCACGCCGCCCAGCGCGGCGCCGACGAGGGCCGGCGCGGTGGCCAGGGACGCGAGGTCGTCGAGGAGGCTGGAGAGTCGTGTCAGCGTCGTTCAGCGGGTGGGGGCAGGCGGCGAGACGGATCGTCGCGCAGACGTACGGGAAAGCGCCGAGGACGGCGGCCAGCTGCTTCAGCCAGGCCTCGAGGGCTTGTGTGTCCATGTTGACTGGGGTGGAGGAGATGAGATGTCTGTTTGAAGCGGTTGTCGCTGGGTGAGCGAGTTGAGGACAAGGTACGACTCGTTCGTTACCCGCAGTGTTGTCGTGGGCTGCGGCTGGTCGGACCCCTTTTTTCCCTGCCCAGATGGACCCTGTTGCGCAGGAGGCAGAAGCCGAGGTGACTGACTTAGGTTGCGTGCGCGCACTGAGCCGCTCTGGAACGCCTGCCCGTCAGTGAGTCGTCTGGTAGCTCTCGCCGCACGACGATTGGCGTGAGGGGAGCGTGCGTGCGTGCGTGCTGTCGCAGATCGAGACGCGCGCTGTGGGGATACAACACGACACGATAGTCACGGATACCTCGAGACACGGCAGGCAGTCAGTCAGTCATCAATCAGCCTGGGGATTCATTTCAGCGTGGAAGGTTCGTTCTGCCTGTCTCCATTTAGCGCGTCGTGCCTGCCGACCGGACCGTGGCGTTTTAGAGCCCCACAGTTCTGCACCATACTCGTGATCTGGCACCGTATGGTACGGTACGGTACGATACGCTCGTGGACCATCAACAGCCCGGAGACGTTCGCTCAGGGGTAATGCAACCGTTTATGCTTCTTTCACAGCTATGGAGGCAGGTACACTTTCTCAACAGCTCACAGCACTCAACAGCAGAGGGGGGACGTTTGGTTTGATTGATTGCCCTGTCGGGCTTTTTTGCGTGTTCTTTCGGGTATAAATATGTATGTTCATCCGACAGCCCCTGCATTCGCACGAGGGGTATAGGGAAAACTGTCATCACAAAAACCTATACCGGGGCGAGTTCTTCCTCCGCTCTCATCCAGGTCCAGTCGCGGGCCGGCTCCATTGTCCACACAAAGGGATGACACCGCGTCCGAGAGCTTCTTCCCGACTACGCGCTTGCGATATGCTCAGAGCTCGCGAATCTGTGGAGCCATCCCTTGTTAGCTGCTGAAAGGCGTGTACGCTCTCTCTCTCTCTTCTCTCTCTCTCTCTATCTCTCTCTCTCTTTCTTTCTCTGTCTTCGCTCTGAAGCCATGGACAATGGTCGTCGTGGAGAACTTACCGGGTTGGCGCCCTCGGCCCAGCAGATGGGGTTCAGGACGTTGGAGGCGAGGGTGATGACGCCGCCGCGGTCGAAGCGGCTGGCCTGCGTGTGGATGCAGTTCCAGAGGCCGCAGGCCGGGCCCGACCCGTTGTCCCCGGCCTCGATGGACCCGATGAACCGGTTCATGCACTGGTCCCACTCGCCCTGCTCGGTCTTGGTGACCGGGTGCGCTCCGGTGCTGGCGAACTGTTGTGTTTTCCCCCAAGAGGGTGGTGTTGTCAGCATATCTGGTTCCATCTTCTCTCTCTTCTTCTTCTTCTTCTTCTCCTTCTTCTTCTCCTTCTTCTTCTTCTTGGCTCTCTCTTGGCAAGGTGCAACTTACGGGGTTCAGGCCAGTGGCCCAGCAGATGGGGTTCAGGGCGTTGGACAGCTTGGCGATGCCGCCGCCGCGGTTGAAGTTGTTGGCCTGGACGTGCAGGCAGGACCAGAAGTCGCAGGCGGCGCGCGAGCCGTCGTCGCCAGAGTCGAAGCGGTCCAGCATGCGGTCGGTGCACGAGTGCCACGCCTTGGTCTCGTGCTTGGGCATCTTGATGGCGCTGACGGCGGACACCAGCAGGGTCAGGGCGACGGTGAACTGCATCTTGAAGAAGAAGAAGGAGAAGAAGATGGGTATGGTGCTGGGAAGTGGGAAGGGTTGGTTTGAAGGGGCACAGTGTGATAGTAGTAGTAGTAGTAGTGATTCGGGACGATTGTGAGGGTTGCTTGATCAGAAAAGCTTCACAGTCGAGTAGCAGGAGCGTTGCATTTATAGACCAGAGCCGTACTACTTCAGAGTCGCTCCAAGCCGTCCCATGGCTCCTGAACAGCACATCCGGGATCTCGACAACAACCATCCATCCCACCCATGCCCGGGCTTCTGTCTGTGGGGGACTCTGACTTGTGCGATGGAAGTTGGAGATGAGTCAAAGTCCGCACTCACGATCCCAAACGAGCAGTGCCCGCCATCTGGTCTGCCCGCCTGGTTTCATTCCTAGTGTTGCCTCCATCACCGAGACACGATTTCGTGTGACGAACAGAAGCCCCCTCACTCATTGCGTCAAGCAACGGCTAGTCATGTTCGACATCCAGGGCCGACTTGCCGGGATCTGGTCACGGCTCAGCTCTCGTCTCTAATCACCACCCGCTCTTTCCATGAATGCGAGCCCACGGTCCCTCTCTCTGTCTCTCTCTCTCTCTAGCTTGGTAAAAGATCAGTGAAAGAAGCCCTCCTGAGCAAACTCTCACTGGTATCAATTCCCACTGACGACGCATGTGCACAAGTTCTGCTTCGCCTGGTATGCCTGTGACTCTGGCCTGCTCATATCTGAGGAGCAGCGGCTTACGGAAGACTGGAACCTTTGCAACACATCCCTCACGATCAACGTGTTGCCGCCGACTTCCGCCGTCTGTTTTGGATTGCCCCGATCAGGAGCCCTGGGCCAATATCTCACGCATGTTTCAACCCAGATAGGGAGAGAGAGAGCTCTCGTCTTTGGGTCGTGCGGCTGTTGATGTAGGGCCGAGACGCGTGACGTACCCAGCCCCCTTTTCGGAAGCTTCAGATCCCAAGGAAGCCACCCCAGGTTCCATGATGAGTTCACCTTGCATCGACGCCCTTGTTCTTACTTCATCTGTTGGACTGCGATCTATTGTTTCATGTCCCGAGGAATCCATTCACACCGCGATAGCCCTAAATGATGAAGATAAGGCCCGACTCTGCAACGACCTCCAGGTGTTATCGGTCGCAAACGGTAGCTCGCAGAGTACTCGGCGATTCGGAAGGGAGCGATTCTGATGACCGAGGCCCCAAGGAAACAGGAAGGCAACGGTCAGTCGTTTCTTGACAGCATCAGCCAGCAGGATAAGCCTCGACGTTACTTTGGCCGAGGTCGCAAATGGCGGCTCATCGCAACTGAAGCCAGGACAGACGTAAGGAGAGCAAAGACACACCCGGCCGATGGAGCCAAGACAGAGGTAGGCTGGAAACCGGGAAACGAATTTTGTTACCGAGAGCGTTGCGAAATCTCTGCCGCAATCAAGCTTCCAAGACACAATGTAAAGCACGGGGGTGGTTCCGCGGCGTCGCAGAACCCAGCCTCGCCGACCTATCTGGTCCCGTCGTTTGTGACTTCTGAGAGGCTTCGCTGAAGTAGAGAAGAGACGAAGCAAGATGAAATGCATGATCCATCCGATAGATCAGTTCAGCTAGGTCTGGGAAACTTCTGTCTCTTGCGTTTGGCCCCCACCGATAACTTCAGCTCCTGATGCTGGCAGATGCTTCGCATTCAAAAAGGAAACCTGCTCCTGCCGTCTCTGAGCAATGCTGACAGACATGATGTGTTTCGCGTGTTGCATCTCAGAATGATAGAGGCTACCGCGTGCTCCCGGCATCCAGCTAGGCAGGGGAGCCCTCCTGCAATTTTTACCGTATGATTCCGTTCCGATTTCAGGCGGCCACGATGTGCTAGCTTGAGGTGGCCCGTCCCGTCTCCAGCTTGGCTCAGAGGCCTCAGTTGGCTATATTGAGACCTGTCGAATCTGGCCCGGGGCATCGTGTCTCTGCCTCTCCAGGCCTCCAAGGCTCGGTCGGCTCGGTCGCCGAGCCGCCTGCCGCGCGTGGGACCGTTGCCAGCCCAGCTCAGCGGTGCTGTCCGACTATTGCCGCTCTTGGAACTCGCTGTCTCAAGCTCTGATGTTGAAGAGCCAAGAGCGCCACATCTAGACCTGAGAACCCCGCATCGGTGCCCCTTATCCCGTTATTCCTCGTTCGGGCGTTTGTGTCTTCGGAAGATGGAGACATCAGTGCGCAGTTGTGCCAGCACAAACTTGTCATCGCCCCGCCAGCACCATCCCTGGCGAGGAGAATATGCTCGCGCATTCAGAGACTCGGGAGTGCTGCGCTCTAACCACAAACTTGGAGACAGCGTTGGGTTCATCACAACGTCATGGAGTGACACTGTGCTCAACACTCGACCAGCCGACCCGGCGATAGAGAAAGGCGCACCATGTACATGTCTATAAAACATGCGCTCTGCCCTGCCACCCGCAATCTTCTCCGTGTAACTCGCCACCGCTGCGGCACCAACCAGCAGCTCGACATGGTTCTCCCTCACTCTTCCCTCCTCCTGCTGCTGCCCCTTTTGGGGGCGGCCCAGCGCTCTTCGCGGGAGACACGGGCCGCTGCGACTCGAACACGCCCAAGCTCAGCCTCGACGCCCTCGTGCCCGCCACCGACAAGGCCTCTGGCCGGCAGAAGTGCTGCCCGGCCGGCACCGTCTTCAACGGCCAGCAGTGCGTCCTGGACGTGCTCGAGTGCCCCGAGGGGTCAAGGCGCGCCGGCGACAGTTGCGTCTTTCGCCGCAGCCCCGAGTGCGGCGACGGCCTCGTTTTCAGGGGCGGCGCCTGCGCTCGCGACGACCAGCCCCCCTACTGCCCCCATGGTACCGCCCTGCGCGGCTCCCACTGCGTTCGCGACGAGCAGCCCGACTGCGGCCCCGGCCACACTGTCGATGGCCACTCGTGCGTCTCGACCAAGCCCCCACCTGCCCGGACGGCGAGCATTTCACCGGCCGCGTCTGCGCCCTCGATGCCCGCCCTGCCTGCCCCTCTGGATCCCGCCCCGTCAACGGCGTTTGCGCCAGCGAGACGCCCCCATCCTGCCGCGGCAGCGCCGTCTTTGATGCCGCCGCCGCCGCCTGCCTGAGCCGCGAGTCTCCCACTTGCCCCGAGCCCTCTTCCTTCGACGATGGGCAGTGCGTCGTCCGCGAGCGACCCTCGTGTGCGTGGGGCACGCTTGACACGTCAGGCGCTGTCTGCACCTCCACAACTGAGTCCCCGCGCTGCCCGGACGGCACCACCCAGATATCTTCGGGCGCGTGCCTGCGCTCCGCTGAGCCCTCGTGTCCCGAGGGTCTGGTAGTGTCTGGTGACGGCGGCCGCTGTTGTCCCCGCGACTTGACCTGGAACGGGCGCACCTGCTCGTCCCGTGTGACTGACAACGGGGGGCAGTGCCCCGACGGCACCACGACCAGCACTGATGGCACAACCTGCGACAAGTTCACCAACCCCCTGCCCATTGTCCCTCAGGCTTCAGCCTCACCACCAATGGCCGAAGCTGCGAGCGCTCCGAGACTCCGAGCTGCGAGGCTGCCGGCCCTGGCGCTCGCCCAGCCGACGACGGCAGCGGCTCGTGCGTCCTGGCCGAGCGCCCGCGCTGCCCCGACGGCGCAACCGCCGCACCGGGCAACCGCTGTGTCGTCACTGGCGGCGCTACTTGCTCTGGCTCTGGCTCCATCCTCCGTGGCGGCCGCTGCATCTCGCACGATGCCCCTTCGTGCCCTCCTGGTGGCTTCCACTGGGACGGACGCGTATGCGCCTCGACGGCACAGCACGAAGGCCGATGTCCTGAGGGCTCCGTGCGTGATGGCGACGATTGTGTGACTGGTAGCACCCCAGCCTGCCGTGGCGAAGGGTCACGGTTCGACGGCACACGCTGCATCGGCGGAGGCGACGGCGAGACGGTCTCCCCTCGCTGCCCCGATGGATCGACACTGAACAGCGACGCCCAGTGCGCCATCAGCGAGCCCCCCATTTGCCGTGAGACTGGCACGGTCCTGCGCAATGGCAACTGTGTCTCCATCTCCGTGACCCCGCGCTGCCCAACCGGCTACCGCCTGACGCCTGACGGCTGCTTGGCTTCGGAAGGCCTGCGCTGCCCGGCGGGCCACGCCCTGGTCGATGGCACATGCGTCTCAACAACCCAGCCGCGGTCCTGCCCTGAAGGTTACATGGAGAGAGAAGGCGGCCGATGCGTGTCGAGCCAGCGTCCCACCTGCGACTCCTCCTCCGGCTCGCGCTTCAATGGCACTGCCTGCATCGCTCCGGAGCGACCCCACTGCCCTCCCGGCTCACACCTTGACAGTGATGGCAGCTGCGCGTCGGCAACAGACCCCAGCTGCCAACGCGGGTTCGTGTTCGACGGGACCCGGTGTCGTGCCGACGGTGTCGAGGCCCGTTGCCCCGAGGGTGCTGTCCTCGACCGCGCCACCAACGACTGCGTTCTTGAGATCCCGCCCCGCTGCGCGCACGGAGAGATCCTCGTCGGTCAGGACTGCCAACTTCGACCCAGTGACGGCGGCGGATGTGTCGACTTTGAGTACTGTCCGTCTTTCTTCCCTGCTGGCTGCAGCGTCGGCCCTGCCGGGTACACTTGCGACCGCGGCACTGTGGCTGGTGGTAACCAGACAACTGTGGACGGAGGTCTTCGCCACAGAGAAACTGGTCGTGGAGAGAGGGAGTCTGGACGTCCCGATCGTGGGAGCACTCGTGGTGAGACGGTCACCGGACGCAGAGAGCGGGACACCGGTCGCGGGGAGAGGGACACCGGTCGCGGGGAGAGGGACACTTCTCGGGGCGACAGAACCCAAGGCTCTGGGCAACGTGGCTGGGACACCGAAGAGCTGAGGAACGCCCATCGCGGAGAGAGAGACTCTGACAGCAGTGAAAGGGACACTTCTTCCCGTAGCGAGAGGGACACTTCTTCCCGTGGCGAAAGGGACACTGGCCGTGACGAGAGAGTTTCCGAGCGCTCAGAGCGCGATACCGCCCGGGGTGAAAGGGACACCACCCGTGGCGAGAGAGACGCCAGTCGAGAACCACGGGACTCCACCCGCGATGGCAGAGATACCTCTGGTCGTGAGAGAGACACAGGTCGTGGAGGAAGAAGTCGAGGCTCTGGCGGGCGTGACTGGAACACGGAGGAGCTGAGAGGCGGTTCTGGCCGCTCTGAGCGTGAGACCACACGAGGCGAGAGAAACTCTGACCGCAGCGAGAGAGAATCCGAACGCGGCGAACGCGAGAGCGGCAGCCGGGGAGAGAGAGACCCGGCTCGCGGAGAGCGGGACGCGGGCACGCGCGGTGGCGACGCTGGGGACAGAGTTCAAGGCTCTGGTGACCGCGGCTGGAACACCGAGGAGCTGAGAGCCGGCGGGCGCGGTGACTTGTCGTCGTCTTCGTCTTCGTCGCCCCGCGGCGAGGGGGTGCGCGTAGACCGCGAGACGGGCCGTGACTCCTCGCGCGCCAACGATGCCGAGGGTCGCAGGCACCGCGCGTGGCAGACGGAGGAGCTGCGCCGCTGAGAAGGGCCCTTCCCCACGCCGCATCAGCGAGTGTGTCTCATCCATGCTGCCACACGCTTCATTTCCTTCAGGACGGGGTGGCCTGGGGACGGCAAGTAGCTGCGATGTGTCGTTGAGATGCGAGGGGGGCAAACAACCGGCCAGATGAAGCCATGTCTTTTGTATCGTGGAGACGAGAGATGGGTTGTGTCAGCAGACGGAGGATAGGACGAAGAGGTAAAGGGGATCAAGCCGTATCAAGGCCTGTGGTCGTCGCGCAGGCGCTGGGAGCCAAGGGACAGTGGTCAAATTCCACGCGCGATCGTGCGGGTCAGCACTTACCTTAGATACTTGATCATCTTCTCATCCCGAATCGAGGCGAACCTGGATGTGATGTGGGTGAAGGAGATGGAGTCAATACATGTAGTACTCATGTAGCTGTCATTCCGCGCGGGAACCCGGAGAAAAGCAAATACAGAGAGTACTTCGAATGTCCACATCACTCGAAAGCAGGTGTGGTAAGAGGACGTTGTATCTTGAAGAGGTCAGGTCTCACGGAACGTACCTCAGTGTCTCCCGCCACAGCGGTGTCTACCAGGGTAGGTAAGGTAGGAACATTACCTAAGGTACGTACAATGACTCAGACCATCCAATTGTTCTTCGGCAGGAGCGAACGCCCTACTTGGTATGGGAGCCCGCCTGCCTTCAGTAACTTCTCCGACCTGTCATTTACCTAGGTCAGGTACGCAGATGAGATGCCGACCTGGAAGCTTTCAAGCGTCCGAACCAACTCAGCATCTCGAGGTACGTGCGATTGCTCACTTATGTAAGTAGGTAGAAGTTATCTACAGGTAGCGCGCGCACTGTAGATGCGACTCAACCCACTCTCAGAGACGGCAAGTCAATCGAATGCAGGCGATTCGGGTACGATCTCTGTGGATCAGGAGACGCAGGTTGTACGCAGAAGCGGTGCGCAAGGGCATGACTAGGTAGGTGCCTGACCCATCGCATCACGGCCAGTCAATGAATACCCTGACTCGTTTGCTTAACATGGCCCGCTTGTGTGAACAGTGCCGCGACCACTCACTCACAAGAGAACAGCAGAGAACTCAGAAGATGCTTTAACAGATTCAATTTTCACTACTTCTTCCCCGTGTTCATTGGCCATTGAGTGTCGTCTCCAAGATAGAGCGCAAGGGGAAAAGCCAACATAGCGAGGGTGACGAGTAAGATACGGAAGGACAAGGGAAGAGAACACACAAGAAACTCGAAACTCGAACGAGAAAGGGGAAGCGATCGCTACTCTACCAACATCAAACCAACAACCCTTACCCCCCACAATTTGACGTGCCTCTGCCTTCTCCTCAAACCCCATCCGAGGTAAAGGAGATTATGTACACTGGCAGGACTCGTTTCCACCATCAACACTTCATTCGACCGCCAAGTCAACAAGCCCGGATCGATTCAACTCCCCCTGGAAAGCCGCCGCGCCGGCCAGTCCAGGAAGTCTTTCGACACCCCCTCTCTGAAAACGCCGCCACCCTGAAAATGCCTGGAAGAAAACAGTGATGAAACAAACAGTTCCTGCTGCCCAATGCTAGGTAACAATGATGCAGATCTTGCGCGCAGTGCTCGCGCACCTGAGCATGCTGCGTTTCAGCACGATGACCGTGTCATGCGCTGCCGGCTCTCGTCGTGCACAGCCGAGAAATTTGGCTAGAACCAATGTTATGCAAGGCGGCCAGATCAGACACGTAGATAGTACGCCTTCTTTGACGCCAACGCCTTTCGAAATCAACGCAAAGAAATCAAAAGAGACCAACCAGGCCTAAAGGGTGTCCTGGTCGTAGCGGTCGGGTTCGAGCGAGCAGCCGAATGGAGCCAAGATGGAAAAGAATGAGAAAAAAACAAGTTGGTGTATCGTAGATTGCTCGTAGGAAAATCGTGCATCGGCGCTTCGGGTCTCTCTCCAAGGAGGACATGTTGTCGAGCGGCATCGATGGAATGCAGAGTACTGGGATATTATACAGAAGTTGAGCAGGACCAGGCTCTTATCAGATCTGCTCATTGGCGCCGTCGCCACCGTCTTTGTCGCCGTCTTTTCCGTCGTCTTTGCCGCCGTCTTTATTGCTGAAGCCCGTCGGTATCTTAGGCGACTTGATCGACTTGCCTCGTGTCCGCCGCCGTATCCGCTCCACGATACCGCCGCCTTCAGCGCCGTTGTTGTTATTGTTGGAGGCCCCCGTGTGGCTGGATTCGAAGCGGCTTAACATTGCAGCAGACGTGAACTCATTGGTCGCTTCGAAACTGGGCCGCACCTGATCCATTGAAGCACGGAACCGGTCAAATGAAGGACGCGCCCGCTGCGTGGTGGGAGGCTTCGTGGCCGGGGTCGTGGTAGGCGGAGACAGGTGGTCGTGCTCCTCGACCTCGTCATGACGATGCATGTCCAACGACTGCTCATGCCGAGTGTAGTTGGTTCCGTCGCTGCCGTTCTGGCTGTGCGCGTTGTATGTGGTGACGGAGGGCGGGTAGATTGGTCGGAGATCTTCGTCCAGGCTCTCCGTCTTTAGGTGCCGTCTTCTGCGAGGTGATCCCAAGGAGCTCGATGCGCTCTTCTTGGAATTGCTGGAGGATTTGGGCTTCTTCGCCTTCTTGTCGTCGTCCAGCTCGCGTCGGGGCAGATGGTCGAACTGGCCCATGGCAACCTGCTCGCGGACAATATCGACATCGTAAGGGAAGTACACCTTCTGAATCGCCTTGACGAAGTAGCGAGGCAAGATGGAGACGATGGGAGTGACGAATAACACAGCCCAAAAAGATGCTTCGCCGTAGACTTCGACGGCGGCACCATAGAAGGTAGACGAGTAGGGCAGCGAGGTGTAGAGTCCAGTCCAGAAGAAGATGAGTAGAATACTGATTGTGATGCAGAGCAGAGTCAACCAATCCCATCTGTACGTGTTGATGAGAATGTACAGGTTGATAGTGATGACCGAGGGGTGCGCGATGTAGGTGCCGAGTCGGAGTCGTTCAAGATCATCAAGTCCGTTGCTGGTGACGAAGGTGGCCTGGAACGTGAGGTAGGGGATGAAGAAGCCAATCACACTCTGGTAAAGACCGTCGACCATGTATGCCCTATGGATAATGTTAGCGGAATCATGCGGCAACTTTGAAGAGGCGAAGACTTACCAGAACTTGATCTGCGTCCACTCAAGACGCTCAATACCACGGCGATACAGTTGAGGGACGGCTAGAGAGACGGCGTCCGAGACGTCCTGGTCAAAGATACCCATGATGATAGGCGGCAGGGAAGTAAAGAACAGGTTGAAGAACAAGATGTAGGTGATGTCCATGACGTAGGTGATGTCGAAGTCGCAGAAGCACTGGTACCAGAAAATGGTGAATGTCCAGATGATGTTCTTGTAGAAGAAGTTAGAGATGGCCTCAGCCAATCTTCGGTAGGACCAACGACCGTGGACGAGCACCAAGCGTTCCAGGAACCTGAACTGAGCAATGGCGAAATCTGCAGACATGACAGCCTGACGACCTTCGACACCAGCAATACCGACACCAACGTCCGCTTCCTGAATCATGGCGACATCGTTGGCACCGTCGCCGATCGAGAGCGTCATGACATCTAGACCCGTCTTGACCATGCCCACAACAGCGGCTTTCTGAGCAGGACTGACACGACAGCAGAGGACCGACTTGCACTGCTTGCCCAGGAGCAAGAACTTCTGCTTGAGAGAGTCGTCGAGCACCCATCGCAGGGTGAAGCCGTCGACGATAAGAGCGTGCGTGGGGGCCGGGGGTTCGTGGTCTTTTCTCGCCGCAGCCAAATCCGTGTCGCCGCCAGTCAAGCCGAAGTCTGCCAGTCTCTTGTCGAGTTCCTTTTCCATAGTCTCCAAAAAGACAGAGTCGGGAGTATTCCCACTCTCGTCCTCGTCGACTTTGAGCTGGATGAGTTCCATGTCGTTGTTCAGAAGGTTGCATGAGAATCCAATGTTGATAGCCGTTTCCACCTTGTCACCCGTGAGGACCCAGAGCTTGATACCACCGGCGGCCAGCAGGGCGATCGCATCAGGGACACCTTCCTGCAGGCGGTCCTCAATGGCTGTGCCGCCAATGAGAGTGAAGTCCTGCTCGATCTTGTCGGCCACCTCTTCCAGCTTCTCCTCGCGGTTGGTCAGGGCAGTGGCAGCCTTGTCGTGCTCGGCGCGCCACTCGTTGTACTCTCTCTCGCTGAGAACACGCTGCGCAATACACAACGTTCTGAGACCTTCTCGAGCAAACATTTCGAGATGCTCTGCCGTCGTCTTGCGAAGCTCGGCCTGCTCTCCTCTCTTCAGGCGCGAATAGATGATACTGTCTGCGCCCTTGCAGAACATGACGATACGGTTGTCAGGCATCCTGACAATAGAGGTCATGCGCTTTCGGCTAGAGTTGAACTCGATCGTATTCAGGATGGGATAGTGTCGCTCCTCACCCATGACACTGAGCTTGATTCCTTCGGGGTTCGAGCCCAGCACCGTGAAGCCCATGTCACGGGCAGTGGATACCAGAGCCGCTTCGTCGGGAGACTGGGCCTTGTACTCGATAGAGGGAGGGTCGCCGGGGAATGCTCAGCAATGACTGTGTGGCAAAGTGCGAGGGCAAGCATGAACAGCTCGTTGGCATCCTTCTGTTCTTTGCCGGACTCTCCAGTAAGATCATCGACGAAATCGGGCGCGACGAAGGTCATGTCGTCGCCGTGCAGATAGGGGTTGTCGTGCAGTCTGCGAAGACCTGACAGGGCGCGGACTTTGCCCTCGGCAATCTCCCGGCGAGCCTTGGCCCCTTCAGCAACGGTGTCAATACCAAGACGCTTTTGCATACCGGCCTGGGCTTCGGTGTACGCCTCGCCGTATGGTTGGCCGTTGATGGTCGCCTTCTTGAACTCCATGGCGTTCTGAGTCAAGGTACCCGTCTTGTCGGAGAAGATGTACTCGATTTGGCCGAGATCGTCAGAAATGTTCCAGGATTTCGGAATGCAGGGGTAGTCGATCTTATCGTAGTACATCTCGACGTCGCTGTAGATGAAAACTGCTTGTAGGGTGCGGACGATTTCAAGAGAGATGTACAGTGAGATGGGCACCAAGTTCTGGAAGACAATGAGCGCGGCCCAGAAGGTGATGAAACCACTCATAGGAGCAGAACCACCAATAGAGCCGAACTCAAACCATGAGAGAGACGCGTCGTGCTTTGCCCAGGACGAACCGTTGACGAGTGCCGACACCAGACACATGATGAAAAGGATGGCGAAATTGCACAGAACATTGAAGTTGAGTTCGCGAGCAATGCGGGCTCTCTTGCTGGGGGTGATACCGGCGTTCTGCATGATCTTCGTGTCGGGGCCGGTGAAGACGACCACGCCCAAGATCCAGTCCGTGTTGCGCAAGTTGCAGCCGCGGAGAAGCATGTTCTCGATGGAGATGGGCTCCGACATTTCTCTGGGCCCCAAACGCGGAATGTCCTGCTGCCATTTGATGGCGCCGTTGTACTTGTACAGGTTGGGCTGGGGCGGCTCGCTGTCAATCTCAAACTGAGCTCTCTCGCAGTCGCGGGCGTGCTTGATCGTCCGGCCGCAACGCAACGCGGAGCGGATCTTCAAGTTGGTCTCTCCATCCAAGTTCTTTGTTTCGACATAGCAGGCGCCGTCGGCATCCGAGGTCGAGAGGACAACAATGTCGGCGGGAATCTCCTCGTCGTTGTAGAGGCGAACAAAATCGCCGACCTGGATGCTCTTCCACGCGTCCTTGTGGAAGCGGGGGTTGCCAGTAGGCTTGATCTCCGGGTTGATCAGGTCGCCCTTGACACGCGAAAGAATCTCCTGTTCCTTGGGGTCGTAAGAGAGCTCCGAATCCGGTCGGTCGGCAAAGTCAATGGTGTCAGGCTGTCGCTTGGGCATAGGAGAGGGCACGGGTGTCATCTCGTGGGTCGAGATGAACGAGGTTCTGTCGGTGTGCGGGGAGAACATGTCGGCGCCGTCGGGGGCTTTACTCTCGAAAGATGGCCGGGGGTCGGCAGAGTCCTGAATAGGGCCAGTGGGCTTGGTCCACATCTTTTGGGTGAGGCGCCAGCCAGCGCCGAAGAACCTCGAGTTGCCCTTCTTGAACCTGCGCCAGAGTGACACATTGTCCTCCTCGACATTGACATTGTTCCACCCAAGGAGGCGGTGGACGGGGACGTTGTTGAGCTCCTGGTCGAGGACGGTGCGCCGGTAGTCTTCGATGGCGTCCTTGATGGCGGTGAGAACAACAATGACAATGAGAGGGACAAGATTGAGTCCGGGGTTCGTGCCTCCGAAGATGGGAAAGAACTAAATTTGTGAGATGCCGATCCGTATGGATACGCGCCGCGATACAGCGGATGATGAAGGCTAGAACTTACAATGAGGATGTCGACGAAAAGGAAGAAAATGTTTGCAACTTGGTGGAATTGGAACCACAAGTTTTTGGGGATGAAGGAGAGAGGGGTGTACTTTGCTGTCCTGATCTTATTCCTGTGGTAGGTGTTTATCGGGTGACCTTCCTCGTCCTTCATGTGCGGAGGCAACGGGAGGTTGAAGTACAGAGACCGGCCGCCGTCGTCGTCGTCGCCGTCTATGCTACCGTCGTTGTTGCCGTCGGCAGTGGCCGTATCGTCGTTACGCAACGTCGCACTGCCACCGGACTGTCTCTTCTTTTCCATGGAAAATGTCTTTGTGTGTTTCCTCTTCATGATGGATAACCGCTTGACGCCGCTGCTTTTGACGGTCAGTCTTCTGGTGGCCCATCTTGACCGATTCGTGCCCCCTTCGGTGTTGGACCTCGGAGGTGGTGGCGGCGGAGGCGGAGGGGGTGTGCCGGTGCCTGCGGTGTTGGCGGCGGCGTCGGCATCGCCTTGTGTCATGATGAGGGAAAGGCGGGCAGAGCCCGTTCAACCCCTGTAGTCTGTGCCAACTTGGGTGTCGGATGATCTTGACAGCACCTTGGACGAGACGTTCGCGCGCAGGCGTGCTAAGAAGACGATCCTCAGGTTCGGTATGGGAGCCAATGCCAGTCTCGAGACGGCGGGAGCGGGAGCAGGAGCAGGCAGGGCCGTCGTCGAGCAGATCCAGCGTCGGAGGACTGTTAGTTTCTCATGGAGACGGAATGAACGAAAGACGCGAGTGGGCGATGTTCAAGTTTGGCGAGTCGAAGCGAGCGAGTACAAGAAACTTTGCGAGGCGCCAACCTGGCCTGACGGACAAGGAGCCTGGAGCGGGTCGCGTCGTGGTCGAGATTCGAAGGCGAGCGGGCTGTCCAAAGCCAATTCGAGCATTCAGCGGCAGCGCATGAGTCGGACCTTCGAAGGGACGTGTGTCGCCGTTTCTGTCGTGGGTGAAGGCGGGCAGCGGCGTTGTTGTCCTGGTCGTCGCCGAGGCGGATAGGGCGGAGTTGGTGGAGATGGTGTTGAAGGAGTCGAGGAGAGTCTGGCAGGTACTAAGGTCGAGTCGCCGGAGAGGGTGGCTGGCTGGCTGGCTGGCTGGACGTACTACTAGCTGGAACCAAGTTAGCCCTGCACGCGGGCGACGGGGATGGCGAGCGAGCGACACGCCTGCAGGCAGTGCTGCGCATGCTGGGGCTGGGGGCTGCTTTCACTCGGTACACTCGTACAGTGAACGGACGGGGGCTCTGGGTGTCCTCCACTGGGACCCCGTCCGATCCAATCCGTTGCAGCGCCTCCGCCAGGCTAATCAATTCATGCAAGTTACCACCTAGGGTAGCTCGTAGGTACGGGTACATCTAGCACTCATGAGCAGGTCAAGCCCGCTCCGAGGTGGGCTGGAAGTACGAGTACCTGCCCGACCAGAGAGCGGTCGCGGATCTGAGTGCCCCCTTATTACCCCCAATAGGTGCGGCAGTCGCGGTGCAGATGAACACATTATTGCTCACAGGGCAGGTACGAGTACCTGTGTATCTACATGTAGATACACATGGCGGGTCGAGCCCTGGCAGGGGTAATCTGAACACTGGACTCTGAAAAGGCACATGCCTTAGCCACTCAGTAAACAGGTACTCTGTATGAGAGGCGGGTATCCAGTACTCGTGCTCGTGTGAAGAGCGACCGATAGTGATGCTACGGGAGTGGGCGAAAGGCACCGCGAGGGCCATAGGTGATCTGATTACCATCACTTCATTGCCCCAGTCTCTGTACACTTGCTGCCTATGCCCGTATGCCATGTATGAGTACGAGTGCTGCAGTTCTCCCCATTCTGGCTGGGCCGCATGGGGGATGTGGATGGGATTGTGTGGGAGGGGGCGGGATCAGGTCGACACTCGTGTGCTCTTCACTGCTGAGGTTTACTAATGTCCACTCGGATAGGCCGGAGGCTCTTCAAACACGAGTTCTTGTACGTGCGGGCTTGACAGAGTGATGCGTGCCTTCGAAGTTTTGAGTACCTCAGAAATGAGCATCTACCTCCTTCTTCTGACCCCAATGCACCACGCATCCGATGTAGAGGTACTTGACCGACCTGACCGATGCTCAGGTACAGTCGCAGCCCCGATTCTCCGTCTGGATGAGTGGCGTGCGACGGCATGGGGGCCCCCGTGCAGAAGCTGCCAGATTGATCATTTCTAAAGTTGGCTTGCCCCTGAGCGCGCTTCGCGTACCGGTACGAGAAGACGCGACCACTGTGAGGTGGGAGTGTTTCTACCCAAGGTACCTTGGACCTCACTCAGGCCAGAGGCGGCCCGTGGATCGCCCTGCCGTCGCAAGTCCCTGATTTCTAGATACCTAAGTTACATCTGTACATGTGCCCAAGGCACGGAGTTAGGAGGTCCCAAGCCCGCAGGTGATTGCTGCCCACCTCTCACCTCCGTCAAGCGTACGAGTATTGGATTGTATTTTGCCGCCCGCGCAACCCGCTTGGACCCGTGCATGAAGCCTGGCCGGGATTGTGGCTGCTCGGATCTCATGCGCGCGCCGGCAAGCCTCGTCGACAACAGCGCCGCCATGGCAACCCATCTTGTCGCGAACTTCAAAACTCTGTTCTGTCTCTCTTCTTGCGCGAGTAGGGTCGACTACAGCCACCTGACTGACGGGACAATGCGTCAGGTAGATACCAGGTAGGTACCTATTCGGGCTTCCCCGCGATTTCTCATGCCTCGCCCTGTCTGTCCCTGGAGCGTGAGCGAAAGCAACAGAAGAACCTAACTGCCTCGACCATCACAGTGTGGAATCACCGAGGCTTACTCGTGCGGCAACAGTCTGCAAATCTACTCCCAGATACTATGGGTACCGCTGACTCTGGGTGGCTGGGCCGTCCAGATGGGCCGGGAAGGATAACAAGAAAAGCTGCCCTTTAGGGGTAAAGGCCAACTGCGTCCTGTCAGCGCGCATCTTCGTACCGTACAGTGATTGATTCAGACCCGCGCACCCGCGATACGGGAACGAGTATTCGCAGCCTGGCCCCACCTGTCGGGCCCGCAGGAGGAGGGCAGGCACTCACTTGGTGGTAGGGCAGATGAGGCCGTCTCGAGAGCTTGGGTCGGCCCGGGGCATCGGCTCGCGAGATTTCGCCGGACCACAGAGCTGGCTATTGGCGTCTCTCGAGGTGAACAGCGGAACTAAACATGAGAATTTGCCTGTTCAACGGCGTGCTGGCATTCGGAAGACATACTCGGGGCCCTTGGAGACTCGGCCCTGGTCTCAAAGTTGCCGCCTCATCGTGTCTGAGATTGCGAACCCAGGTAAGTGGCGGGGCGGCCGTATTCAGATTACAAGGGGCAGCCCGACAGCTGTAGTAGACTCGCCTGTGTCCGTGTTTTGCTCTCTGGTATTTCATTCCCTCGAAGGCCTCTTTCTGCCGCGGCAAGGCTGACGGGAAACGGCGCCCACAGCGACCAAAAAGAAGACTCGAGACCCTTGTGCTTGATCGGCATCGAGGGGGGGCCGAGTGGACTAATAGACCGGGTAAATATCACCCATCATTACTCGCACAGGCTCGCTAACCAGGGGTCTCTGTGCCTCTGTGCCGGGATAGCCCAGAACCCTTTGATTTCGGCGCTCGGCTAGTCCGCACATGAAGATACGGATACTCGTACCGTACGAGACGCGTACAGGTCTACAGGTTTGGCTCCACGGTACGTACGGTTGGATTTGACAGTGGGATGCCATGTGTCTGTGTGTGTGATGAGGGCAGGGTTCAAAGGCCCAGAGAGACAACGGCTGCGAGTTCTATCGGTATCTTGGGTTCCAGCACGCGAGCCGGCCTTGTCGGTGTCTGGTGTTGAACATGAGTTCAATGGCTGGCAGCATACCCTTTTCAATTTCATCGATCTCTCTCTTCCCGTATGTCCTCCACATTATCGTCTCCGCCGCCACCGTCGCCTTTTCCTCGTCAGGAAGCACTTACTATTCCTCCACACCTCACTCCAGGTTCACAGCATGAGTGTGCTTCCATACTGTTGGTGGCCCCGGGCAGACCTCTGCGTCGGCTCTGGTCACGCATACTATCGCGCTCGCACAGGTACGGGCAGATGGCAGTGGACGGTACCTGCGACATGTTGTCTCGTCTTGGTCTTCCAGGGCCATTGCTCCTGGCCACCCCAATGTTCCAGAGCCACTGAAGAAACCGAATCACCAGGGCGAGAGTCTCTAACGTTAGCAGCCAGTCAGTCACCCGTGTCGCAGCTCGCCTGTACCCGTAGACCACGCCGCGCCCCGACGACGCTCGCGGTCCTAAAGTCAAGCAGGGCCGTCGCAGAAGTGCCGTTCGCGGCAGGTCGGGCGTCCCTCGTGGAGGTGGGCACTACACGTACGCAACTGTCTTGATGACGAGTCGAGTAACTTTGTTCCATACCTACGATGTATCCCGTTAGACCACCGCCGTCATCAAACCGCGGCCGGGAAGCGGCGGGACATAGCCGCGCGCTCGCGCGGGTGCACCTCGCCACCCTCGGGGGCACACCTCACGATTCAAATGGAAACGCCTTAGAATTCCACCACTGAGATGGCTCCGCGCCCACCCCGCTCTCCGTACGATGAACAATCTGATGGAGCACCAGCACTCGCCACAGGTCCGATGCCCACCTGGCCATGTGTTTAGGGACGGTAAGCCTTACATTATCAGTCTATTTGTCTGTCTGCCTATCCAGGGACTGATAACATTACCAATGGAACTTTGACAGAACAGGCGCTGCCCGTTGGCTATTGCCTAATGGATAGGCTGATCCATGCTTGCCTTGCGCGCCCGGATCCTGCCTTTAGCGGGGGGAGCGCCGTTACATAGATCGGAATCCCTGTCTTGGCCATGCCGTATTTCAGGAGGGCTTCCCGTCCCCCGTCTTGCTAGCAGCCTCTCCCACGACGGTACTTTGCGAGGAGACTTGCGGCAGAGCGCCGCCGCCGCCGCCGCCGCCGCCGCCGCCGCCGCCGCCTCGCTCACCTGCCCCGGTAGAGACATCGCCATGATTCATTCTGCGCGGTGGTGTCCCGGCCCGCGCGGCTGAGGCGGGCCACGTCTGCTGTGTGGTGGCGTAGGGAGCAAACCCACCCCGCAGTGCAGAATGCACGAGTGCCTATCGCCAGGCGTGCGTCGGGCAGACACGTGTGGTCTGACCACCATCTTGATCGCCCTGGTCGGCCTGGGTAAGGGCGCAGTACTCGATACTACGACGATGCTGAGACCTCTGACGGAGGATATAAAGCTCATACGTAGGTAAGCGGCCGCGGGGCCCGAGCACGGCCACTTCTCTGACGTGGGCGGCTGGCTGCACTGCCGCCCGCTCGCGTATCGCGTATATGAGTACTCGTGCAGCGAGGTATACCTGCTTACGGAGTACCTGCCTGCGAGCAACGGAGTATGCAGTCACGACAGTGAGAGCTGTTAGTGCCGTCGAGCGAGCGAGAATGGGCCTGCTTGCCTGAGGCCTGAGTAGGTTGGCATGGGAAAATGGCACCACAGTGCTGGCAGACGGCGCAAATTCCTGATTTGTCATGGGTACCTACATAGTCTCGTAATTGGACTCTCATCAATCATGTTTGCTACTACGGAGTCACGGGCGCCTTCTTCACTCGACCGCGACGAGAGCTCGCTAAAGAGTCTGGAGCGGCCGTCGCCTCTTCTCGGGTTTCATCTTAAGCCCGAGAGCACGACATCGGGCCAGAGCAGCATGGCGGTCACCTCCTCAGGCGCGCCTGGGTCGAGACCCTGTTCGCCCGGCCGTCCGCCCGGCCGTCGGGCCCTCGCGCAGTCATCAGTCTTCCATTCAGCGTTGATGCGACCTTGATCAATGTTGCTTCGAGCCGAGTCAGTGGGTGGTATTTTTGGTGGGTAATTATACCCACGCAGAGTCAAGCAGCGCAACACCACTACCACCACGAGGGCGACCATCGAGGGACTACGGAGTACATGTTGTCGAGTACATGTAGTGACCAAGAGGCGCCCGCTTCCATAGTACTGGATACATGCACTTGGCGACGCGGGAGTACCTGATTACACCTCGATAGATGTACGAGTACTTGCTGCATGCGAGCATCGACACGGCGCAAGAACTGGTGATGGCTGCTCGCCCGGACATGCGGGCTTTCTATCATGAATTCGAGGCTTCTTTCGACGCCCATCCGCGCCATATCTACGAGTATCCGTTGCCTCGGCTTTCTCTTATTATCTCCCTTTTGATGAGACGTCGGCAGTCGAGGAGGCCCAGCTGTCTTGGATTATACATGTACCTAACTCAGGAAAGCCTGCTGCGGTACTCCCCAACCACCCTCCGCCCGCCCGCCACCCTCTTTAGAGCTTCTCCCTCCCACCAGGTAGGTACTCGTCGTATGTATGTATGAGACGACGGACGGCATAGTCCAAGGATATTACTCGGTACTCGCAAGCCGCCATCCATGTCAGAAAGAAAAACGACTGAGATCGGCGCATCCCAAACCCTTGGGCAGGTTGCGAGCCCGCCCTGCGTGCAAGCACCACTCGTACCGGTACTTTCTGTTCGACCGTCAAGGCGGGTGCTGCGAACGCCGGGCGGTCGAAAGTCCCCTTTATTGCGGGGGCGTAACAACGAGAGCCGCGGGGGGAATGCAAGTGACCTTGGAGTTCCCAAGGCTCATCATACTGCGCTTTTAATTTAACCCCTTTCCCCCCCTTCATCCTCCTGGGTTGCCGCCCTTTTTTTTTCCCACCGCGAAGCAGCCAAAACGATGTAGTCACTCGTGCCAGGTTGGTCACACTGCCTTGGACCGGACACACTCTGAACCCGAGTTGGCGGGTTTCTGTTTGCGGCGGCTTCTGGTAACTCCATACCCCGTCAGTCTCGTCTTGATCACTTGTAGCGGACTCTCCGATACCGCGCAATCGTTGACTCGCCCTCGTACGGACGGAATACTTGTCGATACAGCATTCCTAGCCAAGATATCTGGTGCTCGTACATTGACTCTGTCCCATGGAGGCACTCGCCCGCCCCCTTTCGAGTGTGGAGGGGCGCGCGGTGCCCACGGACGGCCCCGACCTACCTGCTCCGTAAGTACCTACCTACGCTACGAATACTCGCCCCTAGCAACAGAGCGGGCGGCGGGCCGGAGGAGGGGCTTTGCCATTGGCGCGCAGAGTGGATGCAGGGGAGGCTGGTTCGCACGTTTGGAAGAGTACTCACACAAGTAGGTACCCACCTACGAGTACTTGCGCGTTTAGGTAGGCGACTGGGGGGATGCGATGTCGACGTCGCAATCCGATATGCCGGGGTGCACAGCTGAGAGCTGCTCCAAGAGGCAGGCAAGCAAGCAAGCAAGCAGACAGCATGAGACCACCGCTGCCAGTGGCTTCACTGTCACTTGAGGCGACTCTCTTGTCAGCTTACTTAGCAGATAGGTAGTCGATGCTGCTCAAGTCTGCTCGTGCACGTACACGTACTCATAGAGTGCGGTTTCCATATTCGGCGTGCCATTAAAAGAGACACCTTTTTCTGATCTCATCCAATGTCATGATTTATCAGGTACGAGCATTCGTTTGTTATCAGGGGCCGGCTGCAGATACGGGTGCAGATTTTGACCCTCATTTCCACGTTTCGTCGTTGGATGGAGCTTTGTTTACCCTTCCAACGTTAGCCTTCCCGTCGCCGCGGTCCGCAGCTTCGCACGGGCCCATTGGGTCGCGTTCACCTCTCTCGAGGCCTGGCCGGTGTTGTAGGGCGAGCAGGCATTGCAGTATCTAGATTGTTATTACTGTCATCGATGACCACAAGTTACATGGCCCCCCCTATTGTTGATCGACAAAGCCCGGCAGCTGGGCCGTCTGCTGGCGGCGCATCGGCATCGCCTCGTCAGTGTTGACCAAGGCAGTTCCCATCCGCATCGCACGACGTTCCAAGACCTCATCAATAAGCTTTACCGCCTGTCAAGTATACTTATTATTAACGTGTTTTGTACCAACCCGTTAAGGGCCTTGTCAACGCAGGATGCCGACTCGATAGGGTTTACGATCCAAGCCTGCCACCTGGATCTCACAGAGCAGAACGACCCCAGGGCAGAGCACGCTATTGGAATCCTTCCTCGCAAAGACCAGCCCACCCCCCGCAACCTCCCCTGGAGGAGAGCGGGCGGTCGAGTACTCCGTACGGGTGTCGCCTGGCACTTACCACGCGCGTTCGGGGTTTTATACTACTCGTACCATCTTTCATGCCTGCTCGGCAACAGTCTACCAGCAAATGTGTTGGCAACGTGTTGCCCCTCCCCTCCCCTCCTCCTCCTTCTCCTTCTCCTCCTCCCTGTGGCTGGTGAGACGAGCGAGAAAGCCCTTCCGGAAGGAGTCGCCCGTTCGGTAGGATGCCGACCTCCTGGCGCAGGATTCTGGTGTCTGGGTCCTGCTCCGCGCTCCAGATATGCCCGGAGGCGGACCCCCCGTGCCCCCTCTTCAAGGCTGACAGATCGCCTCGCCCGCCAGCCACGTTTGGCTACCAGCCCGCGCATCGGTTGTCTTGCGGTTCTCCTCAGCATTGGAGATAGCTGGCTGGGTATCTCCTCCGTGGCTCGCAGTTCCCGAGATCTTCTCCCAGTGGCCCCGAAGGAAGGCGGGTGCCTACCAGGGACTGGGATGCGTCCTCGCCCTGCCCCCTCGGCGTTGAGACACCCGTGACACCCCACGTACGAGTACCTCGCACGACCACACTCTCATTCTCCCCTGGTCCGGGTGGTTCGTCGGCGCGCAGGGGGGCCACGTACCCGCAGACCCAGTGCCCGGCACGAGTATCCAGTAACTAGAGCGGTCCGATGGGACGCGCAGTGGCCACGAACCCATGGTACGCCATGGGTCTGGCTGGTCTTGCAGTTGACTGATGCCCGCGACAAAGCTGCCCCTATCTCACGCGAACCGAAAGGTCTGCACACTCGTATTCCGTACGCACTTCACGACCCATTCGCACCTGTAAGAATAAGTGCTTGTGTGAGGGGCCGCTTCTGCGGGCAAGTAGATGTATGCTCAACTCAAGTCAGACGCTCGTCCCTCGGCAGCGCGAAACAACGGGATCACCACGCGCCCGCAGAAATGCAGGCTGTATAGCGGCGACGCCCGCCCGCCTCTGTGAGCCACCCGACTGACAGCCCCTGAGCCCCCTTGCCCGCCTTTGCCCTACTCCGTAGTTACTTGTACCTAGCTTCCAAGACCCCAAAGGAGGCGCCCTGGCTTCCGATACATCTCAGGGCGGAAACCGACTCGTCACTTGCCCCTGGTACCAGCACGGCGAAAAGCTGGGCGTCTGGAATGGAAGGCACTACAAGCATTATAGCAAATCTCTACGAGACGAGCGCACAGCAATGGCATGCAGACTGGGGGCTTGGGCCGCCACGCCGCTCTCTAGCCAGACTGGTGATCCGGGTGCGTACCCGTGGACGCGTGCGCGTGGGCATCGACACACCGCGCGTGCAGACGCAGACGCGGCCGGGCCCCCTGGGCGAGGTAGGGAGGGAAAGGGGGCCTCTGGAGTTGAGAGGGCGTGATGTGCTCTCTCTGATGCCAAGCTTGGTGTTCTTGCCTCTCGGTGCAGATGGGGGAGCGGAGGCGGGCTTGCGAGCCAGAAACGGAGGTGCCATGCAACCACGCAGATCCAGGAAAGGAGAAAGGGAGACGATTCCGCAGACATGGGTGCTGTGAGTGCATTCACCCCATTGAAGCGCTAGAATTGTTCTATACCATCAATGGCTCTATGACAAAGGTCACACAGGGTACACGTACGAATACTCCGTATGGTGGACTCACAAATACTCGCATGCACATGACTACCAGCACAGAAGATCTCGCAGGGCCGAGTCGGATACATCCCGGGCTTAGCATTACTGGAAGCAAATAGGGAAAAGGAGACGTTGTGAGCGGCCCCAGCCCTGCATGTATTGCGATTGACACGGCTTGGGAAAAAAGCAGAAGGAGACAGAGAGGCACGAGGCTACCGACGGGCCAAGGCTTCCCAGCACGGGCCTGCACAGGGGACCACGCTTGGGTGGGATTGGATTTGGATTGGGTGATTGGGTCAGTATCTGCATGTTTTAGGGGCCGCCGGACGGGAGACGCGAGGCCGCGAGCGAAAGCCCGGGTGCGTTCTTGGGACGGGATGAGGCCAGCAGATCACTGGGTCCCAGCTAAAAGCACCTGCTCTCTTCGAATACGCCTTCAGACCAGTAGATTGAGCCTTTCGGGCAGGTGCCATTGAAGGCTGCATACGAGTACGAGTACATATGTAGAGACACCGAGCCATGCCCCACCAAGACCTTACTTTCCAGTTCCTGCCGGCCTGCAAGCTCAGTACCTGGAAGCGCTTGCAAGGTACTCGTACCGCCTCCCGCTGCCCCAGGCGCGGCGTCGGACCTGCTTAACGCGCCTGCACCGTCCGGGCGTGACTTTCGCCCGACCGCGTCGCCTCACTCCGGACATCGCTCGCGACGCCCTCAACCCACCAGGATCCTAAGCTGCACTCGACCTTGGCCGGCTTCAGGACGTTAGACTACCGACTGAGTGCTCTGTTCTGTACGGACCACGTCGCTGCTGTGTGACCATCCGTGTCCGCCATCAGCTTGCGCGTGTCCACCGCCTCTGTCAAATCCGGCCCCTCTGAGTGGCCCTTTGGCGCCTCGACCCCTCCGCCTGCGCATCCGAGCCTTCCTCGACGCCCTCCCCGCCCATCTCGCTCTCGCCACCATGTTTTCGCTGCCCCTTCATTCGTGACATCGACTTGACCGGCGTCTCCAACACCCACCATGCCGCCCCGGCCCTCCGGCGGCGCAGACATCCGCGGCTTCTTCAAGCCCGGCCCCGCCTCGTCCCACGCTCCGGCCCCAGCTCCGGCCTCAGCTCCGGCCACCTCCTCGCCCCTCTCATCGCCAAGTTTACCCTCACAAAATACCCCGCCCTTCGCAGACCCCTCCCCTCCTCTCCGCGCACCCCCTCGCCGTCTGCCGCTCGTCCAGCTCGCCCACCCCGCAAGGATGTCATCCGTGGCTCCGACGAGGAAGATGACGACTCCGACTCCTCCCTCGAATCTCTCTCCAACATCTACGGCCGCCCCCATGCCCGTGCCGATCCCACCCGAACTCCTCAAGCCAAGCGAATTGCCTCGGGCCGCACACACTCCCCGCTGACCTTACAGCAGCGGCGGCCGACTGGCCCGCGGCATGCTCGCAAGCCCTCGCCCCCCAAGCACAAGTTCGACATGAAGGCTCTCATTAGCCATTCCCGTCAGAACGACAAGGCCGATGAAAGCAGGCGTCTGGCCACCAGGGCCTTGGACATCCCCTCGGACGACGATGACAACAATGAAAGCCTCTCTCGAGACGACAGCGGCAACGAAAAAAGCCCCTCCGATCTACACCGCGCCGCCCGCCAGCTGTTGGGCAACGATGACCACCACGAAGGGGGCGATGAGGAAACGAGACTCGGCGAAGATCGCGTTGTGCGCGCTATCGATCGCACAAGAGCCCAGGTAACCCAGCGGCGCTTCTACTTTTTCGACCCGGATGCCCCGCTCCTCCTACGGCCAGCGTCACAGCCTTTCCCTTCCGACGAGGCCGACGGTGTGTGGGCCTTCCTGGGCAATGGATCACAGCTTGAGCGCGAGCAGGCCTTTGTCAATGGCCTGCCACATACGTTCGTACTGCGAGGTCAACAACTGCCGGACGCTGTTCTTGCCTGGGTCCTTGACGAGGTTGTCCTCGAGCGCAATCCCCAACTACAGGCGCAGTACGTTAACTTGATCGCCCTAACTGGCGATGCCGTCAAACGTCTTGTCGACCCGAAGCGCGTGTACCAGATGCTGGGTGCTTTGGGTGGTCCGGCCTACAGTGAGGGTAATGTCAAACCTGCAACGGCCAAGCCCGAGGTCGAAGGTGCTTATCGGGGCCGTGAATGGAGTGGCGTTGCTACTTACTTGCGTCTTCTCGTCCGAATAGCCCCAAACCTAAGCAACGATGCTAGAGTATCGGCTATCCAACTTCTACTGCGCATGAGCCTGGATGGAGTTGTCTGCACCGCTCTTCGAACCGAGCACATAGCAGCCACGCGGGCCTTGGTTGAGTCGCTGCCCACTGCAGCAAACCAATGGAATGACTCGGTAAGAATGACAGTTTCTCTTCGCGGTCTACAAAGACGCTCAACTTGGAAGTGATTGAGAATCAGAGGCTGACCATACTCCAGTGTGGCGTGATATGCCGGTATATCCATGCCATACTGCCTGACGACAATGCCGTGGCGCGCTCCGTGGTTGTTCTCACCGGGCTACCCAAGGCCTCGCTCAAGCTATGCGATCTGCGGCGTCGGGCAGCGGCATGTGCCCTTTTCGATGATGTGCCAGGGCCATTCGGCCGCGGCGGCGATGAGGACGCTAAAGCCTCTGATCTTGGTCTCTACTCGGCCCCCAGCCTGGACACTTTTCTTGACCGCTTGGCTAAACCGGACCTCGCCATTGAAGATCCGTCATCGGCTGACTACCCCCGAGTTCGGGCTCTCGTGTCGCTCTTGGACGTGGCGATAGGGTCAGGTGCGCAGTTGCGAACAGACAATGCACTATCGGCATCTGAGGAAGCCACGGGTCCATTGCCCAAAAGGTCGCCAATCTCTACCCCTACTACGAACAAAAAGCCGCACCCATTCGCTTCTGCGGGCGCGGCGCGGTTGGCGGCCGACCCACACACTCGAGACCACGACGAGGCCATCGACAAGCTGGCGGCGGCGCTGCGGTCATCGCGGGACCGCATTGTTGACGGAGGCGGCGGCCCTGGGGCTATCATCCGCAAGGACGTGCGCACCCTGCTAGACATTGTAGTGAAGAGGTTGGAGCTGTCAGCGCGATCGCGCCCGCCGCCTCGGAAGGGCATATTCGAAGACGCCGTCGCGGGTATCGAGCTCGAGCAGGAGAAAGCCCGTGAGCAGCAGAAGCAAGTGGGCAAGCAGAGCGACTTTATGCGCAGCTGGGCCGCACCGCCCTCCTGAGACTGTTGCAGTCGCTCTGGTCTTTGTGCATATTCCATAGGGGCCCTCAAGAGGTGCGCGTGGCGGTCACGAATCGCACGAAAACATGAGACCCGTGTCAAAGGGTGCGGTATAGTTATCCAGAGGCACGGATAACAGCGAAAGGCACCCGGTAGGGTTTGAATGGCGGCGGCGTACGGCGTAATCCATGGATATGTGGACTACCACTGGCATCTCGGTGCGCTGAATGATGAATGATGAGACGAAATGCACGATCATGCCATACGTTACTTGCTTGCATCTTAATATTGTCGGTGAATTCTGCTCCCAGGTGTCGAGGGCTTGACGTGGGTGGTGCGGGAGACAGAAGCTTGCGCCACGCCGTGGGACTGGTCGGGTGCAACAGACCGGCCACTCGAGTCACCTCCATGACGCGTGGCATAGCAAGACGCTTTCCATGGCAGCATACTAAGATTTTTGGAGCCGCGTGGTCATACCAACCCCAGGCAAGAGCCCGTAGTGCGGGAATCCCCGCCGGCGGTTCTGCCGCCAAGTACTCTTCGCACAGCCAGGGACGGAATGAGGTTGCACAGAAGATCGGGATCAGAGGAGGTCCAAGTCAGCAGTCAACTTCCCAGAGCGGACGAGGCCCCACGAAGGTGCGAGATAAACGGTTTGCAGCGCCGGGTCAATACCATGAGCCCGTGATTATAGTTGTCCACCCGAACCGCCAGTGAACGTCGTGTGTCTGCATTTTATTCCAGCTACCCATTTCTTGGGTTGCTTCCCGCTGGGAATTACTTGAACATGAGATCAAGATACGAAGGGAATCATTGCCGTTTACTCACGGATACGCGATGCTCCAGCAAAAGCTGCCGTATCTATAACAGCTACCTTATCTCAAAAAGCATCGGGTAGTCCTCTTGAAGAAAGGGGAAGAGATTCTATGGTATACACGTTGTTTTATCAAAAGAGCCTGTAGGAAAGCATGCAAGTTGCTTTATCGGAAGATCAGCGGGTCACCACAGTTGACCCGCCAAGCGAGGATGAGCTGGGTCAAGAAGCGCAGTAGATCGGAAGAGGTGCGAGCGAAGGGACAAATCTGGGCTCTTGTGATGTAGAGACTGTACGCGACTCTCAGTGGCCCAATAACCATACTGATCTTCCCAGCCATCGGTGTCTTTGCACACGTTTCGAACTGTGTACACAACTTGCCTGCTTCGGCGACTCCTTGCCTCACTGCAATACGCGAGCAAATCTACGGCCGGGCGCTGTTTGAATACTGATACAGTTTGTTATTCGATGCTAGTCTTCCAGCCCTGCCCAAGGAAAAAGGACATATGCAGACATGTGCTGGCAATGGCAAGCTCAGGTCGAAGGATGAAGCAGACACAGGCCGCAAAAATGCAGATACCAACACCCATCCATGAAATTCGTAAACACAACCCCCGCGCGCATCACGGAGCCCCTGTGATGCCCCGGAATATTCAATAGACCAAAATAGATGAGTAGAAACACGACCGTCGTCCCAGCAAGTCACCCCTCAACTAGCTGTACGGCCGTAGTTCCCAGCTTGTATGCCCCTCGACTTCCGCCCCTGGGCGGGATGAAGACTGCCGTCTGCTTTACTTGGGCGGCTCGAGATGACAAGAGCACCCGAAGTGTCAGGTCTGTGGCGAGCTGCAATGCACAGGGGCGGGGGATCAGTATTGTAGATCGGCGGCGATGCAGTGCTGAATTCGCTTAGTCGAAGAACCGGCGGTTGGGGTTGGCGCCAAAGAGAGTCTTGCGGACAGCCGGTAGGGCTGAATCCTCAAGAAGCTTGAGGCGGGCGTCGAAGGTGTTGTTGACCTCAATCTTGCCCCCGCCACCGAGAATCATAACGCCGCCAGAGCTGTGATGTTGTTAGTGCCTGAATGCTTGGGTGTGCAGGGGAGACCAAGTCGTCGCTGCGGGGAAACAAGAGCTGGCACTGACCTTCCCTCGGGCAGAACCTCTTCATCAATCTTGACCTTGGACTCCTTGCCGGTGGCCTTCTTGTACTCCTTCTCGGCGTCTGAAGCAGCGTCCTTGACGAGCTGGGCGTCGGCCTTGCGGGCGCGAGCGAGAACCTGGGGCTCACTGAGAGCGTACATGCCCTCGAGGAGCAGGTTCTTGAGAACAGTCTTGTGCTTGTTCTTGTCCTTGGTCTGGGGAGAGTCGGTGAGGCGCTTGGCGGACTGCTCGAAGATGTCATCGAGGAGCTGTTGGCGGGCGGCAAGGACGCGGAGGCGGGTCTTGTTCGCGACGGTGGAGCGGGTGATCTGCTGGGACATCTCGGCCTGCTTGAACTTCTTTGCGTACTGCTGGTCGATGGCGTCGGTGTCCTGGCGGACGAGCTTTGACTTTTCGATGCTGAACTCCTCATTGGCCTTGGTCTCGATCTCGCGGGCCTTCTCGGTGGCTTCCTGCTTGATGAACGCCGTCATCTTGCGGAGCTCCTTGCCGACCTGGTCGTCGGAGAGAGCGTGGGCTTGCGACATGGTGGGCGACTGAGGGGGGATTTCTGGCGAGCGGGCGCGGTTCGAAGGTGGATTGAGGAGATGGGGGGCGACTAAGCGGGGTGGACGGGTTGAGGAGGTCGCGGCGATGAGGTGAGGTGAGGTGCGGTTGGTGATGTGATAGACGGAGGGACGGCTTATCGTCACTGGGCTGGCCAGCAGGTCCGCCCAGGTCCCCAGGTTGGCCGTTGCTACGTAAGGCGTAAAGCTTGTGGCGACGTGATTGGTGGAGATGGCGAGCAGTGGAGCTGACCTGGTCCACCCGTAGCTTCCTCCGGACATGCTCCAGCGCCTTGCTGGTAGTGGCCGGCGCACCTGCCGCCGCAGCGCGCACGACCATGTAGAGAGAGTGGAAGGAGCTGTCGATGGTTTCACATTTCATTCGAGGCGCAATTCAAGTCAACCAGACGTGCTTTCAGTTACAAGAATATTTGCTAATCCATATGTAGCAGGAATTACATACATGTAGCATACATGCTGGTATGTTGGTAGCTTCATGTCGGATTCAATGCTGCATCCTTTTGATGTGACCCAACCCGCCATGCTGTGTTTTCGGAAGAGACTGTTCAATAATAGAGCCTCGATCCTGAAATGAGTTCCTACGAAATCCTAGGCGGCTCGATATCGAGAGCGGGGAGATGTAAGCAGAAGCATGGCATCGCTCAGCCTGGGCGAAGGCTTTGTGTGCATTCGTAGTATCTGCGACTTGTACAACAATGACCGTAATAATTGAACCGAGCAACCTTGCATGTGGCCCGCCGGTCTCATCTGGCAGTTGTGCGTAATAATCAAAGCCAGACGCCTCGGGTCGAATGATATATGTACCAGCCTGAAGCTGCCGTGTGTGTGGTCTGAGACGCGGTCATACAAGGACATTCCAACGCTTGATTGCCATCTTTGCTGCAAGATACGATCAGGTCCACGAATTGTAGCGAGATTGTCACTTGGGCAAAGTGCTGCATGTTGTTCCCCGTTGCAAACCTGCCTGCCAAGTGCCTCGAGCTATGTGGGTTGTTTGTTGGTTTAAGTAGGCCCGGGGTGACTCGCTCACGGCAACAAGATGTCGACCATGACTTGCTCCCTCCCCTCCGGACTTCCCCATTTTCGCTCTGCCCCTGGGCATGGCGTTTTCTACTCAACACCCAACACCAGAGACACACCATCACGCCGCCCTTCCAGCTGCGGGCAAACATGCTCATGTGGCCATACTGGTGATGTTATGCATCCGTCGCGCGTCACCGGCCCACATGTGCTCCAGCTCCGCGTGGCCTAGCCAGAATACCACCTGCTCTGGGGAATCTCGACAGAGTTCAAGACCAGGGTCATCCAGAACCCGATTGCCGTGACCTGGACACGGAGCCCCGACAGCCAGCCAAGGTGCTATTCGATACAAGCGACAAACGTCTCGTACAAGCAGCCCCGTGTCTGCACGGTCAGCCCACGAGTTTGTGCCCGCGCTTGTACCGGTCGGTACCCCTGGCGGCGTCATCGTTCGGCTTACTCGTCGAAACGGGTACTTTGGGGTAGCGGGTCTGTAGCTGCACCTGCATAGACCGCCCCGTCACACCGCGCGGGCACGACGGGGTACCTTGAAGCGCCCACCATCCCCGGGCGTCCACCCACCCGCAGACGCATAGGTTGCGTCCCCGCAACTTCGAGGTACCTGCACGCGACGGAGCGACCCCGTCCCGTTACCGCCACCACCTCGACACGGCCGCCGCCTCTCGGCCTCGATCCAATCCCATCTACGCCCGTCGCCGTTACCAGCTGCCGCCGCACTTGCGCCTGCATCCCTTAACGTCCCACGACCCGAAGCCTCCCTCTGACAACACCAACGCCCTGGCTGTCTTCTGCAGACACTCGCCATCCCCGAGCCTCGAATCCCGCCGCCGCCCACTGTGCCCTCGTGCGCCGTCACCTTGCTGCGCTTGCGTCCCCCGTCGCATCGCACCGCACCGCACTGTGCCCTACACCGCATCGCCTCGTTTGCCGCCGTATCGAACCGCATCCTCGCCGACTCAGATCTCTGCCCTGTCGCATAACTGTATCCCACTTTTCGCGTTTCACCTCGGCGCTCGACGCCCGACGCCCTTCACGACGCCTTCCACGCTTCCAGGCTCTTCTCCTTTCCGTGTCACTTGAACCGCCGCCGCCGCCGCTGCCTGGACGCTGCTCTTCTCGCCCCTCCATGCCCAGCCGAGGCTATCCTCTTCCGCCGCCCTTCGCCGCCGCCGCCCTCCGCCCGATCTCCACCTGCGCCGCTGCCTCCGCCGTCTCCAGATGCCCCTAGGGCCCGTCCTGCCGCCATGGGGTCCATCGGCGGTCTCTCCCCGGGCGGGAGCATTGCTGTAAGTCACACTGTCGCTTCGGTGCCTCATGCCGTCTAATGCGCCTCCTAGATCGGCATCGTAGTAGGCCTCGCCTCTACTGGCGTCCAGTCCCTGGGCCTCACCCTCCAGCGAAAATCCCACCTCCTCGAGGAGGAGAAGCGCCCCGAAGACGACCACCGTCCTGCCTACCGTCGCCGCCGCTGGCAGCTCGGCATGGGCATGTTCGTAGTCTCCAATATCCTCGGCAGTTCCGTTCAGATCTCGACTCTGCCCCTGCCCGTCCTGTCCACCCTTCAGGCCGCCGGGCTCGTCTTCAACTCCATTTGCGCCACCCTCATTCTCTCCGAGCCCTTCACCGCTTGGTCTCTGGCCGGCACCGCCCTCGTCACCTCCGGCGCCAGCCTGATCGCCATATTCGGCGCGATCCCGTCCCCGGCCCACTCCCTGACCGAGCTCATCCTCCTTCTCGCTCGCCGCCCCTTCATCATCTGGATGTCCCTCCAGGCTTTCCTTGTCGTCTCCATCGCCGTGGCTGTCGAGGTTCTCTCCCACATCACTGCAGCCATGTCCCACAGCCCTCGGTTCCGCCTTGCGCGTGGCCTCGCCTACGGCTGCATCAGTGGCATCCTTTCCGCTCACTCGTTGCTCTTCGCAAAGTCCGCCGTCGAGCTCATCCTGCGCACCATTGCCGATGGCGACAACCAGTTTGTTCACTGGCAGTCGTGGATGCTTGTTCTGACTCTTGTGGCCCTCGCCCTCAGCCAGCTTTACTACCTGCACCGTGGCCTTAAGCTGGTCTCTACTTCTGTTCTCTACCCGCTCGTCTTCTGCATCTACAATATCATCGCGATCCTGGACGGCCTCATCTACTTCCACCAGACCGATCTGATCTCCGCCCTTGACGGGTGGCTGATCGCCCTGGGCACAGCCATCTTGTTGGCTGGTGTCCTCGCCCTCTCCTGGCGTCTCAACGACGAACAACACCCCCCTGGCGTCGGCCAGTCATCACTAACGCCAGGACTTGGTCTTGTCGAAGACACGGAGGGCGAAGAGTCCGAGTCCCTTATTGACTCAGATCTCATGAGTGACGATGCGGACCGTGTGCCTACCACCTACAACACGTTTGCACCTCCGAACAGAGCAGAGCCCGGTCCAGCAGCACCGACTCGCAAGTCTACGAATCCTTGGCAAGAGCGCACTGAGATCTGGGGCGAGCTGGAAGATCAGAATAAGCCCGATCCTACGTTCAACAGGAGGCGGTCTAGCACGATGCCTTTGAGCGCTGCCAGCGATACGGCCGCTCTGCTGGCGGGTCCGGCTCAACGCCCCTACTTGGACGATGAGGCCGCGGCCAGCAATCCCTCTCTGCATCAGACAGCTTCTGACGCCTCGCCTCGCAGGGCGTTCCGTCGCAGGCGCAAGTCGACTGGGTTCCCCGGCTTTACAGCCCGTCGCCATGACCGCCGCAAGAGCAGCACCACGGTTGCCCCCGGAGTTCAGGATGCTCTCGGTGGAATCTTGAAGCTGAAGTGGTGGAAACACGGTCGAAATGCAAGCGGCAGCAGCTCCAGGACTCCCAACGCTGATGAAGAGGCCGTTGCATCTTCGCCTCTTGTCAACGACGCCGCTTCTGCCTCAAGCAATCGTCCATGGCCCGCTCGGTACCGAGATGACCCGAACGACGAAGACACTCAGCCGCCAGACAACGACTCTCGGGATCCCTCTCGGCGCGGCGACGACGCGGTATGAAGTGTTGGGTCGACAAAAGACGACGTCATGATCACGGTCACGATGCGATCAGATGAGGACCATGAGTTCAGACTTTCTCCTTGCAGCGCCAGGTTTCCCTCCACCTCGCAATATCATTCCACCTGGCGTTCGTGCGTTATTGTTTTGCTATCTGCCCACGTCTGGGCTCTGATCTCGTTTGTTTGGGTTTCCTGGGTTTTGGCACGGCGAAAACGGATACTGCTTAGATAGCATGGGCACAGCACATGTTTGCATGCAGGCATGTTGTGGCACTGATGATAGCCGTGTCATCAGAGTTGAGGCGCTCGAAGACTTGGAAAGGGGCGATGTATACATTATTCACAGGTTCTACATACTGTCAGATGCGCTCGACACGTCGACCGCCTCCCGCCAGCGCGACACGAAAGCGTTGGTGCCTCCAGTTACGCAAGCAGACTCGAACGATCGAACTCAACCTCTGTACATAACTCCTTGCCTGTCTGTGTACATAGATATACATATCCCGCATATTTCAATGGAATGGATAAAATCATTATTGCGAAGCGAGCGGTCGGCACGAAAACGACCACGTTTCTCTGGCTTGAGAGGTCCGAGATCAGACTTTCGTATTGTTTCGATCGCTCGCGCAAATTTTTATTGTCTGATTTGTACAAGAAATGTCCATGGTTGCCTGCCTTGAGTATGCAAATGGCCTTCAGCCATTCACTTATACACCAACTCAACCAGACGCCGTGTCCCATTAAATAGCAAGCCTTAAGACCAATACGCGTTGAGCATAGCTCGGGTCTCTTCCGTTTTCAGGGCAATATTTACTGGAACAACGTCGCAGGGAGACTCTTGTTATAATGGTGCTTACAATCCTATTGTTGTCTGCTTCCAGCACATTATCATTTCTGTTCACCAAGCTCACCTGTTATCACCTGCATCTCCTTTCACCTTGCCTGCACCTCTGCCGGCGTCTCTCCCCTCCTTGGTAAAGGCAGCCGTCAACTTCCCAGACCTGACAAGAACCATGAGCAAACACCGCGAAGAACAACAACCCATCAGCAAGAAAACCGTCTGATCAACCCCCCTCGGTTGTCCGAATCCCGCCATGCAAGGCAACACGCCACCCGTCGCGAAGAATCCCGCCCACGAGGGCGGCATCGGCAAGAAGAGAGCCAGAAGCCAGGGCAAGGCGACCGACAAAGGCAGTAGCAGCAGCAGCAGCAGCAGCCAGCCATACGCAACGACCTCCGGCGACATCGATTCGCATTTCCAGATGATGCTCCGCGAGTCAGAGGCGCGCCTGCGCCAGCACCTGGCAGCCCAGGACGCGCAGAAGAAGAAGAAGAAGAAGCAGCAGCAGCAGCACCAGCCAAAGACGGACCACGCGAAGGCCACGGCCGCGGTCCTGCGGGCGACGGGCCTCTCCGTCTCGGGCCGCAAGGAGCTCGTCGTGGCGGCCGTGCGCGCGGAGGGGTTCCTCAAGCTGGCGGGGCAGGCCTGGGAGGCCCTAACGAGCGTCGCGCCGCCGCAGTCTACAGTCTTCGCCTCGTCCTCCTCCTACTCGCGCCCTTCTTCTTCTTCCTCTTCGGCGGTAGTGGCAGCATCACTCGCGACACCGGGTGGAGGCAGAAGCAGAAGCAGCGGCAGAGCGACCGCGAACACCACCACCACCACCACCACTGCGGCCGGCGCGCTCTTCTCGGCCGCCGAGTTCCGCCACGTGGCCGCGCTGCAGCTCGCGGCGCGCCTGGAGGCGGTGAGCTTCGAGGCTTTCGGCGCGGACGATAGCGGTACCGACGACGATGACGACTGCACAGACTATAGGGAAGATGGTGGTGGCGGTGATGGAGATGAAGACGGATACGGAGATGACAAGCACAAGCAACATCAGAAGAAGCACAACCGCCGCCCTCGCCTGGGCAAGCTGCCCCCCTCGGCGGAGCAGATCTTCGAGCCCCTGTGAGCCGTGCTCGCGCAGGTCGGCGCCGTCGACGACGCGGAGCTGCGCGTCACGTACGTCCCCGACACGCGCATCGCTGCTGCTGGCGGTGATGATGATGTGGACGGGGTTGGAGGAGGAGGCTTCGACTGGGCCGCGTCGTGGGCCGCGGTGTGCCGCGCCCGCGAGCGACGGGACGCCGGTGCCGGCGCCGCTGCTGCTGGTGGCTCGGGATCCGGCGGCTATGTCATGGCGTCTCAGCCGCCGGCTTTCGGGTCGGGCTCGGGCGGTGGAGGTGGAGGTGGAGGTGGAGGGCTGTTGGGCTCTGGCGCTCTCTCGGACGACGACTGCCACATGCACGACGACGATTCTGATGAGAACAACAACGACGGCACCGACGACACCAGCAGCGACAGTACCAGCGACAGCCACGACGACGACGACGAGATGACAGCCAGCGCCAGGGCCGCAGTCAAGGAGCTCAAGGCCGAGTCGGCCCGCCTGCAGCGCGCGCTCGCCGCGGCGCAGGAGCTCGAGCTGCCCCGCCACGCGGCCAAGGTGTGCCGGCCGGGCGACGGCGCGATCTACAAGCGGCCGCTGAAGCCGAGCGGCAGGGTAAACAACAGCGGCGGGGAGACGGCTTGGGCCGAGGCCGAGGCGCACCAGCTGTCGCCGCTGCGGACGAAGAAGGAGTTCGCCGCCGCCGAGGCACACCCGGAGTCGCGCGCCGTTGAGGCCGAGATCGAGCGCGTCGGGGCACTGCTCAGCAGTCGGCGTCTGGAGCTCGAGGAGGCTGTGCGCGAGAAGCGAGGCAGGGCTGGAGAGCAGAAGAAAGAGAAGAAGAAGAAGCAGGAGAAGCAGAAGAAGAAGAAGGAGAGGAAGGAGAAGGAGAAGAGCAAGAATAAGGAACGCCTCGCTTGCGTCTCCGCCTCGGCTCCCACTGGCACTTCGTCCCAGCCAAGCGCTGCCGTCACTGCTGTCTCTACAGCCACCGCCGCCGCCACCGCCGCCAACCCTCGACGATCCCGTGGGACGACCGCCTGTGGGCCGACTACGAGGAGCTGATCGACAACCTGCCGCTGCGCGCGTGCTTCTCGTCGCGGGCGCCCCCGGTCGAGGAGCCCGGGACGTACATGTGGCTGCTGCCGGTCATCGGGTCCTCGGGGTCTGGGCGACCGTGGGCTCCCTCCTCCTCCTTTTCGTCCTCGGGTGTCTACGCGCGTATGCCGCGCCGCTCCATCCCCCCCGAGGTCTTCGTCATGGCGCTCCTGGTGCGCATGTCCACCCTTGCCCCGGGAGAAGGAGGCGAGGGAGAAGAGGTTGCAGTGGTGGCCAAAGGAAGAGGAGAGGCAAAGGATCAGGGATATGAAGAGGGGAAAGGGAACGGAAAAGGGGGCCAGACGCGCCTCGCCGCTGGGGCCAACTTTTTTGTCGAGACGGACCGGCTTCACGATGTGTCCGGGCTCAGACGGCGCTTCGTTGCGTCGGGGATCCGATGATGGATGATGGGAGTAGGGGCGAAGATGTCTGGTCGGGTATCTTCTCTAGGCTTCGAGTTAAAGAGAAAGGTGAATGTGACTGAGGTGAAGAAAGTATCGCCTTGCATTGGCAGCGAACAGAACGTGGCAGGAGGAAAAGGGGCCAGTCAGTGAAAGGCGGGCCAGTCATTTTGATGGGGCCCTTGTGTGAGACTCAGAAGTTCTACTTACATTAGGTACGAATGCAGGCAAAGGTCGGAAAGCAGACATGGATCAAAGTAATGGCAAGCACGATCGCTTACTACTTAAGGTCAAGAGTTATCATGAAAGCGACGGTTACGGCTTGAACTCAGCAAAGTGGCTCAATCCTGTCTGCTAAGTCAGGCTGAACCCAACAGCGGATGACCCGTGATCATGACCGTTTCTTGCCGATCGACGGGAACTTTAAAGTCTTCTTCCATCGCGCAGGCTTTCCCTCATCGTCGGCTGAAGAGTCCTGCGGTCCTTTCCCAACATCTGACGAGTCCTGCCTCCCGAAGAAGCGACTGAACGCACTCTCGACACCAGCCTTCAACTTTGTGTTTTATTAGCAACACGGCGATTTAGCCAAGGGCCTCCAGAGATGAGAAACTCGGGGTTTGGACTCACGTTGTTGTATCGTGAAAGCTTTCCCTCATCATTGCCTGAAGAGTCCTGCGGTCCTTTCTCAACATCTGACGAGTCCCGCCTCCCCAGGAAGCGACTGAAGGCTCTTTCTATACGGGCCTCCAACTTTGTCTTCTATCAGAAACACGGCGATTTCGCCAAGGGCCTGTCGAGATGAGGAACTCGGGGTTTGAACTCACGTTGTTGCTATACTTGAAAGCCAACCATACAACAAGAGTCAGCAGTGATGTGCCGGCCGCCACTGGGGCATACAGCCACCATGCCGGGTTGTCGGCCAGCACGTCGATATTCATCCCGAATAGACTCTGTGTATGGATTAGCCTAGGCTTGGACCCGACAGTCAAAGACTCAAGGGGAGGGGCGTTACCGAGATAAACATGAGCGGGAGAAAGACAAACTGCTAGAGTTAGCGATGGACACAATACACAACACGGGGCCTGCAGACGACTCACTGTGATCCAGCTTAGGCGCTTCATGCTCTTGTTCATTGACGTGGCCCTTTGCGCCTCGGAAATGGAGACGAGGTTGAACTCCTGCTGGTGTGTTAGCCGGCTGGCAGACAATGAGATGCTGTGATAATGCCTACCAGTTGAATCAGGCTCCGAGACTGCTCCATGATGGTCTTGATTCCTTTTGTGTACTCGCCCTCCAACACGGCAATCTCCTTAACGAACAGCTCTAAGTCATGCAGCAACTCATCATCGGTGCCCTCCTGGAGCACGGCTCTCCACTTCTCGTTCTTGCAGCGGCTCTCAAATTCCCTAATTTTCTCGATTTGGGTGTCGTGGATGCTTTTCAAGATGTCGTACAGCTGTTCATCCTGGAGCATTTCTCGGATCAAACGCGGGTCCTTCCCGTTGGCCTTGAGCAACTTGGTTCGCTATTTTGGGTCCGTCAGCACAGATTTCGGTGTATCAGCTACGTCGGAGGTGCACTTGCCATTGATGAAAGGCGCGTGGTCACGGCGGACAGAGTGACTCTCCACTCCTTCACAATCTTCGTCACCAAGGGGCTGAACAGGACGGTGGCTCTGTCCGGCACACAAGCAACGTCGGAAGTGCTGATGAACCCCTCAGATGTCCATCTGAAGTGCGGTGATCCGGGCGGTCTTCCTTGCTCTCCTCCGTATGTTTGACCTCTCGGGTGCGGTTGCCTTGGCCAGAGAATCCAGAGTAGTACATGGCTCTTAATGAACCCTTTCTCCTCCAGAAAGACGGTCTCTGACACACTGGGCCATTGGTTTTCCTCGTTACCTGGAATATGGAAAGTATGGACGTGGAAAGTGCACTCCAGTGAACCTGGAGAGAGAGTTCAGTATGATTCCCCTTCAGGACGAAGTACGGCTATAAGGACGTACGCAAGTTGTATTTGCCAACTGCGGGCATTGCTGTGGGGATTTCATGACGCTCTTCTCCTACCCACACACGTTCTAACGAATCCCGGTGGGGAATTAGCCAGCGACAAGTCAGTCCGGTGGGAGATGATACGCGATTGGCAAGAGAAACCGCGCTGTCATAACGTCACAATGAATTGGGTGAGCTTTTTGCATCAACGAAGTAAGGGAAGCGCTTCACAAACTCACAGCATTCGAGGGCGTTTGACGTCTCTGTGAGAGAAGTACCTGTTGCAACTGACCAGAAGATTACCGCGACGCGTGTAGTACGGGCCTAGATACCGCACAGCGCGAGGGCTGCGAGCCCTGGAGATCTGGAGATGACAGTTGGTGTCGCCCAAGATCATCCTCCAAGCGGGCGCATCCACCGCAGGGCAACAGTGAGTGACCGGTGCGAGCAATCGTGCTACCTCTGCATGCCCACCTTGTGCGGCGAGTTGAAGCGGGAGTCTGTTGTCGAAATTAATGACGTTTGCGTCTGCTCCATGTTCCATGAGCAGCCGAACGGATGCCAGGTGCCCCAGTGCCGCCGCTCGGTGAAGCGGGGTACGCCCGAGCTCATCCTTGATGTCCATGTCTTCTGGACATGTCCCTCGAAGAATGAGCTCGAGAACCCGGTGGGCTTGGCCCTCGAGGAGATATTCTTCCATGCTGGCGATGCTATGGAGAACGGTGGAACCAATGGGAATTCGCAGCGGCCCGCCTTTGCCATCATCTCCTTCTATCGTGTCGAGTAGGAGAGATAGTGTGGGGATCAATTTGGTGGCGACGGTGTGGTTGAGCTCCATGCGGAGGACGGGGTCAGACTTGTCAGAGAGCCACATGAAGGCGAGCCCGAACCTGTCAATAGCGTCCAAGATAGGACCTTCGACGGCTGATGCGTGTAGAGAAGCGCCCGCACGGATCAACACTTTTAATGACTGAACATCGATTTGGACCACAGCTTTGTAGAGTAGCGGGCCAAAGTCGACGTTGGTAACGACCTTTGCCTTCACCGCCGGTGAAAGGAGGGACTCGAGGACCTCTGTCCTACCACATCCAACGAAAAGCCGCAGTGATCGAAAGTATGATTCGGGGTTGCTGGGGACAACTCCTTTGTCTATGAGGAGTGTTGCGATGTCGAATTGGACGGGTGGGGAAGACCAGTGTCTTCTAAAAAGGACTGGACCCCCACCGTGCCAGTGGATCAACACGGCCTGATCTAGGACGTGAGAGAAGTTGCAAGGAGAGCCTCTTCCATGGGCGTCAGAGACAGTAATGCTCTTCAGGAACGACTTGACATCGTCTGCGTCGATATCGAGTGCGCCGATACCTTCTTCCCTTCTTTGATGGTCAGGCTTCAAGGCGTCGGTCAGCAAACGCTCGAGGTCAGCCCCTGAGATATCTGGGTAATCTTTGAGGGTGGCTCTGGCCTTTGCCGACTCGCCGCCCCCGACAGCTCCGACAGCATCGGAACGAACCGGAACAGCAGAATCCACGGACGTTGTCGAGGATCGGCCGTCTCTGTCACTTGGGGAGTTGCTCGTGCGGTCGGGGATGCTTTGGGGGACGCGGGAATTCATCTCGTCCAACTCGCCGGGAGTGTCGGAATCCATGGTTGCTGCCGCGCCTGATTCGCCCGCCCGCCGATGGATGAATATGGTGTGGACGCAGGCTGCTCCGAATCAGAGCGATTTAGAAGTGACAAGTATCGAGGAGTGAAGGAAGGATCGAGGAGACGGGGGAAGTATCGAAGAGACCGAGGAGTGAAGGACACCCCTCTCCAGGCTCATCAGGCTGGCGAATGCTCACACCGTCCCCCTCTGCTAACTAATATATATATATACCTATATATACCCCTATACTCATCAGAAGGCGCCGCTCCTCGGGCGACTAATGATTCGATGAGATTGGCCTGATATCTTGAGCATCGACCTCCCAATCTCCGCACTCGAACGAGTCTGCAGACGCACACGGACGAGTCTGCAGACGCACGGCATCGGGGCGGCCCGCTTTGCATGACACCCCGCGTACCCACCGTTTCCCGCCCGTCGGCCATTCCGCGATCTGGTTGCTGGGATTAACCGCCGGGTCCCCTTGTCGTCTTGGAGTCGACGAGCCAGCCTCACCCGAGTCGGGGGAGGGGGAAAACAATTAGCGCCAACCTGAGCGAGGAAGCTGTCGCCGCAGTGCCAGGGGGGTTCTGCAGCAACTGCCACCCCACGACAGCAGATCCTGACTGCCTTCAAGCCCCGCTGAAGATGATCATCATTGGCGGCAAGGCTGCGTCGAACGGGCGGTGTAATAACGAGAGAACCAACACGAGGCACCCTGGCCAGGTCGATACGTTCACCGTACATTCCGGGCGGTAAGCCGGAAAGGGGCCAGATTCTCACTTGGCAAGAAAGAAACCGGAAGACTGCCTTTATCAATAAGTGGAAGGACCAGGTGCGGTTGGCAACTGGTGGAGGCCAGCCACTACCACGAGACGCCCTCTGGACCCTCGGGCACATAAACGTATGCTAGGGTCTCTTGGCCCATCCCATCCACCATACGGCCACACCAACAGACACTCCTCATAATACTACATCATCATCATCATCATCAAGACCAGATAGCCTCCAGACAGCCTCCAGGAGAGCATCCGAGAGAGAGCACGCACATTGTGACGCCCGGAACGATGCTTCCGGGCCCCGTTGCGGACTCCCCCAGAGAGCTTGCATCACGTCTTGGTCATGTGCTCAGATGCAAAGTGCAGATGCAAAGTGACAGACGGCGCGATCTGAGACACGGCCCCTCCTCTCATCCACCAAAGTTCCCTCCTTTTCTACTTCTTCTTCTCTTCTCCTGAGACAGGCCGTGTGCCGCGACCCGAACCGGCAGCAGAGCAACTCCAACCGAAAGCTCGCCTGCTTGCTTCCCTCGCCGCCCTCCCCGTCTGTCTGTCTTTCTGTCTGCAAGGAGAGAGAGAGAAACCAGAAAAGTTGTCTCAAGGGTGATTATCTTAGCGTACCATCTAAGTCAACACACAGCAGCGAGCGAGCCGGTAGCCGCGCTCGCCGCCGCCGCCGGACAAACCCCGACTACCTCTATCGTGTGATAACTCTTCCGTCTCCTGGGTCTGGTGCTCTATCGCCCCCATGGTGGTCATTCGAGAGTCTAGAACGTCCCGAGTGTCTTGGGGGTTGCTTCATCGCAATGCCAGGACGCGCCTGATTCCGCAACGGAGCCCCAAGTTCGAGAGTCCGCCCGGCTTGTGTCGTCAAAAGCCATGAAGACGGCGATCATCACAGTTGAGCCCGATGAAGACGGTGGAGAGACTTCTTCTCTTTCTTCCTTGTCTTCGCTGCCTTTCTAGACGATCACAGGACGAACGCCAAGACACTCTTGTGTGGTCCTTTATTGATCATCTCTGTGCAGGACTCACAAAGTCGTCGCTCTCCCTTAAGTGGCTGATCAGTTGTCCACAGAAATAATCCCGTTCTCCAAGGGGAGTGAGCATCCAACAAGGCATGATGCTGGTGGTGATGGACTCTGTGGCCTGTCTATAACTCGTAGGTCGCCATCCTCTGGTGGCGCCGATATCCACCACTCGCAGATGGCCTCACTCGGAGATCAGCCATGAAAAGACTCACCATAGCAGAACAACTTGAAGAATCGCCGCGGGCATGACCCATCGCAGCATTCCAGGAGAGGTCTGGACGGGCTGAGGAGAGTCGGGGCGTGAGAGCATTCCAGAGCCGGGCCGGGGCCGTGTCTCACCCGCCTGCCCCGAGTGACGCCATGTCACAGAACCCTATCCCCCTCCCGTGGCCCCCCTTTTGTGTCTCAGAGGACTGCTCGCAGACTCGTAGACTCGACAAGAGGACCACAGCGCCCGTCCGCGGACATTTAAAGGCGACGACCATGCTGCACGACGCGCGGCGCCCTACTTCTGGTCCCGCTCTCTCTTGGTTTCTCTCCTCTCTGCTTGCCGGACAAGCTCGAGGGGTTCGCCGTCCCGTTCCCCAGTCTCAGTCTCCCTATTCTCCTTCCAGACTAAAGCGTCGACAGTCTCTTCGTTCTTTGGGAGCCTGACGCTATCGACAAGACCAACAACAACAAGACCAACAGATACAGCACAAGAAAAACAGCATGGGAAAGTCGGCAATGGACGCCCACGGCCATCATCACGTCGGAGCCGGCATAGCGGGGACGGCGGCGGCGGTGGCTTCTCCTCCTCCTCCGCCGCTTCCCCCTTTCCCTCCCCCTTATGGAGATCACCAGAAGCAGACGTCATTCCGGGGGCTGGTCGACACGCCGGGATCGCCAGCAGACGCAAAGTGAGCTCACCAGTGCAGAACACTCTCGGCCTTGCGTGGGGCGACAGCGAAGCATCAACCCAGCGACTGGAGAGAGGTCCGTCCTGCGACATGGCGTACAGTTGGACTCCTCTGCAGTCGTTGTCGCGTGCCGAGCCAGAGCGATCACACAGAGCAGAAGAGACCTCCTTTTTTCATCTTTTATCTTCCACAGTACCGTAGTCACCCACAGTTGCAAACCCATGCTTACACGTCAAGAAGCACCCTCTCCTACTTCGACCCGCACCACTACCTGCACCGCCACGCCTCCGAGCCCATCCCGACCTACGACGACGCCACCGCCTGGTCTCCTCCGGCCTTCCACCTGGCACAGCGACATGATCGACGACAACAGCAGCAACAACAGCAACAACAACAGCAACAACAACCACCGCCACCACCACCACCACAAGCAATGCCACCTATGCCATCACACCCGCAGCGCATGTGCTCGTCTCCCCCTTTCGCCGTCCCATCTTCAACAAAAACGATCACCGCAGACAACCCCCCGCCCATCGGCAACGGCCCCTCCAAGTTCCCGCCCCAGCTCAACGCCTACTTCAGCTGGAAGTTCAGCCGGACCTTCCACCTGGGCTCCAGCCCCAAGGAGCTGCTCTACGCCGTCCGCGCCCACTCGGGCTTCTCCGGCAAGCCCGAGATCGAGCTGTTCGACGGCGCCGACGACAAGGGGCCCCTGCTGGCCACGGGCCGCCGCACCAGACGCCGCAACAGCAGCAGCTGTCACGGACACCACCACAACCATAACCACCACCACGGCCACGGCTCAGGGGGAGGAGGACACGGACACCACCACCACCACCACAGCAGCAAGCTGAGCTTCGACACGGCCATCACCCTGCCCCCGCTGCCCACCAAGACCCAAGCTTCCCTGAACAACCCCAAATCCGCAACATCCAACCCGGACTCCCGGGACACCCCGACAACCCCTCCGACGAAACCCAGCAGCAGCAGCCAACCTCCTCAACCGAGCTCCTGCGCTACGAGACCCGACGAGCCTCCCCCTCGTCATCCATATCGCCATCTGCTGCCAACACCTCCTCCTCATCGCCATCATCGTCATCCTCCTCTTCCCCCTCGTCATCCTTCCGCTTCTCCATAGAGGTGGGCCAAGGCCCGGACGCCGGCCGCGAGGAGTTCGAGTGGCGCCGCAGCCGCGACGACGACGTCAAGCGGCTGGCCCGCTGGTCCGTCGGCGGCTACAAGCTCGTCCGCCGCCGACGCCGGCAGCACCACCATCACCAGCCCCAGCACCAGCATCAACAGCACCAGCAGCAACAGCAAGCCCGCTGCTGCCCAGCTCCCCAAAAAGCGGCGCAAGACGGCGGCGGTGGCGGCGGTAACAACGAGGGCGCGGGCGAGAAAGGGGCGGCGGCGGAGCAGGAATAGTGGGGGCAGGGGGGAAAGACATGGCAGCGCCGCCGAGCGCGCAGACGTCAAAGGCTCCGGAGCCGGAGCCGGAGCCGGACCGCGAGAGGGAGGTGCCGCGAACACTGCCGCCGCCGCCGCCGTCGCCGGCATCACCACCACCACCACCTCCACCGCTCCCGACAACCCCGGCCCGGCCCCGGCCCCAACCTACTACTACGACGACGAGGTCGTCGCCATCTGGGCGCACAACGAGAGCACCCGCTTCACCAAGGCCCTGCGCCTGCGCTTCCTCAACAGCGCCCTGCGCGGCGACATGGGCGAGCGCTTCGAGGTCATGACCGTCATGACCGCCCTGCGCCTGTGGTTCCTCGACCACCACCGCTCCAGCGTCACCGCCGCCGCCGGGGGCCTGTCCAGCGGCAGCTCCGCCGCCGTCTCCGCCGTCTCTTCGGCCTGTTGAGAGAAAACAAAAGTGGGGAGGGTTTTTTTTTTTTTTTCGCTGTTTTCCGTCTTTCTTTGTGAACCACTCCGTCTCAAACTTTCATCGTCGCGCCTCACACATATAGATAGAACATCGTAACCCAAGTAGCTTTCAAATACCTCCCCACGCGCCGTACACCCGGCCCGACGCTATAGAATAAATGGGTTTCCAAATGCTGTTGCAGCTCTTCAGATGCTCTTCTTCATTCAGCCGAGTCATGTCAAATTGGGCACCAACAGGTCTGCCAGGGTGGAATTGAATATATAGAAATAGCGCTCACTAGGTATCCAGCAAACGCCTGCATGCCCCCACACCCCCATATCCGAGTGTAGCATGCGCTCCGCCAAAGACTTCTCCCTCCCGCCGTCATAGCTTGGGATTGGAAGCGTGGCTCAAAGACTCTATCGAGTAATCAAATGGGTGGTCGTCTCTGCGTAATGCGGCCGTGCATGAATCCCCGTCCCCAGTCCATGTGTCCCATCTCGTAAACCCGTCATTACTCCGCGTGCCCGTTATTAAGGAGCATCTCCAGAACAATCTGTTGACCAGCAACTTCTGGATGCGCCATGCAAATCTTGACCGTTCCCTTGGACTCGATCTCGCCCCCGGGTCCTTGGTCAATGTGGCTACGCCCGTTAGCCTGGTATAAACCACCCGTGGGCCCCTTGACGCCGTAATCCAAAACCCTTACGTCCCTCCCTGCGATGATCTGCCGAAGCCTGCCGTTCTCGGCGTTGCGCACTTCGACATAATCCTCGTTGAACAGCAGCAAATACTGCCCGTACATCGTGGCGCCCTTTGCCCTCTTCTGCTTCCCGAGTACTCCATGATGACGCTGCGGCTGACGTCGCCGTACTTGTCGACGTACACAGCACAGTCCTCGTAGGCAAGCAGAAACTCTTGGTCGTTCAGCCTGAACATACCCAATGGCCTCTGTTCCCTGATGCGGTTCGCAATGTTGGCGATCGCGGGCTGCTTGACGTCGGGAATCGACATGGGGACCTTCTTGTCGAGAGTGAGAAGCTCAAAGCCCTTCTGCGTCGAAATAGCAATGTAGCTGTTGAAGATGTTGAGTGAGAAGCACTCGGTGGGGAGGTAGAATTCGTCGTAGTCGCGGAAACTCTCCGTGTTGCCGCCGGCCTTCCGGCCAAAGAGACGCGATCTCTTTTCGGTCGACTTCTGGAAAACCGGCTCGACGACCTTGAACATGCTGTGCAGGCCCTCACGCTTCTTGTAGAAAACAAGCATCCTGTCCTTCATACGGGCAGTTGCGAAGAATGCCACATCCTTTTGCAACCTCTGCGGGGAGCGCCGAGGGTTGTCGCTGGTCGGGGCGGGGTAGTTGGAAGGAGGTGCCACCACATCGAGCGGGTAGGAAACCAAGTTCCTATCTGTCAGGATGAGGACAATCGAAAACTCCTCAAGCACCGATATCTGCGTGACCTTGGCCGTCGACACCGTCTGTACTCCAGGTCAGCGACAGTCAGTATAACTGAGAAGGGGTAAGTCACATACCTTCAGCCAGCCTCTCTGGTCGCTTGCCTCGGAGACGCACACGCCCACTTCTGTCCCCACAGCTATCATGTTCCTTCCAAAGGCAGTGAAGCCGGTGGAGCAGTGCACATTGGCCCTTGATATGGGAGGGGGCCCACGACCAGGCCCAAAGGTCTTTTCACATTCGCGGATCGACCTGTCGAGAGGCGTTCCGCTGATGTGAACACCGCCGACGTACTTGCCAATTGCGGATATCGAATCGTACGCAAACGCGCTGTCCGCCATCACACGCAGGCGGAAGGGTTCGGCGTTCTGCGCATGCAGTGCCTTGGCGTGGCGCGTCTTGGCCTCGATAATCTTCTCGCACCACTCTCGCCTGTCGGATTGGCTGGTGGCGTATAGGGTGTAGACCTCGTGACCCAGGTGCTTCACGCGGAAAGGATACAAGACCCTGCCTTCGGCATCGCCAGAAGAACTCGTGACTGTGTGCTCCAGTTGTGGTCGCTCCACCGGGTTGTTGGATCCAACCTTGTTGAGCCTGGTGTCTGGAGCTGTGTTGGTTGTGCGGGTGAGAGGTGTGGCAATGCCCTTTTGCTTGGACACGGGGTCGTCATTGCTGCTCTCAAGAAACAGTAGAGGCATCGGAATTGGCTGCAGATCGTTAGCCGGGGTCCAATTATATCCATCATTTAACATACCTCTTTGGAGACGTCGTATTTGTTCTCCTGCCTCCCGTCTTTGGCCCCCACGATTTTGGAGAGAATGAGATAGTGGTCAAACAGAATGGCGTAAGTATCGACCCATCGCATGCCCTTGGAGCTGACACGCTGCAACTCGTGCTCGTGGATGACCTCGCGGCCCAGGTGGTCGAGGTTGAGGTCGGCGTGACATCCAGGGCGCAAGACCAGCTTCTGGTCAATCTCAATCATCTTGACCTTGGCTTGCATCTCGGCAACCTTAGAGTCAGCCTCGTGGGTGATGGCACGGATCTCTTCTATGGCTTTGGCCAAATTGGTCTTCTCTTCACTGTCTTGTACCATCTTCTTAAGCGAGGTCTCCAGCAGTAGAGGGTAGCGAGCAAGACGTGTGATGGGGGCTTTCAAGAACGTGGTCCAGTCAAGTCTCTGAGACCGAGCATTGGCTCGGGCGCCGCTCAGAAACTGCTTGAACATGACGTTTCGTTCTTCCTCGCGCTTCATCAAGAACTGCGCATAGGGAAAAGCTGATGCGTAATCCACGTAAGCTGTCCGTGCTTTGCGGACGAATTCACGAAGAATGTCGCTAAAGCCTGCGATCCAAGGGCCCTGCTCTTTCTGGCGGTACTTGAGTTGCGCAAGAAGATGGTTCCTGTTGGCATATTCGACGGCGTCCGCCTTGACAAAGACCGCATTGACGAACTTCTCCAGTCTGGGCTGCGAGATGATCGGGGGGTCCGCTTGAACGAGTGCTTCGCGATACAATGTCCGCAGAACGTCGAGTTGTTCAACATAGCCCTCTTCCGTGGTGATGATCTCGTGGAGGATGTTCTGACGTTCGATCTCCTTCTTGGACTTGTTGGCCAGGCTGTCTGGTTTTAGACCGTAGAAGGCGGCCCAATCCTTATGTCTCTCTTTGCCTGATTCTGGAGAGAGCAGATCATCCAGGTTCGCCTTCTTCAGAGTCCTGGTGCAGTGATGCGAGTAGCATCGAGTCAAGACCTCGTGGCTGTTCACGTCATCATCATGCTCGTGCAGCTTGGGCGTGTAGCAGCCAGCTCCCGTCAGCTGCCACAGCACACCAGAGATGCTCCCTTGCCCAAATTTGAGCCATTCCTCCTCCGGGACGAGGATGCCGGCTTCAAGCATGGAATCGGTCACTTGCACACCAAGAGTCTCGGCATCGGCGACGTTCATGGTCGGAACCTTGATGTTGAACAGCCTCACGAGAGCATCCTCTACCGTCTTCCTTCTCAGATCCGGCTCGCCTTCAGCCATCTCCTGCACCCACCGCGCAATGCCGCTCAGTGCCCAGGGCTCTGTGCAGGCTTGGACGTCCATGATGGTGAGTTTGTCGGCCTGGAACTTCTTGCGGCGACCGCTCGGGAGGGTGATGACGTCGTAATTTGTCGAAGACGGTGCGTTGGAAGCATAGTCATAAGACACGTTGCTGCTAGCTTGTCTTGCGTGTCTAATCCTGGCGTTTCTTTCCTCGGTGGCATCGGTTTTGGATCGTCCAGGAGGCTGAACATGAGGCGATGTTATGTGGTCTGATAGAGAAATGGATCTTTCAACCTGGAGCTGGTGGGCGTTTTGGCCGTATTGAGCATCGGGACCAGAGTACGGCCGAGGGTCGATGCTTTGCGAATAGGTCTGTTGGTAAAGCCCCTGATTCGGCGACTGCGCGGACAAAAGCGAGCTGCTGTCATCTGAGCCGCCCGGTATGGCAGGAAGAGGCCGGTTGGACAGTCCCGGGTGGTAGAACATGTCGGGATACTCCTCCTTATAGGGCGAGTCGCTGTCACTACGCGCCGCGTGAACATTGACTCGCTCCTCGCCTGCGTCGAAACTGAGTCGATGGGTCGGCTGTTGAAGACCTCCTGTACCGCCATAGTCCACGTTGGCTTGTTCGAAAGCTGGATATCTGGCGCTGTCGTTACTTCGCTGGGATACATGGTTGCTTCGTGGCGTGGCCAGCTGTCCTTCAGGCGGCATGGTATCTGAGCTTGGAGGGGAACCGACGTCGTAACCGTAGTTGATGGCACCAGAAAAGCCCCCACCAGCCAGTCCCAAATCCACACCAGCGTAGTCACTGTCGCTGCTGGCCTCCTCCTTAAGGTTGGGCAGAGCAGGGACATCAGGCGCACTGTAGAAGCCGAAAGCACCTGCGCCAACACCACTAAGCCGGCGATCGTCCTCTTCCGCCTGGTGCATAGCCCAGGCACCGGCAGCTCCTTCAGGATCGCTCTCGTTGCCTTCACCCTCGTCAGGGCTTGTGTAGGGATTGTTGGAGTGGTTCCGGTTGACCGTCGAGGCGGTGGAAGAGTATCGGCCCACACCAGCTGGCTCGTCCTGGCTATGTACGGTAGTTGCGTTTGAGTGGTAGCTAGCCGTGGATGTCAGGCGACGCAGATTCTGCAGCTCATCGTCCGGCACGTTGCCATTCCGCTGGTCCACACCCATGCGACGAATGGAACCACCTCTGTTCAGTTCGTTCTCAATGTCATGCATGATGTTCTCTTGTGAGAGACCAGCAGCGTCAGTGTCGAGCTGACTGCTAGGCGCATACTGCTCCTCGACAATGTTGTCGATAGGGCGACTGGGCAATGGTGCGTTAGTTGGGTGCCTGTGTAAGCCGGGCGAAGCCGTTGAGTGCACAGGGGGCGAAGGCATAGGCGACGCAGAAGAACCGGATCTTGACGGGCGGTTCAAGAAAGAGTGTGGATCGTTGGCCGAATAATTGGGGCCTACGGGAATCTGCGAGTACGTGGGATACGGAGCCTGAGAGCTACCGGGCGGCGGGCTTGCAGGCTCCGGATGCGCTCCCTGATACTGAGAGTAGGAGTGGTCGTACGCGGATTGGGACTGAGGCGGGAATCCCGGGCTGGGCGCCGGCGACTGGTCGTAGCCACTGTAGGAGGCTGGTGGGTAGTTGGTCTGAGCTGGCGCTTGAAAATGAGGCGAGGAAACACTCGATGGCGAGCCATAGGCGGGGTAGCTGCTATGATTGGAGTAGTTGTTGTTCCCAGAGTAGGTTGAATGGCGCTGGGGACCACCAGAGCCGCCTGAGAACGCGGCCGGGTTGTAGGGGGCCGGAGTGTAGCTGGCTGCAGAGTTGGGACTAAAGGACGGAGATGTCGAGCCGCCTTGTGATTGAGGCCACCTGCTGGGATGAGGATGGTAGGGTAGGTTGTGAGACTGCGATCGAGCGAATGCTTGGGGGTTGTAGGTGGATGGCGTTGGCGGCGCAGACCCTTGGTATTGATGCTGATAGCCCGAGGTGGCCAGCGGCGAAGTGCCGCCATAGCCGGGTCGGGCGGAGCCTGCGGCGGCGTGTCCCGCCAAGAACATGTCTTGCTCCGATTGAGCGGGCGACCGGACTCCTGTGTTCAAGGAAGGGTGGTGCGCAGGCCGGCCATTGTGCGAATCGTAGGCTGTGCCATCATCACCAGAATTGAAGCTTGGCCTCCGGTTGGGGTAGGTCGCTGGGGGAGTTCCTTGGCTCGCAACGGGGTACTGCACTGGTGGAATATGACCGTAGCGGCGTTGGTCGTCGCCGCGAAAGGACATCGTTAAGAGCGGCGCGGTATGCGCGGAGTGGGAGGCTGGAAACAAGTCCTGGGGGTGAGGGCGAAGGGCCGGGGCAGCTAGAACGGTGGGTCGCTAGTCGTGAACGTAACCTGAGCACAGGCGCGTAAGCGGAATCCAGAGGAGCTGGAGACAATGAAGGATTGCGTAGACAAGTCCGAGGGCGCGTCTTGTCGGCCTGGTGTTGGCTAAGCCCTGTGAGCAACGTCGAAGCCGAGAGGCTACGCTGTATCAAGTCACAGAGGCCAGAATAGGAGGCAACGGGCAGTAGTGACGTCCGTGTTGCATCGGAATGGAAGTGGTGGTTGTCAAGGGGTGATCAGCCCTGGCGCATGCTTGCTGGCCGTGGGCGACTGAAGTCCAAGCCGACGAGTCGAAGAGAAGCCTCCCGCAGTCGCCGGCGGAGAGGTGGAACCGAAGGCGTGTGTCTATGTATAGCGAGGGGGCTGTCCTGGCGATCGTGTGTAGCTAGAGACGGACTCAACGCAAAATCGGAGCGGAACGAATGGGTAGCCTGATCGTGGGATATCGAAGGAGATGAAGGTGCAGGGCGAGTCAAGTAGCGAGCCTCGTTGATGAAAGGCTGCGGGACTTGGTTCTATGCGTGTGCTTCCGGTCAGTCGTCGTAGAGGCGGCCGCTATCCAGTTTGGGGCAGCCTCGATCCCGAAGCTGGTCAAGGGGTTGCCCCGCGAGGCGTCGGTAGCGTCGCTGTCAAAATCGTCGGCTTCGTGGCAATGGGCAGACTCGTGGTCAGTGTCGGTGCGGTGAGCGGCGAAGTCGGCAGCGTGTTGTGGCCGCGCTGGAGCGTGTCGCCGTGGAGGTAGATGCAGCGGAGGAGTAGGTGGAGGAGTAAGCAGAGGTGCTGGTGATGGTGGTTGTCCGGCGTGGTGGTGGCGGCGGCGGCGGCGGTGGGTACGCAGTGTTTCGTGAGGGCCCGGGCTATGTAAGGTACCTAAGGTACATTGGATGGGCAGGAAGGTACGTATCGTTCCAGCCTGGCAGGGCTCGATTTGAGCCAATTCCAGCTTGTGCCCAGCGACCGTCCGTCCGGCCCTGCGCACTGCTAGGTTCCCTCTCACCCGTATTGCCCGTATAGGTACGCGGCCCCTTGGGGGAATGACGCAGGGTGCCCACCCGTCTGGATGCTGCCACCTCCAGATCGCCTCCTGTAAAGGTACGGATTGTTCCGGGGAGCCAGTACTCGCCATCCTCTCTGGGCCGCACGCTGGGACGGATCGATTGCGAGAGGGCACTGGCAGTGAATTAGGCACCTCTTTGCATCAATGTCTGTAGGGCTCTGCAGCAGCGCCGACGGGGTCGCGCATCGGTCCCGTCGGGACGCCGTGTGCAGGTACCGAGTCCTACGCCTTACTCCGCCTGCGCGTACCGCTCCCGTCTTTCGAGGAGCCGAGATACCCGGGGCGGCGCCTGGGGCCGTCTTTACGGTACCCCCTCCAATGCCCATGCCAGGGACCAAGGTGGATGGGCTGGTCGTTGGCTCCCTCACACAGAGTGGATGGATCTTGAGCAGTGGAGGCTTCTGCACCTGAAATCGTTCTCGCGCGCGGCCGGCGAGAGTCGTAATTCAACCTATCCCAGATCTCAGTTCGTCTGACGGCGGCCCTGGGCGCAGACGTGGTCGTGCATAGTTGGGTGCATCTTGGGCTGGTACCGATGTGATTTGGGATTTCCCAGACCATTTGTTGTGAGCAATGCTCGCGCCATGTTTATCGTCGTCTGGCACTTGCGCCAGAGATTTGGTCGCTGCCGTTCTGCTGCTCCTGGCAATGCACTGTTCCTTCATTTACTGCCCCGAATCTCATTGGCATTGAAGGTCCTGGTGGTCCTGAAGGCACGCACCCTTGTCCTGTCAAGATCGCAACTGTTGCACTTTGAGGGCGGCTAAGGAAGCCCCCAGATTTGGATTCCCGCGGGATAGATCTTACTCGACATTTAGCTACGGAACTAAGCCGAAGTCGGGCCTGGTGTAATTCCGAGAACCCGGCAAATTTAAGAGATTAGCGCACCGACTCTAAAGTCTGCCAAAAAGCAGGATTATATGCCCACACAGATAGCTGCATCGCAGCACCTGGTTTATAGCCACATCAGCATTCATGAGTCAAATGAAAACATCTCCGTGCATTGAATGTAGAGTCAAGAGCTATTCACCCTTCAAATGACTGCATTGGTGCAATGTGGTCAGACAGGGTGGCACTTTTACATGCTCAATGCTGTGACCGTTCACGAGATACCTACATCGGTTATCACCACGGTTGCGTGCCTTGACATCTGCAAGTTGTGAAACCGCCGTGACGTCGTGGAGCCGCTCCTGCACGCATCATTGTCCCGAAGTCTCTCGCCGGAATATTGAATTGCTCGGCGAGCCCATCTCCCACGCTCTTCGTCACTCCAGTTGGACAAGTAGACGACGGGCCGGAACGGCCATGGCATCCGGCGCCAAAAGCTCCAAAAGTTTAATCTGTAGCTTCAGCGGCGACAAGCCACTTTGCCGGGTGCTGCCATACAGATGAGACGAGAATCGGGCCACCTCACAAATTTGCCGGTACGTTAAGTCATGATTGAAGAACGACCATCCGAGTGGGCCTTCTTACAGGGTGTCGATACGCTCAAGTCGAGACATCTGTGTCGCCGGCTTTCCTCACATGGACTGGAGAACAATATCTGTGCTTCACGCAGCAGCAAGAACCGCTCGCAACGCTGAGGCCACCTAGGAGATGGCCAGCTGCCGTTTGTTTGGTGCTACGGTTGGGCCTCGGCAACGAGCGAAGTCGGCCGGCGGAAGCTTGACCAGGGTGGATAACGCGCCCGCGCAGGGTGGCGGAATCACCGAAACAGCACGCCAGACACTCGCAGGACCGGCAGCCTGGACGAAGCGGAGGTGGTATCAGGGATCGCTTCAACACGGGGACTTCAAAGGCGTCACGACTAACCCGCCATCGTCGCACATGGTCGCGACGGCCGCAATGGATAGCCGTGCGGTAACGCATTGGGGAAGTACCGGCGACGTCAACGCGGTGCGCCAGGGACGACCATTCGACCGGAATGACGGCGATGACGGCAGCGGCGGGCTAGAGCCAAAGCGGGGGCAGGCGCGCTGGTATTATCAATCAGTCATCTACCTTTTTAACTTGGGCCATCGCTCTTGTCCGCGGCTCGTCACCCCGCTTCGGGGAGCTTCGTCTGCTATTCGCACGTTGCGGGCGTGTTGGGCGGCGGTCACAGCACAGTGCACCTCCGTGCGTGCCGGCTGCTGCTTCTGCGAGGTTCGGCTCGTTGCTCGCTCTCCGAGACTGAGGTTGGGGCTTGGCATTTAGTTCCCCTCTCCGTCACCAGTGTCGACCTTGAGCTCTCCTCCCCTCTCTTCACCACATCTCGACCATCGTGACATTCGAGCAGGAAGCCAACACTTAAAGAAGAAAAAAGAAATCATCACAAAATCGCAACCATGTCTGTCAAGGCCGGTAAGTCCTGCTTTTATACGCCTGCCTCTGCTTATCCACCTGCTTCCCTCGTCCACCTGATCGCCCCGCGTTGGCTGCTTTTGGAGGGGCGCCATGAGCACTTTTGCGGCAGTTTCCCCAGGGGGCCGGTGATTCATGGCCCGGCCCCTTCGCACCTTGATGGATTATACCTTGATGGACAGCACCCTGGCCAACCATTGCTCTCGTTGCCGCCGCAGCTATGTCTCTTTGGTTGCTTCAGCCTGGCATTTCCAGACGGAGGCGTTCTCGAGCGTCCCGCACCTGGCAAGGACCGTGCTAATGTGAACATGGCTTCTAGTCGCTGTCGTCCGTGGTGACTCCAAGGTCACTGGCACCATCACCTTCGAGCAGGCTTCCGAGGCCGAGCCCACCACTGTCTCGTGGGACCTGACCGGCCACGACGCCAACGCCAAGCGTGGCATGCACATCCACACCTTTGGTGACAACACCAACGGCTGCACCTCTGCCGGCCCCCACTGTACGTCCGAAGCCGAATACCAACAGCGCAACATGCGCCAGACCCGGTACACGAGCTCGCAGAACATGAGCTGACGAAGAACTAGTCAACCCTCACGGCAAGACCCACGGTGCCCCGCGGACGAGACCCGTCACGTCGGTGACCTCGGCAACGTCGAGACGGACGCGCAGGGCAACGCCAAGGGCTCTGTCCAGGACAGCCACATCAAGTTGATCGGCCCCCACAGCATCATCGGCGTGAGTGTATCTGAACCAGACCCGGCAGCTCTGGGTTACTGACGCGAATCTTAGCGCACTGTCGTCTGCCACGCTGGCACCGACGACCTTGGAAAGGGTGGCAACGACGAGTCTCTGAAGACCGGCAACGCTGGCGGCCGCCCCGCTTGCGGTAAGTTGTGCTTTCTCATAAGTCGAGTGAGGTGCAGATGAAGCATTGTACTGACTGTTTCCACAGGTGTCATTGGTATCTCCAACTAGGTGATTGTAGTTGGTTGTCGCTGAGATGACGACGCGACTGGTTTCTCAGGCCTACCGGCTTGCGCTGTAGTCAATTTTTGGACTGACGCAGGGCACTCATGGCTTTAAGCAGAGCTACAGTACCAAACAAAATAAAGAAAGTGAAGCCCTCTCTCAGGAAGCGCATGTATTGGCCTCGTGTAAACGACTGCAGTTGCCATGCCCGCGAACATACTAGTTAAACCTCATGGAGGGTCGGTGATAACATCGTGATGACGCACCACGGCACAGATCGGACTGTTCAGCGTTGCAATGCTGGGTGCAATCATATGTTTCCATTTTGGCAATACGTCTTGGCATTCTCAAATTAATGCCACTGGCATCACTTCGAGGCCAGCTTGATTAGTTATCTGAAGTTACTGTATACCCCAGTATCTTGGCCATGAGTCGACCCGGGCGTGGATGACGACCCCACCAGGTGTGCCGCGATGGGATTCAGGCACAGGTTACGCGACCCTGAAGGGGGGTTTGGCAGTAGAACAGATTGGTGCCCGCAGGTAGCGCGGGCTGGAGCTCCAGCTGCTAGCACGGTAAGGCAGACACAGTGAACGGCAGCTGGGACACCAGCCCACGGGCCGGTACGAGTCTGGGCTCGTACAGTGTGCACCGCATTGGATGCACCGCCGAAAGTCAGGCAGCCCCGGAGCTGTGTCATGCCGCACATCGACCCCACACAAAGTCGAGGGTGAAAGCTGGCCAAATTGAGGACACGAGACCTCGACGCCGGCAGCAACAGCAAAGCCCCACCTTACCGCCCCAGAGCGAAGCTGGCCAGCTATCCAGATCCAATCTGCCTGCATCACATCACGCATCAAGCTTCCGCTCCGTTCTGCAGCTTCATGTCCCATCTACCCTAGCTCTACCGTATCCGCACCCTCGCCACACTCCTGCTGAACGGGGACAGCACCTTCCATTCCCATCCGAGCCAGCCTTCCGAGCTTCTACCCCGAGGCCAGCTCTCCAAGGTACGTGAGCTCGCCGTTGCAAGCCCCTCACCAGTCGAGCTCAACACTACTGCCCTTCTTATCCCACACAACTACTGCTATCTCGCCTGCCCCTGGTTCCCTGTCTGCCATCGCATTGGATCTTGGACAGTTACGGAACTGTCTAAACAGCCCGGTCCCTGTTGTCTGCCAGTGCCCACCCTCGGGTACACGCATGCAAGTGCATGCACCGGATCCAAAATGTGATTTGACGACACCTGCACTGGCATTAAGACCTTTGTTGGTAGCCTCAATAGGCCTTCATTCTCATATTCCTTATTGTTCTTATGGTGCTCATGCTGTGTTGCACCAATCGCATTATCCCTGACCTTGCGATAGCCCGCTGCCAAGTCGCCTGACACAAAGACATGGCTTTGCTGATCCGTCACTAGTCTTTCTCTAAATTTCAAAAGTCGGCTTTAGCAAGCCCTGCACCTTGAAAAATATGGCTCAGGCTCCCTTTATCGGCAACGTCAAGTCGGTCCTCAGCGGCGACACGCTGGTACTGACCAACCCTGCCGGTGCCGAGCGCGTCTTCTCTCTTGCTTTTGTCTCTGCTCCGCGCTTGTCCAAGGACGGTGATGAGCCGTTTGCTTTCCAGTCCAGGGAGCACCTGCGCGGTCTCGCCGTTGGGAAAGCCGTCCGCTGCACCGTTCTCTACAAGACGACTTCGGGCCGCGAGTACGGTCACGCCGAGCTGAGAGATGGACCTAAGCTTCCTGACGACATGGTCAAGGCCGGCTGGGTCAAGGTGCGTGAAGACGCTGGCCGCAAGGAGGAGTCAGAAGAGATTCTCGACCGCCTGGAAAACCTGCGCTCGCTCGAGAACCAGGCCAAGGACGCCGCTGCCGGCGTCTGGGCCGGTGTCGGGGGAGTCATTGATGTCCAGAACAACCACGAGGGCCAAGACTTTGTGAACCAGTGGAAGGGCCGACAGATCGACAGTGTCGTCGAGCGTGTGCTAAGCGGTGACCGCCTGCTTGCCCGTCTCAAGACTTCCGACAAGAAGCATCTGCAACTCATGCTGCTTGTAGCCGGTATCCGCACACCAGCTACCGAGAGAACGATCCAGTCCACCGGTCAGGTCCAGCCGGCCGAGGAGTTCGGAAACGAAGCCCGTGCTTTTGTCGAAACTAGACTCTTGCAGCGTGATGTTAAGGTTGAGGTCCACGGTCTCAGCCAGCAAGGCCAGCTCATCGCTTCCGTTCTCCACCCTCGCGGCAGCATTGCCGAATTTCTTCTGGCGGATGGCCTGGCCCGTTGCAACGACTTCCACTCCACCATGCTTGGTCCCAAGATGGCCGCTCTCCGAACTGCGGAGAAGAAGGCACAGGGCGCCAAGCTCCGTCTGCACAAGGGCCACGTCGCTAGGGGCGGCGACGGTAGCGCATCGGACATGATCGTCTCCAAGATTATGGGAGCAGATGCCATCTTTGTTCGGACCAAGACTGGTGCCGAGAAGCGCATCAACCTGAGCAGTGTACGAGGCCCTCGTGCCAATGAGCCATCCGAGGCTCCTTTCAGAGACGACGCGAAGGAATACCTGCGGAAGAAGTTGATTGGAAAGCACGTCAAGGTCGCCATTGACGGATCAAAGCCGGCCGACGGCCAGTTTGAGGCTCGCGATGTCGCCACCATCACCGACAAGGGCAAGAACATCAACCTCCAACTGGTTGAGGACGGATGGTGCTCGGTGATCCGCCACCGGAAAGACGACACCGACAGAGCCCCCAACTACGACGAACTGCTGGCTGCCCAAGAAACTGCGCAGGCAGAAAAGAAGGGCATGTGGTCAGGCAAGGCCCCCAAGGTCAAGTCGTACGTTGACGCTTCTGAGTCGGTGCAGAGGGCCAAGATCCAAGCATCCACTCTTTCCCGGCAGAAGAAGGTGCCCGGTGTGGTAGACTTCTGCAAGTCTGGCTCGAGATTCACAATCCTCATTCCTCGCGAGGGTATCAAGCTCACGTTGGTATTGGCGGGAGTACGCGCCCCTCGTGCGCCGCGTGCAGGTACCACCGAAGGAGGCGAGCCTTTCGGACAGGAAGCTATGGATCTTGCCAGCAAGCGCTGCAACCAGCGTGACGTCGAGATTGACATCCACGACACCGACAAGGTTGGGGGTTTCATTGGAGACCTGTTCATCAACCGGGAGAGCTTTGCCAAGCTGCTTGTGGAAGAAGGCCTTGCGTCTGTTCACTACTACTCTGCGGAGAAGTCTGGCAACGTCAATGAGTTGGCGGCTGCGGAGCAGCGCGCCAAGGAAGGTCGCAAGGGCTTGTGGCACAGCTGGGACCCCTCGCAGGACGAGGTCGAGGAAGACGGAGCTGAAGAGCCTGCGCCAACCAATGCTGCCCCTGCTGACAAGAAGGCTTCTGACTACCGCGACGTGGTCGTGACCGACATTGACAGCAACGGCAGACTCAAGATTCAGGAGATTGGCAAGGGCACTTCGGCGCTCGAGATCATGATGACCGAGTTCCGCAAGTTTCACATCGACTCGAACAACAAGAAGTCGATCGGCGACAGCCCCAAGACGGGCGACTATGTGGCCGCCAAGTTCAGCGCGGACGGGCAATGGTACCGTGCTCGCATTCGCTCCAACGACCGCGCCGCCAAGACGGCCGAGGTCGTCTTTATCGACTACGGCAACAGCGAGAAGAAGCCCTGGTCTGAGCTCCGCCCTCTTGACCAGCCCCAATTTGCCACTCAGAAGCTTAAGGCGCAGGCCACCGACGCGGTGCTGTCGTTCATCCAACTGCCCACTGCACCGGATTACTTCCGTGAAGCCATTGGCTTCATCGCTGACGCCACCGATGGTCGGAGCCTCGTGGCCAGCTTCGACTTCGTCGATGCCAAGGAGGGTCTGAGCTACATAACCCTCTTTGACGCGTCTTCAGATGGTGCCAGCGGCGGCAGCTCCTTCACCGACTCGATCAACAAGGAGGTAGTGGCCAGCGGACATGCCATGGTCCCCAAGAAGCTCAAGGCCTGGGAACGCGGCGCTGCGTCTGCCGAGGTTCTGAAGAAGCTTCGTGAGACGGAGAGCGCTGCCAAGGGCGACCGCATGGGCATGTGGGAGTATGGCGACATTACCGAGGACTAAACGGTGAAAAAAAGAAGCCGCGCATTCATCGTGACAGACGTACGAGTAGCAGCAGCGTGCATACACTAGTCCGAAGCATTACATATTTCAGGATGGGAATAAAACAATGTGCCATTATGGGTATCATGTGATGCTCATACACCAATTCTGAACTATCCTAGGTCTCTATAATTCTGTGAGGTGGTGTGATCCGGTCTCGCAGCGTGATAGCAGTTCCCAGGTTCATCCATGGGCGCGTATCGCCGTCATCCTCGGGGCTTTTCTTTCGCTCCTGCTCGGCATTTGTCCGAGTCTTGTGTCTTGGCTAGCAGGTCGAACGTGGATAAGTCGCAGGGCTTAACATCTGATGCCGTGCCATCTCGCGAAGCATGTGCACGTGCGACTATCCGGCAGTCTTCGGCGCTGCTGGGCCATCGGAACTTGGTCGAGTATTGGGCTCGAGAGACATGCGCGAGTTGTCAGCAAGACTGGCCCCGGAGCAACACAGTTCGGAGCACCGGCCCGGTATGAGACTTCTGCCCTTCTCGTCGCCCGTGCTTGGCTTGAGGCATTTGGACATCTCGTAGTCCGAGACCCCTCGCCCAACGCCACGGCTTTTGTTTTCGTTTGTGCTCCGGAACTTGGCGCCATGCAGTTCCCGCTCATCATACCCAACTTGGCCGCCTGGTTGTGATGCACCTTACACCTCCTCTTAATCTTTCTTCACGCAGGAGTAGCACAGTACCCGGTCGTTGTGTCGCAGTAGGCTCTGCTGGTTTTGCACATGTTGCGACAGTAAGTGTCTGCCTGGTCGCCCTTGCTCAAGCATTCGTAGGTGTTCGGGGGGCAGTGGGTCTTTCCGAAGAATAAGGTCCGGGCTTCCAGCCCGGCGGCGGAGGAGCGGCCCTGCGGCGGCGAGGCCACGGCGGCGGCGTCCGCGGCCAGCGCCATTGCGGCAACGCTGAGAAGGGTGCTGGGCTTCATGTTGGGAGCCTTGTATGGTTGTTTTGTCGAGTTCAGCGAGTCGGGGCTGCCGGCCAGTCGAGATGAAGAGCTGATCTCTGTTCGTGCCCGTAGACCGGAAGAATACGCCCGTAGACGTTTTATAGATCCGGCCGGCATTTATTTCCCTCCGCGCGGCGGCACCTTTCGCGCCTTGTGTAGTGTCCTCGGTTGCTTTCTTGGCGAGTCGTCCGCAGCGCCCACTGTTTTGATCGATTCCACCGTTGATCATCTCACCTTCGCCCGCGGTACTCGTACAACACGCACCTCCTCCATTCAGTTGCAGCCTGGGAGACAAGCGTGGAGCCGGGGGCCACAGGCTTGTTTCTCACCCATCCACCACTTTCGCCACTGCCAACGCTCGCTCGCCAGGGGAAAGAAAAAACGCTCATCGTCCGAGGGAGGGAGGAGAGGCATCGTGGGACCCACCGCTCACACGACAGCTCGCCGTTTCTGGGAAGCTCCCGCTTCGAACAGGCCAAAGCGAAACGGCCGTACGAGTACTTCCTTTCTTTGCAGGCCCGCCTCGCCTGGGGACTGAGCGGCTGATCGGTGGCGTTGCGGCGGGGCTTCCTCAGGCGACGACGGCGGCTCGCCGCTGTGTCCGAGGCCCCCGTCGTGTGCCAGATGCACAACACAACCACGCGCACAGGGTTTCCGATGCGGCCCCCTGGGCGTCAGACGGAGTGTGCCGAGTCGGAAGAAAACACTAACCAAACCTCGCGCTCAGATGAGCTAGGGTGGGCGGTGTTGGGCCCCGTCTGTTTACTTCGCTCACGAGAGACAGCAAGGAAGCGGTTCCAAAAAGGAAGAAAAGGGAGGGAAAAATGAAAGAATCACTGAAGAGCCCCTTGGATTCTTGGGCGAGCCTGGTCGGCGTTGCTCTTCTCCTCTGGTCACGGCATGTGATCCCACCACGAGTCTTGAGCCGTCATCATGCTGGACTCGCGAGCAGCCGACCGGACACGAAAGGCTCGCGGAGTGTTTCCAATCTGTTCTTTTATTCTTTCTCCGCCTTTTCGCCTCTCCCGCGAGACGTCAGAGGGTTAGTGCCTCGGCAGTTGGTCGGGACTTCTTTTCCTTTTTTAATTTTTATAAATGAAAACCTGGCACACACAAGGCGGGCCTCTCAGGTTGAGGGTCAAGTGCGTCAAGCAAGTCTCTGCTGTCTTTCGCGGGTTGCTCTCGCCACCCAAGGCCACATTTTTGCGGGTACGCTCTCTCGCTTTCCCTCACCCTCTTTATTTCCCCTATCATTTTTTGCTCTGGGGCCCTGCGCCACGCGGCCCCGCTTGCCCCATCCAGGAGCGAAGGCGGAGGCGAAGGCGGCCTTGCCTGTCGTCTGACCGCTAGCTTTGGCCTGGTGGCCAACGACGATATTCTCTCCCTCTCGCTTGCCCAACGCGCGCCCTGTCCCATGCCAGGTTCTTTTTTTTTTTTTTTTCGGTTTCCATTACGCAATCCGGACGCCCCTGCCCTGGCGCCGGTGGAAAAGAGCACATGCCCCATTGGCGAAAAGCCGTTGGCATTCCCTGCGACGCCAAAGGGGAATAGTGTACAAGATGGGATGCAAAGAAAGAGGGAAGGAAAAAGAGTTAGAGACAGAAGAGCTTGCAAGTGGCTCCCGGCAAGACGGGGTTCCAAATTTTGATGATGCAGACGCGAGGCCCCGGCAGACTTCTCGCCTCGCGGCTTGGCTGGCAGGCGTCACGCCTCACGCACGCGCCTGGGTGACGGCTTCATGATGAGCACCCTTTCTTGCGCGCGAAAGCATTTTTGTGTCTCTACCCATGTGTGAGAGAGAGTCTCGGCCTTGGACCCTTGCTCTGCGGAACAAACGACAACAAGGGGAGGCGCCAGCGGATGTAGAGAAGAGGGCAGGGTAGCCGGTGCAGCCGCCCCAGGGGCGGCGGCAAGACGCAGAAACAGGGACATTGTAGGCGAGCCTCTTGTCTGCCGTCGCCCTCTTCCAACCGCGAGGCCAAAGGGGAGTGTCTCTGCCCTTTGCAAGCTTCGGTGAAGTTCGACCGAGGGTGGGCATCGGCGGCTTGTCAGCAAACTCTTTCGAGGTTCACAGTTCACAGCAAGGGTTCGACCACAAGCAGCTCCCGTCTGCCACCGTAGCAAGGGCCAAGTGATCTATTTCTGACCATGAAGAATGCGCAGACCCCCCGAGACACAAGTCTCGAGACACAAGTCTAGACCGACCGCAAGCTCCGAAGTGCGCGAGTGAGTTGCCGGGATGCTTCCGTCGCACCGAGTGCTCCCCCTCTCCGTATGTGCCGCCACTGGAGGCTGACCAGCCTGCTGCACATGGGCAAAATTACCCGAGTCTAGACCATAGCCTCATGTAAGCTGAGGGCCATGCCACACATGCATCGAGTCGGACCCTGAGCCAAGCCTATCACAAGCAGCTCGCTGTGGCCTTCGTCATGGACACCCCTCGGCGCTTTCTGTGGCTCTTGCCCCCGAGGGGGGGGGGGGGGGGGGCTGGAGCAGACCAAAACAAGCTACAGTCAGCGGAAGTCTTCAAATCTTCTCGTTGACTAGGGCACGGACAAGTTCGTTTGCATGGGCTCATCCCTGAGCTGCAGCTGCCCAGAGGAGTCGGTAGTTGTCAGGGTCTGAGGGAGCACCGCACCGGGCCAAGATGATGTGAACATGGGTCTCGGGCAGACCAGGCCCATCCCCGACAGTGGCCCCATTGTTACTTACTTACCTCTGATTACCTAAGGTAAGGACGCGGACCTGCTCGTAAGTCGTCAGACCTCACTGGGCTCGCGGTCTCGCGCGTAGATCAATAGCGCGACGCAGTGTGCGGCTGACCAATGCCCAGTGCCGAGCCGTGCCAACGCGAAGGACGCGGCTCCGCGCGGGGGGGAGGGGGACTGTGGATGAGGATCTGGGCAGGTCTGCTCATGCTAGCATGCAAGCGCAGTAGGCTACGACGTGGGATATCCGCGAGCTTCCCGGCCCCCGCGCGGAATGCCGCAGCCTGGGCCCTCGGCCAGGGCGTGGAGTCGAGACTCGCGGCCACGACAGCGAAGCGCGATGCGTCAGCCCATGACTAAAGCAAGGTGCGTGCGGCAGTAAAGTAAAGAATGATGGGGACGAGTCGGGTTGATGAGTCTGGCTAGCAGCGCGCCGTGTGGCCCCTTGGGCCCTGGCGCGACAGGCTTTGCAGGGGCAAGCCACGTCTGACCCGGGGCCATGATCATGCCCCGCAAGCCTTGCTCGTAACTCCTTGCAAGCCCGGCTCGGCGCCCGGCAGCCAAGAGACGTCCCCGAGCAGCTGCCTCCACTGTAACCCCGGATCGCCGTCTAACCCCAAGCTCCGGGATTACAAGTCGATGAGACGGGACTGGGTGGGGAAGCATATAGACTGTCCACATCTCACCGTCCATCAACGTCCAACACTCGGCTTGGGCCAACTTTGGATCAGCTTCCCCAGTACCTACCCGGCCACACTCCGCGTCTCCGCTCCCAAGCCCCAAGTCAGCCAGCCCGTCAGCCAGCCAGCTGGAGTGAACCGAGCAGCTACATTACCAACCCAGGTATTATTATAGCCTGCACAGCAACGGCTCGTCATGGCCCCAACGACGACGACAACGAGGACGACGGCGAGCATTCTGCTCAAGGGGGGCACGCTCCTGCTTCACGACGACACGGACCGCGTGGTGCCGACGGTGGGCGACCTGCTGGTGCGGGGCGGCGGCATCGCCGAGATCGGGCCGGACATCGCCGCGCCGCCCGGCCCGGAGGGGGAGGAGACGGAGGTGCTCGACTGCCGCGGCCACATTGTCAGCCCAGGTTTCATCGACACGCACCGCCACCTGTGGCAGAGCCAGACCAAGGGCGTCCATGCCAACCATACCCTCGCCGATTACATGGGCTGCGGCTGCTACGCCGGCGCCCTGTGGTCCAAGGAGGACATCTTCTGGGGCCAGCTGGCCGGCGCCCTCGAGTCGCTCGACTGCGGCACCACCACCGTCGTCGACCACTCGCACTGCAACTTCAGCCCGGATCATCGTGAGTCATCATCCATCCCTAAGCTAAGCCGCCACTGCCTGCCTTGGGGTTGCGTGTGCGCGGCACCGCACCTTCCCTGCCCTTCCTGCGTGTGCCTTGACCGTGCAAGGCACAGCATCCGCGCCTTCCTTCCACGTGTGCACCTTACATGAGGCAGCTTTCGGAAGGGAAGGTGCTCACAGGGAAGGTGCTCGCCAGCACACTATGTAGGTTAGGTACCTAAGGTACTTTACCATACCTACGGATAGTGCCTTACCTACTGGCTTGACAGCGACAAACGGACTGACTGGGCCGGGCGACTGACACGCGAGAAAAAAACAAAACAGCCTACGCCGCCATCCAGGCCGTCCTCTCCGCCGGCCTGCGCACCGTTTACTGCTACACGCCGCCCACCACGCTCAAGTCCACAGACCCCTGGGCTGTCGAGACGGCCTGGCTGTCGCCCGACAGCGCCGAGCGCTTCAGCGCCCTGGCCCTGGGCGCCCCCTACGGCCCTGAGGAGGAGGGCGGGGCCGGCGGCAACGATGGCGTCGACGACCTTGTCCGCGTCGGCTTCGCCATGGACATGATCTTCCTGCCCGGCGACCTGCTGCGGCCCTTCTACGCCAACCTGCGCGACCCGGCCAAGGGCCGCGCCCACCTCATCACCACCCACACAGGCGGCGGCCTGACCTACGGCGCCGACGCCCCAACGGCCCTCCAAGTCCTCGACGGCCACGGCCTGCTGGGCCCGGACATCCTCATCAGCCACCCGAACCGGCCCTCGCCGACCGACGGCGCCCGCTACGCTGCCACCGGCGCCAAGCTCAGCTGCACCCCAACACGGAGCTGCAGATGGGCCAGCAGCCCGTCGCCCTGGCCGGCGGGCCCGACCACTACGCCGCCGCCTCCCTCGGCGTCGACTGCCACAGCTGGGGCAACGCCTCCATCCCGGGCCAGATGCGCATGCTCCTGCAGGCGTCTCGGGCCCGCCGAGCCGCCCAGCTCGAGGCCGAGAGGGGCCTCTGGTCCAGGTCCACCGGCTTCGACGCCGAGATGGCCTTCAACCTCGGCACAGTCAAGGGGGCCCGGGCCGCGGGGCTCGAAGGCGTGACGGGCCGGCTGGCGGTGGGCCTGCGCGCCGACATTGCCGTCCTCCGCGGCGACACCCCGGCGATGCTGTGCGCCGCCGCCGAGGACCCCGTAGCCGCCGTCGTCCTGCACAGCGGCGGCGCCGCCGACGTCGAGCACGTGCTGGTCGGCGGCAGGCTGCGCAAGCGCGTGGGGCGGCTGGTCGACGTGCGGGTGGCGCCCGCGCCGCTGGGCCACGCCGATGCTTGCGATGGCGCTCCTGGGAAGTCGGGGGCGCGCCTGGCGTGGGCCGACGTCGCAGCGCAGGTGCTCCGGAGCCGCGCCGAGATCAAGCAGCGCACTGACGGCCTCGACTGGGAGGCCAGCGCGCAGTATGCCTTGGGCATGCTGCACACGGACCAGTCCATCATGCTGGAGAACCAGAAGGAGGGTTGAGGGAAGGTGGGTGTGATATCCTGGAAAGGGAATGATTCTGTTTTCTTCATCTAATGCGTTGATATCACGAAAAGACTGGCTTCACGCGATACGGCCCAAACAAGGCAAATGCTGCTTCATCAGCCTCTGCCATTGTGACTCAACAGGGGTCGCCCTAATGCGCAGCCTCTCGCGCCAGACTACCCGCATCCTTGCACCGAACAGAATAGAGTCGTGACAGTGGTGAAATGACAGCTGGGCGCCAAGCCGCGCCGAGGCACTCAGGTATCCAGCGCGCCGTAAGACGGGTCGAAGATGCGCCTTGCCGAGGCGGGACAGAGCGCCCAGTGCCCTATCAAGAGAAGATCCGCTCATACCTCATGTTCAGCTTCTGCTCGCGCCGACAACGAGATGGGAAATAAGATGCGCCCGAGGCAGGGACCAAGCGCAAAGCGCAGGGACGCCCAGACCTGCCATCGGGGAAGAGTCACAGAGGGAGAGAACAGGCGAGAGAGAACAATGACCCCATTCCCGTGCGCGCGCTGGCAGACTTGACGATGGCGCGAAATAAGTTCCGTCCTAGCGTGCCCACCCGCCAAATTGCTCAAGACGTGAATATCTTGCGCTGGGCTGCATGATCCTCGTGTGTCCCTCCGTCTGTCTGTCGATCTGGCTTTGTTTGTTCCATGATAAACACTGCACATTCTGGATTTTTCTTTCTCCCTGCTTGAAATCGCTTCACTTGCCGCCGCTTCAGAGACTCGAATCGTTGGCGACGGCAGTGTTGAAGAGGGACCACCTTCGCCGCCGTCCCCTTACTCCCCAAATCATTCCCATCCCGAAAGCTCTCGAACTGCTCAGATGGATCCCACAGGGCATTTCCTTTTCCCGCGCCGCGGCCGCGGAGGCGGCGGTTTCAGTGGAGGTGGTGGCTCTCTGGATGAAGAAGATATTGGCATTCCCCAGTCAGTTCCCATCGCGTTGCTCTTTGTTTTTTTGTTCGATCCCCGACCCTGTCAGACCTTTCATATTGACACCTGAGGAACAGATGGGCGCTGGGACTCGCGCTCTACGCCGGCATCGCGACGCTGCTGTTCCTACTGTCGCTGCCCGGTTTTTTGAAAAAGGGTAAGATCCTCCCCCCCCCCCCCCCATTCATGGATTTTGTTGTCGGCTTCCCACAGCTGACACTCATGTGCTCGCTGCTGTAGAGAAGGCGAAGAAGAAGGCGGGCCAGCAGTCCTCGCCCAAGAAGGCCGTCTGGCATGCCTTCTGCCTGGGCACGGGACTCTGGATCCCCGTGGGCATCTACATCCTCTGCAGGCGCTGCTACACCAGGCACAATGGCGAGACGGCTGCTGCCTCGGCCGCCGAGCAGGGCCACGGCCAAGTCGCCGCCCCGCCGGCGCAGCAAATGGCACAGGCCGGGGGTGACATCAAGAACCAGCCGGCGGTCACGCAGCAGCAACCTCAGCAGGCGTACCAAGTCCAGCCCCAGCAGCAATACCAGCAGATCCAGCCTCAGCAGCCATACCAGCCCCAGCAGCCATACCAGGCCCAGGCCCAACCCCAGCAGCAGCAGCAGCAGTACATAGTCCTGCAGCGGTACCCCGGCCAGCAGCAATACTCGGTCGTGCAGCAACCAGGACAGCCGCAGTATGTGGTCCAGCAGCAGCCTTACCCCGCCCAGGTCCAGTACCAGCCACCGCCACTGCCTCAGCAGCAGCAGCAGCAGTACTACCCCGCCACCACGGGTAGCTATCAACAACAGCCCCCTCCTCCTCATCGCTAGCCAGGCAGTTAGTAGTGGCAACAGCAGCCGCGGCAGCCGCAGGGGAGCGTGGAGTGGGCAGGGGGGGAGGAGAGGGAAGAAGGTGGAGGGAGGACCAGGAGGGGAGACAGCGGAAGGAAAAGCCACTGCTTGTCCCGTTGAAGAGCGGTCGACCTCGCGCCCGCATACCGGCAGCAGCCCAGGCTCGAGCGTCGCCCCCTCTGGCTCTTCTCGTCGGGCCAGCGGCGTCGTTTCAGGAATCCCCCTTTATCTTTGGCTCTCATCTTTCTCATAGAATGTGTGTAAGCGATAACGGTACCACGCCACGACGTGCCGATGTGGAGGGCGTCGGCGACGCTGGAGATCCCGCCCCCTTAATTGAGGTAGGGCCGGTAAGGATCATGGGGCATGGGGCCCCCGGTGCTACGTACTGACGGGCACGGCGCCGAGGCGATAAAGGCGCGAGCCCCTGTGTACGAGGAGGCGAGGGCGAGGCGCGTTGGCCGCGGGTCCGCGCCCACCTCTGATGAGCGTCGCCCGGGAAGCTTCCCTTCGTCTGGGATCACGTTCGCAAGTTACGTGGGGAGAGGGCTTATTTTGGTTGATGTATACGTAATTTTAAGCGTCTCGTTGGCCGTGAAGACCAACGTTTTCCCGGTTGTAGATGTTTGTCATTAGCTCTTCCATCGTTCATACATTCGCCGACCACCCTTGAGCTCGCCGAAATGGAGGCGAATGGCTATCTGACTTCAACTGGCGTATGGTCCCATAGCGGCGCCCTCGATTCTTAAGCAGGTGCCGCTTAGCATGGTATCCAATGAGTGAGGCTTCGTCATACGCAGGTAGTCATAAATCAACTTATTGATCATATGATTAGATTCATTATGTGTTTCAATCCCGTTGGAGCCTGCCACGCCTCCCAGTGCCACAAATCGCAGGGTCTTAGAGAAATCGCTATCACATATTTCTGGCCGCGCACGCGCCCATCGACGCGGTTGCGGGAGCCTTGTTAGGTCGCTAGCTAGTAAAACTGCTCCTGTCTTATTCAAAACATATCTTTATAAAGGAGCTACCCCGCTCCATAGAAAGAGCCCCCTTCGCACCGTGGTCTCTTAGAAACACGTCTTAAAGGCTGCCCGAGCCGCGTGCCTCAGCGGCGTCTGTTACCCAGCAGCCTCCGGCACGCGAAGATACGCTAAGGTGCTTTTCGCTCCCTATAGCCAGAGTAGTTTCTAGAGTCCATGTGGTAGAGGCATTCATGTTGTTAGTAAGATCGCGCTGTCCGCTCCTTGGTGCCAGGAGCCTATTTAGAGTGTATGTTCGGAAACCAACCAGCTGCGGTAGAGTCACCGAAGGCCAGTCTGTGTCCTTTCATCTGAACTCTCCTTGTTCTTGCTACCACTGTCTGGACTCCAGTCTTACCTGTTCTTTAAGGTGACATTCAACCTATGAAATAGGGCCCTTTCTGCGGGACCTGCGCAGTTCCTTCCTTCGCTAACTGCTCCGCCGCTTCGTTGGCCTTCGACAATGCAGAGGACATCACATTCTGTCATCAGGACCCGCAGAGTGTGAGATATCTGTCCATTTCAAATGACTAAAACCAATACCCATCCTTATCAGGATGGTGAAGCCTAACAAAACAAATTCAAAGTCAAGACACCCAAGCTTCGACAACCCGTTCGCGCAAATGTAAGGTGAGGAATATGGAGAGAATAGTATCGACCCCTCCCCAAAGGCCAGAAACAAGCGTACAATCCTGACACGAATCTGTCGTGTGCTGGAGAAGAAAAAATGTAAGACGACCGCCAACAGACAGGCGAAAAAAAAAGCTAACAGGCACGTTTCGTCGTCCACGTTCCCGTCCATGATAGTACATTTGCGAAATGCACAAAAGGGTATCTGTATCATAAAAGTCACACATCGTGGATGCTTCGTTGCGTTGCTTGTTGTTTGTTGTCCAGCAACTGCCCCACCAAAGATCGCTTTTCTTCTCTTCGTTAGATCCCCTGGTTGCCCTTTGGGCCAGGGGTCTTGCTGTGCTCCTCCTCATGGTCAAGGCGCTTTCGCCAATCTGCCAGGCTCTCACTCAGCCCGGCAACGTTTGTCGTGTCGGAGTCTTTTCTGCCAGTGCCGGCCTCGAAATCGAAATTCGTCGACAGACGATAGTTTTTGCTCGTCGCCTCCCAGTGAGACCTTAACATGTCAAGCTCGCTTGCCAGATTGTCCAAAGCCTGGCTGTCTCTGTTGCTCATGCCGCCGTAGAGACTCTCCGCTTCGGAGCTGTCTTGTCGGTTATGCCCCAGACCGTTGACAGCGTTGGGATGAGCTGCTGCTTGCTCACTCATGCGACGGCTCTGGCGTCTGTAAGTGTCGACTGAGTTTTCGACCTGGTCCAGAAGCAGACTGACTTTTTGCTCGGCGTCTTGCGCACGCTTCTCCAAAAGCGAGTTTTCTTGCTGGATCTGCAATAGTTCACTCTCCTTGGTGACCAGCTGTGTCTCGGATTCAGTCTTGGCCTTGGTCGCATTATCCCGCTCTTGCCTGGCAGTGGCAAGTTCATGTCGCACTTCGGACATCTGCTGGTCGAGATGCGCGGCCGAAGCCTGAACACTATGCTCAAGCGTTTCAATCTTGGACAAAAGCGATGAGCGCTCAGCCTGCCATTCAGACGAGGAGCTGTCGTTGCTGGCGGCGCCGGCGCGATCCTCAAGCTCAATGTTCTCAGTCTTGAGACGAGCGTTGTCGGCCTTGTACCGCGAGAGCTCCTCCTTCATCTTCTTGAGCATCTTCTCGGTCCCCTTGACGTAATGCACGGCAGACTGGTAATCATTCTCGAGCTGCACGACCCGCTCTCGGTACGCTTCGTCAGCCTCGTTCGCCTGCACCGAAAACGCCTGCTTAGTTTCCTCGTGAGCGGCAACAGCCTGCGCGAGTTGCTTCTCGAGGTCAGCAGCACGAGCTTGGTCGGGAGAGTCTGTGCGGGACCCTGCCAGGCCGCGCGCACGGGTAAGACCGTTCGGGCTGATGCCCCTCTCACTGAGAATGTCCTTGAGAGTGTTGTGCTGAACTGAAATGGCGTTGGACTCGAGCTGCTGGTTTTGCAGTTGGTGACGCAGGTCCGAGTTGAGTGCCTGAAGAGATTGCGTGTCTTTGAGGGCAGACTGCAGTTGTCTGCGGACCGTAACTCCTTCTCTGCTCGACTGCTCCTGGTAAGATTCCAAACCGGCAATGCGCTCCTCGGCGGTACGAAGACGATCCGCGGCCGAATCGGCTTCGCTCTGATATTTGATTACGAGTTCCTTGCTGGCGGCAAGCTGGCTTTGAAGGGCAATGACTCGTTCGGCGTCTGCTTTGCCTGACTTGCTGTTGTCCTTGGTAACCTTGTCGAGGCCGCTGAGGACTGCTTCTCTGTGAGTGCGGGCCTCGGCAGCGTGATGCTCGACGAGCTCCTGTGCCTCTCGAAGCTTCTGCGCAACCGAAGTTAATTCCGCATTTCGCGCCTCGTGCTCGGAGCGAAGCTGGTTCAGCTGGGCCTCGATAGCCTCACGCTGAGTCCGCTCTTCCTCCACTTTGCGCTCGAGGTGGCTTCTCATGTCGTTCGAAGAAGCCACGGCGGCTCGCAGGGAGTCGAGCGTCTGACTGGCTTCATCGTTGCCGGACACGCTATTGTACTTGACCTCCAGCTCGTCCTTCTCGATCGTGAGGAGCTGCAAAGCCGAGGACGCGTCGGTGGCAGCGATAGACTTCTCTCGCGCTTCGCGCTGGGCCATGTGAAGCTCACTTTTGAGACGCTCCAGTTCGGCAGTAGTTCGTTGCTTGTAACTCTCGAGATCGCTCATGCGTTTGTGTGCGGCAGTGGCTGTGTCGTCTGACAGTTGTCTCGCGCGCTTCTCGGCCTCCAGTTCGGAGTGAGCCCGGGTTAGGCCGCTCTGAAGATCTTTTTGAAGGTTGATAGCGGTCGCGAGCTTGCGACTCAGCTCGTTGGAACGATCATTCCCATCTGCGTCCCTGGCGTTATCTATCTGCGGCGTGCTCGAGGCGCTGCCATTGTGGCCAGCCAGCTTCGCCTTGGCGTAAACAGCCTCACGGATGGCAACGTCGCGCTGCTTCTCCGCCTCGGCTATCTGCTTGGAGGCCAGCACTGTTTGCTTGTCGACAGATGACTGCACACTGGCTAGCTCCTGTCGCATGGCCAATAGTGCCTCAACAAGAGGCTTGTCATCGTCATCAAACGTCTCGGTACTCCGACCCTCGAGAGCCGGGCTCGACGTGGACGTGTTGACGTAGCCAGATTTGCGGGCTAGTTCAAGCTCCGAGGCATACCACGCATTTCTAGTTCGTGCCGAGTCGAGCTCCTTCAGCAACGCCACAGTCTGGGAATTCCGGTTAGATCCTCGCCGAGACAATGGGTTGCTGTTGCTGGCCTGTCGCGTCGGCGGTGGTGGGGAAGCGGCTCTCGTCAGGTTGGCGGCGGTCGCCTTGATGGCAGGTTCGTTGTTGCTGTCTATCGAGCTTTGGCCACGAGCTTGGCGAGACTGGGCGGGTCTCGGAGGATCGGCAGTCACCGTTTCGACCGTTGCAGACTCTGGCTTTGGCGTATTGCGGGCCTGGACTTGGGTTGGGGTACGCCGGCCGTTGACGGTATCTTCCTTGGGCGAGCCCTGGCCCGAAGCATCCCTCTCGATCCGGTCAATGGAGGTGTTTCTGTCGGCTGGATGTGTGCGATCCATCGACGTGTTCCTGGATCGATTCGGATTAACGTTGGGCTTAGGGGCCTGCCCGGGTGGCGGAGGTCCTTGCGGCGGGGGGCCCGATGGTGGAGCTGAACCGGCCGCTCTGGGGAGCTTTGAAATGCCGTTGCTCAGAGGAGGTCCATGGCCCTCGGTTGTTCCGTTCGGGGGTGTTTCGGGCTTCCCTGGGCGGCAGGACCGCCAGCAACTCGGTTTCCGGGTGGGTTCGAGCCGTCGCGATCGCGAGCAGACCCGGGACGACTGTAGGGCCCGGCTGCTGGCGGGGTCTCGGTACTCGGGCGACGGGCTTGCTGCAGCTTCTGTGTGGTGGATTGTATCTGCGCATCGTTGGGGTATCTAATCTTCGTGGTGTCCAAAACGTAGACAACCGACAGGTCGTTGACCTGGTTCGTGGCCGTACTAGGCTCACCACCAACGACAACAACCGACTTGCCGACAGTCGTCATGCTGTGACCGGATCGGGGCGACGGTGACGGGCCCATGTTCTGAAAAGTATACCAACGCTGTGAGGAGATTCGGAACGCGGCCAGGTCGCCCAGATCGGCGCCATCTTTGTTGCGTCCGCCAAAGGTATACATGACATCGTCTACCAGACAAGCCCCATGTCCCTCACGAGGCACAGGAATATAGCCCATGCAGTCGAGCTGGGACCACTGGGAAAGGGTAGGGTCGAAGCACCACACGTCGTTGAACCACTCAACGCCATTGGTACCTCCGAATCTGCGATGGTCAGAATCATGGTAGGACTAGGGGTTGGCAGCCGGAGACTCACAGATATAGCTTGTCATTATATGTGATGACGGAATGATTAGTCCTGGCCGGAGGCTGCTTGGTTTGAGCCTGGCTGTCCGAGTTCTTTTGGATCATTTCCCATCGATTGTTGGGCATCTGGAGCTGGTTCAAGTCGAAAGCCGCGAGGTCGTTCATGAAAACCCCCTCGACTTGGCCACCGAAGATGTAAATCTTGGAGCCAACGATATTGAGCGAATGCCCATAGCGGCCAGAGGGGCGAGGTGCCGAAGGCAGAGCGCGCGACCACTGTCGTGTTGCTGCGCCATGTCAGTACATCCTTCGCGCGAAAGGGAGAGCCGTATTGTCTTACAGGTATTCAGCAGGTAGAGTGTCTCATCGAGCACATCGGACTCGTCGATCTTGGTGTCTCCTCCGTACACGATGAAGGCGTTGCCCACCAGGAGTGAGGAATGCCCTACTCTAGGCCCGGGCCCCTCAGCAGTCGTGGCCAGAGGGTAACAGGTCATGTTACCGCCAGCTTCGACCATCCAGAGGTCGCCTTTCACGGTAAAGCTGTTGATGAGACCCCCATGATGTAGATGTCGCCCTCCTTGGAGGAGACGGAATTGACGGCAGCGCCATAGCGAGGAAATGGGCTGGGAATGTTGGACGTGAATGCCAGCCTGCGCGTCGACCATGGGTACAGACTGGCGTTAGGGTTTGCCGGGGGCGGACCATTGCGAAGCTGAAGAAGTCAGTGTTTGCACGCGCGACAGGAGGCGGGCTTCGGCAGGGAAACTCACGGGCAGGTCGGTTGACGAGGACTGTTGCTGTGACTGCGGCGCCTGAGCCGGCGGCGAGCTGACTTGCTGCGCCGGGTGAGGCTGCGGCTGTGATTGGGGCGCAACTTGTTGTGGTTGAACCGGATCAGTGCCACGTCTGACAATGGGCTGCTTCTCGGGGTCTTTTCCGGGGCTGCCCTCGTCGAAGGAGTTGAGACTGCCAGTCGGGGTGGAGCGAGAGCCGTTCTTCTCATCCCGCGCTGCGCGCGCGTTGGGATGGGACACAGGAGGGCCCTCTCGACTGGACAGATTCCTGTCCTGGTTCTTCTTGGATTTGAAAAGAAACGCCATGGCGACGGCGGGCCAAATGGCCTATTGTTGGCGCGGGATTTCGCTGCAGAGCGGGTTGACGAGAGGCGCAAAGGTCGAGATAGGGAGCGGTAAAGCGAGCGACGTCTAACAAGGATGAGGAGACAGAAAGACGTGGGTAGCCAGCGCCGAGGTGCAGAAGAGCGACTGGGGCTTGACCATGAGGGTGCGAAGTCAGCAGAGACTCGGCGCGGCGCAGCGCAGGCTCCAGACTAACACAGAACGAAAAGGGCCGGGCGGCGAGTCGGGATGGCAGAGGCGCCGGCTAGATGAGGGAGGGCCAGGTATCACAGCACCCAGGGTGGTGAGAGCGAAGGCGAAGGCGAAGGCGAAGGCGAAGGCGAAGGCGAGGGCGAGGGCGAGGGCGTGGGTGAGGATGAGGTTGAGAGTGGTGACAACGAGGGCCACGATGGCAAGAATGGCGACGGGGGCGAGGAGGGTGGGTCGAAGTCAGAGATGGCTGGGACAGAAAAGAACCGGGGCCGCGATGACGGGAAGGCTAGCAACATTGATGAGTGAGTTGAGTCCCGGGCGGCGGTATCGAGCTGGAAGGGGGGCGCAAATTAGGCTATGTCCAGGTATGTTGCGGCTTGGCTGGGAGGTCGGTGATGTGGTTACCTGGGATTCTTGGTTCGTGCAGCAGAGAGGGAGCGGCGGCCTGGCTGGGTGCGATGGGTGGCCGGCGACAAGGCGACACTGGGGGCGGGCTCGGGTGGTGGTATGGGTCGGCTGGTGGTCCCTTGCCGGGCGAAAAGGGGAGCGCGATGAAGGACAGCAGGTCGGCTGGGGGGATTGATGGGTGTTGCGGCGCGGAATCAGTCGCCCAGCAGGAGGTGGGAATGAGGGCGAACGTAAATTGGGCGGACCAAGACGGGGGTTGGTGGCGATGGGTGGGCGAATACATGCGGGAGAATGCTGGGCGCGAGACCTGGGCGAATATCTGGGCCAGGGCTCCCCTTGGGGCTGGGGTACGAGAGTCGGGCAGGTACCTGTCCTTCATGCGTACCTGCAATCGGTGCCTCGCAGATGGACTGGGCTAACCTGCAGACGAGGGTGCCCCTTAGCGGCGGGCGGGCCAGGGCCCACGTCAGTCGGGCGTATCATGAATGTTCGTGATGGGACGGACGGTCGTGGTGACGATTCAAAAATGTACCGATACATGCTTACCATGGCGGCGATACGTCGACAGTAGATACTCATACATCTCTCTTCTTCTCCCAGAAGCAGACCTCGCAATAGAGTACCTACAAATACATATATCCGGGTGTCTACCTACCGTGCCTACTTACCTTACTTTCCTTACAATTCCCAAGCAAGAGTTCGATAATCGACTTCCCCGTGGTCCTAGCACCGTAGCCTGTGTTTTCAATGGAGTCTACTACCAAAGGGCCGACCACAGGGCAATGCCCGACGATGGTGATGGGGTCGGATATGTGAACGTGCCGGAGGTGGAAATCATGTACGGGTTCGCGCACTCAACGTGCATGTGGCTGGGATACAAGTAGACCGGCCCCATAGAGAGCGAGTCGATGTAAGTGAGTGGGACAGTGCCTCGGGCACTCGTACTTACGAGTACTCCTTTTCTCAGACCCCTCCCACCGTGGACGTTCTCTCTCGATACCTACATATAGGTACCTATCTGAATAGGTACCTTATGTGTGTACCAGCATGTACCTCGTGCGCTCACCTGCCCCAGCCCCTTCAACCTCCTCTGTGTCTCTGGCGGCGCCTCGTCCCTGTGTTGACATTGGGCTCTGTTCTGCTTTACCCGGAAAGACACAGGAACTGATGGTCCACTGACCACCGCACGGGGACGGAGCACCAAGAGGGCCGGTGAGCAAGACACCTGGCCAGCAGAAAGGGTAGGCTGGGAAAAGAGACCTGGATGGATGCGAGCACTCCCTCACCCGTACGAGTACCGAGGACTACTCCGCAAGACGAAGAAGCGCCGCTCCCAAGCACAGACACGACGCAAACGACACCTCAGTCATCAGCCAGGTACGAGGTCCTAGAGGTGTACTGATCCGTGCCTACAAGCACAGGCACAGGCACAAGGCACCATCTCAAGAGCACGTTCCCGCCGCATGGACTGCTCGACAACTCTCCGTCCCGCGCGCCCTGGGAGCGTGCCACTCCTGCTCTGCTAGAATGGTACGAGTATGCTGGTGTGCATGTGGCCGCCGGTTGTCAGCCCGCGAAGCGGCTCGTGCGCTCGGTTGGCGTGCCCCATACCACACAGGTACCTAACCTGACAGGATGCATCGTTTGAGTGCGAGTAGTTGTTACTCGTCGCTGTACCCGAAGTCGACCAGGGACGAACTCTCACCGATAACAATGCGTTAGATAGGTAAGTGGTACCCATAGATACGATCCACTGCCCCCCCCCCCCCCCCCTCTCCTTTCGCGCGTCCGGCAGCACGACATACATGCTCGTGCAGATAGCCCGGCGAAATCTGTGTGAGAACTGACTATCATCCGTATACTCGTGCTCGAAAGTTCAAGTCTTCCTCGCAGGCCGATGATACATCGAGTGTCGGACCTGCCCTGAGCACTTCGCACATCGCTGGACGGCGCCGGATGACAGCATGCGGATCCCGGCCTGCGACGCCGAAAAGTGAGCGCGAGGATGTTGAACCTGCAGGGCGCCCCGGAAAGCTCACCAGAAGCACGTCAGAATCCATCTCCAACCAGGAGGAAGCGCGGCACCGGGCCTCGAGAGTGCCAACGGGGGGGGGGGCGACGAGATGACCGTGTCCTCTCTGGAGAAGGGGGGCTGGGTCTGCTTGCCAGGGCTGGGCGGAGGCTGGGAGGATTATTGATGAGATGGAGATGGAGATGGAGATGCCAGAAGTCTCCCCGCCACACCTGCGCTCTCTACCGAGGCTGTCACGGGTCGATCTCGCAGACGCCAACAACGTCGACGGCGCCAAAGGAAGTCCGGCAACAGGCGAAGGAAGCATGGACGCCGCCCGAAGCGGGCAAGGCCAGGTGCGGCGGGCGAGGTGGTTGGGCGGGCGTGGGCGCCGGAATAGAAAGGAGGCACTGTTGTGCTCCCGCCATCGGCCCTGTTCCTGTGGTCTGACTTGTGTAGCGTCCCTGCGACTTTAGATAGGTACTTAAGAGTACTCACGCCCGTATAAGGTACTTACTTCTCATAACTAGTACCTGCCTACCAGCTAAACACCTACCAGTGATCCGAGCACAGCGCGACCATCATGAAGGTACGGATACTGCATGCACCTGCAGTGGTAGCTAGATACCTCAGGTACTGACTCTGCTACCCGATCACAGGCAACTACCAGGTACATGTAAATACACTGACCGAGCCAGCGACTGCTGCTATCCACTTGATTGGTGCGTATGCGAGTACTCACTCGGAAGTGTGTGCTTGGGCGACTTGGTGCTTAACTGTGTTGCAGCATCTCTGGAACCAACGCGGCCAAAAGGCAGGCAGGCAGGTGGTTGTGCTTTGCTTGCTCGCTGTCTGTCGGGAGCTGCTGGTGGATGAGGGTGGCCGGGGGCTGAAGAGCGGGCGGATCCACGCGCGCGGCGCGCGGACCCATCTGCGGCGCAAGCCTCCCGGTGGGCAAGGATGTCAGCGTGGGTGGGCCCCTACTCGTGTGCACTCGTTCTCGCTCATGTACCGCCCGTAGAGTACCGCCCGTAGAGTACCGCCCGTAGAGTACCGCCCGTAGATAGAATCACGATGAATCTCGACGGGCTATCCGCGGAAACCTCACGAAACTACATCTCTGAACATGTCGGCGTAGGCTGTGAGCTCGCTACTGGGGTCGACGGGGAGCCTTTGCATGAGTATGCGTGGCGGTGAGTGAACAGCAGCGAAGGGCCCCGAAAACAAGGGACTCGCTGCTCTTCGCGCGAGTACCCCCAAAAGGCCCGGCAGAGGCATCCAGTCTCGCAGTCAACGGCACTCGTCGTCTATCCCCAGTATCGTGCTCGACCGAGGCGGGAAGCGGGGGCCAGGGCCAGCAATTATGGAGATGTGCAGGTCTACTGCGTAAGAGGGGGCATGTTCTCGGGCAAAAGAAAGAAGAGAATATTGAACAGCCGCAGGGTGATCGTGGTTTGGTCCCAGCATCGGCTGCGAGATTCATCGTCACTGAACGTGTGCTGCCGACTCTCGCCTCTGGCCGCAGCCGCGCCTTTCTACTCCGTCGCTTGAGCGGAAGAGGGGGGTTAAGACCATGAACGTGTGCGAGTACCCAAGCCGCTTACGAGTACGTCGACGGTAGCGGTACACCCTCAAGTACTTGCACTTACGGGCTTGACCGCGCCAAAGGCCCCTGCATCATGTCAGGGACGGTGCCACATGTGCAGGGGTGCAAATTGGTAGGTCGGGTGCGTCCACGGGAGGGCAGCGCGAAGGCCGGGTTACGGGCTCCAAAAGCACTCGGGCGACTCCTTTAATAAGGTCGCGTCTTTCTTAAATCTCGGCGCCTGCCTCCGTACTCGAGCCGCCCGGATGCAATGACGCCCTTTCTCGGCTGGGTGGCTTATGTAACGTGACTGATTCTACGAGTACAAGTACTCGTATCCTTATTCTGATTTATGGCAGCTTGAAGAGCACTGTGGTAGGGCGGTTTCTCGTGACGTCAATCCATCGATGGTACGAGTGTCCCGTCCAAGGATGGCTACGAGTGTCATCAGATACCAAAATGAGCCGGCTCCTGCCAATGCTCGGAAATTGAGACGGAGGGATTGCGAGAGGTGTGGGGGTGTTGGACTTGGTGTTGACTGCGAGTTTCCCGTTCATGGGTTTGTGTGGGGCGGGACAGGTTGCCGCCTTCGAGCCTGATCAGACTCCCGACCAGAGATGATCAGCCGCTGCGAGGTCCAACAACTTGGTTGTTCGTTTTCCGGCATCTGTCTTGACGGCCCTTGCTCACTCGGGTTATTACTTGTATGCTTTAGCCAACCAGTGCCCAAGCAGCAAGCTGGGGTTCCGGTAAACGCTGCTTTTCCCCTCAGCGCCGCGAGCTGATCGACTGGGACGGCTTGCGAGCATTCGGTTCCCATCACGCGGCCCCTCCTTCCGAGGCCTGTCGTTGCCGGGAACCCAAGAGCAAGAGACACCGCGAGATTGGCCCTCAAATTGCGGCCGGCGAGCTGTCGTGAACCGGGCCGGCTGGCGGGCAGGGGATCGATGGCGTCTACCTACCTCACATAGATATCTACCTCTCGTAGCAGCTACTCGCAGGCCCGCTACCGAGCCTGTACTGAACTTTCATATGCAAGGTCGTCTCGCTACGTCGGGCGTGACCAAGACTTATAGGTGAACACGCCGATAGTTGGTGTTGAAGATATTCACACTACCAAAAGGACTATCGATAATACCTTCGCAATAGCGCCGGCGACGAGAATAGTAGCCCCTGGTCGTCCGGCTGCTTGGGTTGTTCGATGGTGCTGGTCCACGGAAGAATACGTGTAGTGGTACTTTCAACGAGCCCAGATCGGCCTGAGACCCAACGACCAAGCACCCTGTTCGGGGATTCGAGGCTACTCTGGTCGGCCACTGCGCTACAGGGCGAAGAAAAGCGCAGTACTCAGGTACATTTAGTAAGAAGAGTACACGTGCGTCGATAATGGGGTCCATACCGCACGAGCGGTGGTTTGTCCTGAGGTGAACACTAGAAACTCTGGCCTGCCCGCGCCCCTGCAGATACATCCGTTGGGGGGGACTCCGGTACCTCCTTCAGGCCATGCCCTCTGGAAGTTGTCTGCCACCTGGGGATCCACCCGAGCTGTCTGGAGTACGAGTGACCCCGTCGCTTGGACTACATTGCAACACTTTTGCCAAGACCCTTTTCTACAATCATGGAAAACGTCCATCGACATCCCGTCACCCGTCCCGTCATTCTCTCATCGTCGGTCTAGTTAGTGCGTGGCATGCACGAGCAGACGCTGCCTGGAGCGCTCCTGCAAAACGCAGGCCCGAGACTCGGTCCTCCGGGCGCCGTAGAGGCAGGCCTCTGCCCCCGTGCGCCGCTGTCGTCCGAAGCCTCACTGGTGTGTTTCGGAGTTCAATGCCGTGATACGGGCGGGCGGACGGGAGAGCGATCTCACTCATGGCGTACGAGTACGCGCCCCCGGGAATCCCCTTGAAGCCCCGTCACGCCCGTCAAAGCTTGGCTGGTCGTCCGCGCCTGAGCGTACGAGCTTAGGATCCGTGCCCGCAACGACTTGGCGGTCGACGAGCCCGGATGGCAGCAGGTATTGTAGTTCCGACACCGACGGGTCTTTATATTGAATAGTAGAAACTCTCTCTACGTCTTCTCTCAGCTGCAAGTGACAAACCTCGGCCGTCGGGGGGGGCTGCTCATGACCGGGCTATTAATCTACCTACTTACCTAATCACCGGCATGCACGATTGTGGCCTGCGAGGGCATCGTCCGTAGCTGCTCTAGAAACACACCCGCGGGACGCCGACCAGCTGAGGCGTTACGACAAAGGGCACTTATACTAGGTAATAACAGTCCTGGTTGGAAGAGGGTAATTTTGCAGTCGTCCTCGATAAAGTATCAACCTTATGTTGCCATGGGCTGATAGCCCACTCGGGCAGCAACCGAGCGACCCGGGACCCGTCCACTCGCCGGACAGGCGGGCGCTCGTGAGGCGAACAGCGCGGGCCGCCCCCGAAGGATGCCGCGTCGCCACGCCAGCCCGAGGCGACATTGATCCACTGCTTGAAGGCGTGTCTGGAGCGGGTGAGACGACGGGTGTTCCCTGTTGACGCCGTCGCCTCAGACAGAAAACACGTCATATCTCTCTCTCCATTCTAGTACGAGTACACGGATCGAGTGCTCGCGTTCGTACGAGCACACGCCTCCTCCGGTCACCTCGCGAGAACCGCACCCAGGCCTAATTATAGAAGAAACCCCAGCGCAGGGGAGAGCAGCAGCAGCATGGGCTGGAGGGTGGCGGCGGCAGTGATTGGCACAGCGGCTCGACAAAGTGTAGCCCGGGGACCGCCACTGTCGACAAACACACATGTGCCCATGGCTGAGTACTCGCAGTACTCTTTCTGTCTGCCATTGCGCGTCGACGAAGATGGGGATTGCGAAGAGGCAAAGGGGTTGCATACAATGGTCGGTACGCCAATGCGCCTGTACGAGTACTCGTATCGAAGGCCCAGAAAAGGGGGTCGCGCCCCACCGCTACCCCTATTTTCCGTTTCTTCATCAGAGAGCGACTATTCGTGTTCCGTACATAGATGCATGCAGTAGTCTTGCTTTGTTCTTCTTCCAGGATACGAGCACTGCGACACTTTCGGGGCCGTCCTGTGGCTGCTGGGGCCAGGAGAATGATGCTTCTTCTGCTTGCTCCGTCACATTGTCTGTCGGCGCCGGAAACGCCACGGGTCTCGGGGGGCGGCTGCCTCGTCCAGTGTCTTCGGGGTCGGGCCGCCGGGCATATCCGCAAAGCTCGTGCACGGCAGGGTCAGCAATGCCCGAGTGTCGTTGCAGTTGAAGTCTTGCTCGTACAAACATACAGGCCACTGCATTCCGTTCGTACGAGTACTGCCCGGGAAGAAGCGATAAAGAAGAAAAGAAGCAGCACCCGCGTGGGAGATGGAGAAGCGCCCATGGCCCCAATGTTAGACCTGCATATCTGAAACAGACCGGGCCTCCGCATCGGGTTCGCCTGGCCGCCTCCTCCACACCCACGCACCCACGCACCGCACAGCAGCACACCACGCTCAGGGAGCTCGAGTACATTCGCAGTACGAGTGCCCCCGGAGCAAGTGGCATGTACAGCTCGTACCTGCGACTGCACAGGTTAATGACTCCCGCGTACATCAGCTGCCTCCTGACAGGTACGTACGAGTACGCGTCCCTAAGTCGACTGGTGGGAGTCTCAAAAGTGTGGCCGGGCTTGCGTTGTGGTGGGCCTCCACTCCTCTTGGACGCCGTGAAGCCCTGGCGCTAGAACCTTTGGAACCCCCACACCCCCGGTCCGGCTTCGCCGACACGTGAGACTGATATCGCTCGTACGCGCATCCAAGTCCCAGGCTTCGAGGCATCTGGCAGAGTGTTGCGGTGTGCTCGTATATGCCCATGCAATCTTGCAAGTTGTATGTATTAACCTCGGACTGATGGCCCGGATCAAGTCGAAAGAGAAGTAGGGAGCTGACACAGCCCAAGGTGACGTCCCGGTTGTGTCGATTATGAACCATGATAAAGGCCGTATGCTCCCAGGAGAAATTTGTTTCGAGTGATAGCATCGGTATCTACAACCTCATGCAGATCATACGGTGTTGTTCAACGAAAGCCCCGGGCTCGGTAATGTTTCCTCCATGTCTGTAGCCTTTGTATCTCAGCTTCATTCTAATACCTCAACGAAGTCGCGTATTCGATAATTCGTTACCACTTGTCCTTGGTGGCCTAAAAGCATGATGAGATTCGCACACACGAGGCTTTGCTGCCTCATCCGTGATCCGTCCGCTGAATTTGATGCTAGCATCGACCCCCTTAACTGTCGAAAAGGAGACGTTATACTCTTCACGGCAAAGGGGACCAGCGCGGTACCGCTCTCGGCTGGGCGATGAAGCCAGGAGGTACGAAACGTTGTTCTCCGACACTTGACGAGATGAATGGTCTGCATTGGTGCGTTCATGAGCTATTGCGCGATTCCCATGTTGTGAATACTCGGTTGAATCACGCCTGGGTCATACCTCGACGAGGCTCTCTGCTTCCAGCTAAGGCGCACTCCGACCTTCTCGGGAGGTCCAGATCAAGATGTCTTTCACGTGGTGGTTACACCTACGCTCTGCGGTACGCGCCCTGGAGTCTGGTCCTGTCAGCTACCAGGTACGAGCACCAAGGCACGGAGTCCTGAAAAGCCTCCTTCCGACCTTGGCAGGCGGTTTCATATAACCTTGCCTTCCCACAGGGGCGTCTGCTTCATGCGCGAACCGAGATGTGCGCTTGTGGTAGTCCATGAGACAGCCCCAATACCCGACCTGGGGCTGATGAACCGGCTCCGGACTCAAAAAGCCAGCATAACGATGGGATAACCAGCGGTATCGGTCTGCGTTCCAGTTGCCGCTTTTTCTGGTCCTCTTTGACACTGTCCGCGTACCCAAACAAGCCCTGAAAGAACTTGGTCGACCTGCCTTTTTACCTGTGAGTTTGTCCCCCAGAGGCAATCACAGCTATCACACAATATACTGGTCATCGTTCCGATGACCACTGCTATCGGCCCTATATATGGAACAATGGTCTCTTCAATTGAATATGCTGGCGAGGGTCTGACACCGCGATGCGGCAACATTCCGCCTGCCGGGAAAAGTGCCCCTCCTCGTTCTTGAGCGTGGGAGCTTGCCGCTTGAGAGGTCCCGAAAACGACGGGCTATGCGCCAACAGAATACTCAAGCTTGGTTGTCGATGAATATTCGCAGCATGCTATGAATGACCTTACCGACTACGACTGTCGCTGGTGCGAATGCGCACATTCTACAGATCCGACATGAAAACATGCGGGAATCCGTCGTGGACGAACTGCTGCAGCCGTGGCACAAGCCACGAAGTGACAGCCAAGGGCTGCAACCGACGACACAGTCCCCGCTGCCCATCCAACGAACCATGGCACGGCCAGCAACGAGCAAGCATCGGGCTTGTCCAACGACATCGCCTCGGGTCCGAAAATCCATGGTCAAGAGGTTCTCGCGCGGCGGACGGCAGCGGCCCAACACGAGTAGTGACGTGTACGCGTAGGTGTGACGGGCCAACCCTCAGCACCGTTGCCCGGAACATTGCGCGACGGGCAGGGAGCACGGCGTTGCTGTCGAATCATGAGCATCATCTGACCTGGGACGTCGGCTCACAGCCGCGCAAGCCAATGTGGTGAGAGGACCGCGTCTTACACAAGGACAGGCCGTCGCACAAGAGCGAACGGGACAATATCCAAGGACGGCGGCGGCGCCGCGTGACACATGATACCACATGCAGCAAACCCTCGGACAGCTTTCGCGGTTCGGCCAATGCGCGCGCCGTGTAACACATCACATCCCCCAAAGAACACCACTCATCTATCCCAGTCTTTGAAGCCGTCCAGGCTCTGCGGAGGCGTCGAAAAGGCGGTGCGGTACCTGGGCAGCACCGCTTGGTAGGTTCCGAGCCCCTCGCTGGCGACGTACGTAGGTGAAGAACGTCATGGACCAGAAAGGCCGGTGGGTACTTGGGACGCGAACAGCGACATGTACCGCCACCGCTGGATACCATCCATTATCCATCCCAGGTGGGATGGCCCTGCGGCGTCGCAGTCCGGGGATGGGCACGGGCAGCTGCAGCGGTGGGCACCACTCACAGGTGGCGCGGTGGGCAGCGCGTCGCACCCGGCGGCGGCTGTAACAGAGGCCGTCGGCCTGGGCTGCTGCGGCTGTGGGTCGGCGGTCGGGCGGTACGTACCTGGGCACGTGCAAGTGGAAATGGATGGGCTGCAGTCCCGACCAAGCGTTAGCGCCTGATCCCCGGAGCAAGCAGGCGCACCCGGCACGACGTCGCTCGCCCCAGCCTGCGTACCTGCCCAGCCCGCGGCGTCGCTGCGAGCCGGCACATCATCTCCCCCATCCGCGCTCCTCAGTCCAGCCTGCCCTGCTGGCCCCCCATCAATACATCGTCGCCGCCTCGCCATCCACCGGTCCTTCTCACCGACCGCCAACTCCAAGCCCCTCTATAGCTGCTTGCCGCAGCTTCTTCGACGTCCACAACCTCCGAACTGCCCTCCCGCTTCCGTCTTCCGGTACGCTGCCCGGGCCGCACGAGCTTGCTGGTCTGTCCGCCGAACGATGCTCTGTCGACAGCCACAGCTGCTGTGAACGGCTGCTTCGTTGTGACTTGCGGCTCCTAGTAGACTCGAGTTTTGAGTCTGGTAGCCTTGCGGCCTTGCGTTCAAGGCCTTGCTTGGGTGAGCGAGCCGCGCGCGCTTTCCACCAGGCCGCGCCTCCGACTTTCCAGTCCCAACCCCTCTTCGCGCAAGTCGTCGAGTCGCGACGCCTGACTTGCCCACCGCCTCATTGGACCCCGTGCGCCTTCACGCGACCCGAAACCTCTGTTCGCGCCCTCGATTACGGCCATGGCCACTGCCACGGCGCAACCGAACTACGACGCGTACATGGCAGCGCAGTACGCCAACGCGCCTCAGCAGAGCTCTCAACACAGCCAGTACCACCCTAATCACCCTGCTGGCGCTGATACACAGAATCGTTCCGCAGTCACCCCGCCTTCCGCGCCTACTGCAGCTTCCCGAGTCACCCCTCCTTCTGGAGCCTCAGCTCCCGCGATACGGGCGCCGGCTCAGGCGCAAGTCCAAGCCCAAGCACACGCGCAGGCGTCTCAGCCGCCTACCTCTGCTTCGGCCGCGTATGGTGCAGCTGCCACCATGCCCGGGCGCATGGCGCAACGTCCGCCCCTGACCTCTCTCCCATCCCGTCCCGCCGTCAACGGGGCTTCTACCCTGAACGATCCCTACACGCATCCCCATGTTCAGCATCCGACCGGGAGGTCTGGCGAAGCAAGGTTCGAGGTGCCCCAGAACGACGACTCGGATCCGGATGACGGCCGCCCCTCTAGCGCTCCAGGGAACAGACAGAGGCTGTCGCTGGTCACCTCAATGGAGAGCCCGGACGACGACCGCAGGCAACGACCTCAGAAGCCGCCTCTGATCCGCTCCAAGAGCGAGCGGATCATGCGAAATCCGGAGACACCATCCGATCTGTCTGACGATGACGTCCATGACTGGGGGGCGCGACACGGTTTTGAGGATCATTACCAGTCTGAGGACATCATATCGCAACTAGCTAATGTGAGTATCTTGCTGGCTTGGCGGTATCTGACGACCGGCTGACAATCCAGAACTGGTATATGTATTTCACAGACACGCGCCACGAAACGACCGGACACCCCAAAGCACCAAACTACGAGCTCGAAGACTGGCGCATGCGCGATCGGTTAAAGACGGTGTCCGCCGCCCTTGCGGTGTGTTTGAACATCGGTGTCGAACCCCCTGACCAGCTCAAGACGAACCCCGGCGCCAAGTTGGAAGCCTGGACAGATCCGTTTGTTCCTCCTGCCACCAAAGCGCTAGAGAGTATCGGAAAGAATCTTCAACATCAATACGAAAATATCTCCCTGCGCACTAGATACAAGCAATATCTCGACCCGTCGGTGGAGGAGACCAAGAAATTCTGCATCTCGTTGCGCAGAAACGCCAAAGATGAGAGGGTTCTGTTGCACTACAACGGTCATGGAGTCCCGAAGCCCACGGCATCGGGAGAGATCTGGGTGTTCAACAAGAACTACACCCAGTACATTCCCATCTCGTTATACGACCTGCAGCAGTGGCTACAGGCCCCTACCATTTTCGTCTGGGACTGTTCTGAGGCAGGCAACATTCTCGAGAACTACCACCGATTTGTCGACAAGCACGAAGAGGAAGAGAATGCTGCTGTAGCCGCCGACCCGAATCATGAAAGGGTCAAGTTCAAGTCGTACTTGCACCTGGCTGCCTGCGGCGTCAAGGAGAATCTCCCGACAAACCCTCTTCTGCCGGCAGATCTGTTCACGGCATGTCTCACCACGCCTATCGAGATGGCCCTGTGGTTCTTTGTCCTTCAAAACCCTCTTCGGACCAACCTCACCCCTGAGCGGGCGAAGAAATTGCCTGGCCGCTTACAAGAGAGACGGACGCCACTGGGCGAGCTTAACTGGATCTTCACCGCCATCACCGATACCATTGCGTGGACATCGCTTCCTCGGCAGCTGTTCCGGAAGTTCTTCAGACAGGACCTGATGGTTGCTGCTCTCTTCCGCAACTTCATCCTTGCCCAGCGCATCATGACCGTCTACGGCTGTCACCCGCAGTCGTATCCGCAGCTGCCTGACACGCATCAGCATCCTCTGTGGGAAAGCTGGGATTTGGCTGTTGATTTGGCCTTGGCTCAACTGCCAATGTTGGAAAAGAAGGAGACCGAGGGTCTCGATTACGAGTACCGGAGCTCTTCCTTCTTCACCGAACAGCTGACCGCCTTTGAGATCTATTTGTCCCGTGGGGATGCTGTCTTGAAGAAGCCCCCGGAGCAGCTCCCTGTGGTGCTTCAGGTCCTACTCAGTCAGCAACATAGGGTTCGGGCTTTGATTCTCTTGGGCAGATTTCTGGATCTCGGGCCCTGGGCTGTGCAGCTTGCACTCAGCATCGGTATTTTCCCCTATGTTCTCAAACTGCTGCAGTCTGCCGCCGCCGAGTTGAAGCCGGTTATGGTGTTTATTTGGACCCGAGTGCTGGCAGTGGACATCTCCTGCCAGCCCGACTTGATTAAGGACAGTGGGTACAACTACTTCGCCAACATTCTGAAGCCGTCTGAGGGCCTGCCTGTGCCCAACTGCGACGAGCACAAGGCCATGTGCGCATTCATCCTCTCCATGCTCTGCAAGAACTACCGGCCGGGAGCCGTGGTGGCGAACCAGACCGACATCATGTCGTCGTGCTTGGTGCACCTGAGGAATGACGAGAATGTGCTCCTGCGCCAGTGGGCGTGCCTGTGCATCAGCCAGCTGTGGCAGGAATTCGTCGACGCCAAGTGGAGGGGCATCCGGGAGAATGCCCCGGCGAAGCTCTCCAGCTTGACGAAAGACCCTTGCTGCGAAGTCCGCACGGCTGTCATTCACGCCATGACTTCGTTCCTGGGCATTCCGGACCTGACGGACGAGGTTGCGAGAATTGAGGAGGGTATCGCCTGGACTCTTCTGGAGATGGCCAACGACGGTAGTCCTCTGGTTCGAAAGGAGTTGCTCGTCTTTCTTTCTCACTTTGTCCTCCGCTACCAGGCCAAGTTCATAGTCACCGCCTACGAACAGTTGGTGGAGGAGAAGGAATACTCTCAGAACCCACCAAGAAACGACGGCCTTGATCACAAGATGGGTCTTCACTATGCCGGGCCCGAGAACCGCAACCCCGACGGAAGCATCAAGGCGTCTGCCCACGGTCTTTCGCACAACACCGTCTTTGCCGCTTGCTGGAAGCATATTCTGATTCTGAATGTCGACCCGCACCCCGAGGTCCAGCGAGACGCCACTGTCATCGCCGATTACGTCCACAATGCGCTACTTGCCTCAGGGGTCGGTGAGCAGGCCCAGACGTTGATGGACGAAATCCAGAGACGTACTCGCCGACGTGGCCACCGGAAGCAGGCCTCGACCTCGCGCGGCGCCACCCCACAGATGGATGCCAATGCACCCCTGCCCTCCCCTGGTCTCTTCAAGCGGACGGCCAGCTACCTCTTCCCAACATGGGTGGGAGACGACGAGCAATCGTCCTATTCCTCGTCAAGCCTCCCCCGGACCGGCTCGCAAAAGTTCCGATCGGCATCCGACTGGATCGCCAATGCTACTGAGGAGTCTTCTTCCGGCCAGTACCACGTCGCGCGAGAGCCAGTCTCTGGGGGGTTCAAGGGCCGAGACACTAAGACGCCCCCTTCGCTCCCGCTGGCTAGCACTTTTCTGGATTGGTCGATCGAATACTTCCGGGAGCCGCAGATGAAGCCAAGTGAGGCGGAAGAGCCTGGCAGCACCGAGTACAACGAACGGTTGTGGAGGCGGTCGAGGAACGAGAACATTCTGCGAGAGACCCAACCGCAGAAGCAGTACGCCGGGAGTCACAAGTGGAACAACCAGCTGTGCATCATGAACAACAACACGCAGCCTGCCAAGATGACATTCCACCAGTTTGAGGACCATGTTGCCGTTGCCGATGATGCCAACACTGTTCACATTTGGGATTGGAAGAAGCAGCTCAGGCTGAACCAGTTCTCGAACGGCAACCCGGAAGGCTCCAAGGTCAGCGATATGAAGTTCATCAACGAGGACGATACTGCGTTCTTGATGACGGGTTCTTCAGACGGCGTGCTCCGCATATATCGCAGCTACGACTCGGACAAGAAGACGGAATTGGCGGCGGCTTGGCGAGCTTTGACCCACATGGTTCCTAGTAACGTCAACTCGGGTATGGTCTTCGACTGGCAGCAGGTTACTGGCAGAGCCATTGTTGCCGGAGATGTCCGCGTCATACGCGTCTGGTCGGCTATGAGCGAGACGTGTGTCATGGACATTCCCGCGCGCTCCGGGTCGTGCGTCACGTCTCTGACGTCGGACCAAATGACGGGCAATCTGTTCGTGGCGGGCTTCGGCGACGGCGCGGTGCGCGTCTTTGACACTCGGGCTCGTCCTCAAGACGCCATGGTCAAGAAATGGAAAGACGACTCGGACAGACAATGGATCAGGAGCGTGCACATGCAGCGTGGCGGGCAGCGGGAGCTCTTGTCGGCCAGTAGAAACGGCAAAGTCAAGCTCTGGGACATTCGCATGGACCAACCACTCCGCGTCGTGCAGACGACGCGCGAGACCATACGCACGGCCAGCACCCACGAACATCTGCCGGTCTTTGCAGTGTAAGTCAAAGACGTTCCCGGCCAGAAACCAGCCAGCAGACTAACATTCTCAGGGGCACTTCGACACACACCGTCAAGGTGCATAACTTTGAGGGTCAGGAGCTGTCCCGAATGGAGCCGTACTCGCCTCTGTTCCAGCAGCGCAGCACCGCGCCCATCTCGGTCACTGCCTTCCACCCCCACCGCATGATCCTGGGGTGTGCCGCCCGAGGTGACAACCACATCAACCTCTTTACCTGCGCTCAGGAGAAGCCTGGGCAATACTTCAGCTCCCTCTAGCCTCGATATCATAGCCGGTGTAATACTGGGGTGGGCTGAGAAGACGAGGCTCATGAAACAGCCGACTAGTACTATAATACCCGCGGATTGCGATTTGCCGTTGCCTATGACCCGTCGCTTGCCTTTAGATATGGCACGTGCTGCGGGACGGATGGATGCATGGGGATGGGAGTCTCGGTGTACAGGGTCTGCTGGCGTTTTGCTCTTCTTGTTTGTACGCATACACATCAGCGGCGTCTTATCGTTGGATCGCTCAATAAACGTTTTGCCTAGTCTGATGAGGACGACCGTGCCCAGCTTGGTGCGGGTGGTACTGCCGGTTGGCTTTGTGCTTTTCCCTGTCGGCTGGTCGTGCGTTTGATAGCTTCCGCATGAATATGGGCTTGTTACCAGCGGACATGCTAAGAGTGAGGTTGAGAAGGCTTGATGAGCACGACACCAAGGAGACTGCTGTGCAGGACAGCCGGTACTGTAGCAGGGGACGTGCTCATGTCGGGGTTTGAAGGCCGGGTGGCCGCTACGTGAGTCGAAAACGAACCAAGCCACGTCTTGCTGCCACATTGCCGACGCAAAAGACCAAGTTGGCCGCCGGCAGCTTTCTCGGATGCCCAGCATCAGCAGATTGGTTTCGGCTACCAGGCCTAGAGATTATATGTAGTAACAGCGAAACCACACCTATGTACAACATTTAACAGAAAAAGGGCACCACTGGCTTAAGATCTTTTCTCTTCTCACGAAGTCTTCTCACAGACGGAAATAAAGGGAGAGTAGACGCCTGGATCACAGTCGAATTAGTCTCACGGCATTCAAAAGTACTTTCCCTGGGGGACCGCGCGCGGGGTGGGGTGGGAGACGGAAACGAGAAACGAAAAAAGGGGGGAATTGGCTTACCGCTGAGGAAGATCCTGCCCGTCTTGGCGTCGTGCACGACCGTGGTGGCGGCCGGCAGCACGCCCACGTTGGCCCGGGTGTCCTCGAGCATCTTCTCGATCTCGAAGCGCTCCTTCTCCTCCCCTACCCCTCCCTCTTTGGCTTCCGCTTCTTTGGGAGCGACCTTGCGGATCCGGAACGCCGCCGTCGGGGCGCGGCGCTCAGAGGGTCGTCGAAGCCCTTGAGCAGCTCGAAGACCTTGGGGAAGGCGGCGGCCCAGATGTCACCGGTCTGGGGTCGAGGGACAGGTTGTCGATGGGCATGGGGAGGGCGAAGGAGCCGACGAGCTCCAATGCGCCCTCCTCCTCCGCCTCCTCGGAAGAAGAGGCGATGGCGTAGATGCCCACCTTGCCCGTCAGCGCGTCGGGGACGTAGAGGCGGCCGTCGGCGCCGAGGACCAGGCCGTTGGGGGCCTGCAAGCCCTGGACGACGGGGCGGCACCTCGGGCCCGAGGAGGCGGCGGCGGCGGCGGTGGAGCAGTAGGTGACGTCGGCGATGCCCAGGATGGGGGACAGCTCGGCGCGCCAGCCGGTCTTGGCGTCGCCGTGGTCGTTGGTCAGCCAGAAGCCGCGGCCCGAGGGGTCGGCGGCGACGCGGTTGGGGGTCTGGATGTGCGGCCCCGCGTAGGTGCGGACGTGGCGCAGCGGGGAGGTCGGGAGGAGCCTCTTGTCGCCGTCGCCGCCGCCGCCGGCGGGAGAGGCGGAGGCGGGGACGGAGAGGCGGAAGTGCTCGATGGTCGAGTTGAAGCCGAGCGACCTGACCTCGTCCGGGCCCAGGGTGTCGCCGGTGGCCGGGTCGCGGGGGGCCAGCGAGTTGGTGACGAAGAAGTCGATCTCGTCGCCGCCGCCGCCGCCGCCGCCGCCGCGGTAGGCCGCGAAGCCGTTGGGGATGATGCGCGAGGGCCGGCCGAGCCAGTCGGCAAAGTCGGGCATCTCGAGAGCGCGGTGCGCGAAGACGCCGGCGCCGGCCTCGCCCTCGCCGTCGGAAGAGTCGATGTCCAGGGCGACGAGGGAGCCGCGGTGAGTCGCGGCCGAGGCGTTGAACTTGCCCACGCTGTTTTTTATCGTGTTAGTCATTTACTTATCACAGGGAGGGGGAGGGTTTTCCTCCTTCTTGCGCTAGGAACAGGGAGAGGGACGGGGGCGTACGTACTGAGGCATCCATTGCTGCTTGGACCGGGTATCGCCGCAGGCCAGGAAGAGGGTGCGCGACTCTTGGTCGAGCCACATGTCCTCGCACGCCTGCAGGCGCCAGTCGTCCAGGCGGCTGCTGCTGCTCTTGTGTTCGCCGTCGTCGCCGCCGCTCGCGGGGGGCGCCTCGATGCGCCGGCACCGGTACCCCGGGAAGTCGGACAGGGGCTGGATCACGCGGGCGACGCCGACGCTGACGAAGACGAGGTCGCGGAGCGCCCACTGCCAGACGGAGGCGGCCAGGGCCAAGACCACCGCCAGCCCGATGCTGGTCGACACGATCGTCGGCATTTTCCTTCTTTCTTTCCTCTTCTTGCTGGTGCTCCCCTCTTCGGGCGGGGCGAGCTGTCCGACTGCCGCGTGTGTGTGTGTGTGTGTGTGTGTGTGTGTGTGTGTGTGTGTGTGTGTGTGTGTGTGTGTTTGTGTCGCGTCGGCTTACAATCGCAATGTTGAGAAGCCCCGGAAGAGAAAGATAGTGAGAGAGAGTGAAGACGAGTGGAAGAGCAAGAGAGGAGGCCAACTCTTGCACGGAGTACTCGCACTCTAAAGAGAGAGTTCTCTGTCTCCACGGTAGCTACCCTACCCTACCCTACTCTACCCTGCTCTACTCTACCCTGCAGGCACGGTGCTTCCTCCGTACCCACCACCCCTGGAGATAGGAGATGGAGGCCCCCCCGCGCGCACACGTCCCGACCTCATCGCCAGGGGTCCCGTCCGTCCAGGCCGTGGGCGTGCAAGGCGAGCTGCGGGCGGGTGCCGATGCCCTTTCTCTTCCCCGGGTGCGGTGCCCTTCGGTGTGCTCCCAAGCGGCACCCGCTTTCTCCGGAGGGGCTCTCCTAGGTACTCGTAGCTCCACTGCGAGCTGCTGCATACAAGTCGGGGATGTCCAGCCAGCTCGTGTCTTGCCTGTCTTCCTCTGGTCGGCAGGCACGCGAGATGACGTTTCCACGAGAAACGACGACGGCGTGGGCGGGCCCCCCGAACCGGGCTCTCTCCACCCGACCCCGGCAGATTTTCTGGGTACCTACACATGGGGCGGGATAGGTTATTACCTATATTGGCATCCTTCAGCAGCCACACCCCGGGCTCTTGTCATTACACGCACCTACAAACGAGCATGGAGCACGGGCACGGGCCCGTTCCAATATTGATGGTAGCGGGGTGCAGCGAATTACTCAAGCAAGTAGAGTAATAATAATTGACCCAAGGTAGCGTACGAGACTGATGACGGGGGGGGGGATACTATTAGCGCTTGAATTACACGTACATGAGGTGAGAGAATGGTGGAATATTCTATTACAGGGTTCTCTTACCTACATGCATGCTGGAATGCAACGCAGCGCAGCGCAACACAACGCCGGCGATGATTAAGCTGCCCCCCTCCGGCGAAGTGAGGAGGCGGATGGCCGTCTGCGGCGGGGTCGTCCGATCAGACCTCGGCTCTCCGCGTTGCTGTGAGCCGCTGCTGTGTCCCAGCCAGCCCCAGCCATCACCAGCAGAGGAAGACGGGATAGCAGAGAACGAAATAACGGAAACGTGCACGCCTAAGTAGGTGGTTGACTGCCGGCATCGCTTTGCAGGTGGACTCGCTGCAGCTGGCGAGCGTCGACCACGTCGAGTTGGAAGGAAAGGTCGCCGGAGAAGTGGCTCAGCTGGGAGGGGGCGCAGCTGGCATGCGGCTTCGCCTGTGAGGGAAGAAAAGACGGGCGAGATCGTGGAGCGGGTCAAGGAGATCGCCGCGTCGCATACCCCCGTGTCGATGTAGGGTAGGAGGAGGGGAAGAGAACCGGAGCGAAGTTGTCCAGCGGACCTGTGTTGATGGTGGTGAGCGGTCGACGAACTGAAGTGATCAGCGAGTCGAGGAATCCTCTAGGTAGAAAGGGTGGAGGAAATCCCCCCCCCCCCCACTCTGCGCCTTGCACCTTCCGCGACGGCGTACCTGCCAACTTGGAGGAGGAATATGCCACGCAAAGCAGAGCCATACTTGGGAATCTTAGTAGGTTAGGTAGGTACCTGAGATAGACATACCTACATGTATGTAGAGACAGGTACATGAATGTAGAAGCATGTATGAATGTGCGTGCCGAGTAGATGGAATGTAGTTGCCCAGGTAGGAAGTCCTGAACTTGGATGATTTGGACCGTAATGCTACCGACGAACCAATGATGATGATGAGATTCTGTACAAACGTCTACGCAAAACTGGGAGAGAAAAAAAAGAAAAGACTTCACGACCTCGCCGCCAGCCCACAAGCAGAGCCTGGCTGTGCACCTGCCTTTCCCCATTCACAGCTGGTTCTTCCAAGTTCCACGTAACTCGGGTAGAAACTTGAGCTCGGTTTAGCTTACTGTCCAAAGCCTCCGCCGCCGAAGCCGCCGCCGCCGAAGCCGCCGCCACCGAAACCACCGCCACCGAAACCACCGCCTCCGAAGCCGTTGGCGCCGTTATTCCCGTTGTTGTTACCGCCGTTGTTGTTGTTACCGCCGTTGTTGTTGCCGCCGTTGTTGTTGCCGCCGTTGTTGTTGCCGCCGTTGTTGTTGCCGCCGTTGTTGTTGCCGCCGTTGTTGTTGCCGCCGTTGTTATTGCCGCCGTTATTCGAAACCGTGAACCGGATGCAATCGTCTTGACCGCCACGCTGGGCTATGGCACTCAGGACTAAGACCACAAGTCAGCAGGACGAAACACAAGAGAAGAAGCGCGCGTTCTTGGAGGGGCTCACTTACCTGGCTATAGTCGCATGATGTCACGTTTTTAGCTCGTGTTCATCGATGATCGATCACAAAAACTGGACAATCGGGGGGCGGAGCGCGCCCCTGCTGCTGACTTGACTTACCTGGTGGTTACCCGCGCTCGTCATGGTGCAGACGCGGTAGTTGCCCTCGGGCAGGCCGCCGTCGACGGCGGCGGCCAGCTTGCCGTTGCCGTCGCCGGCGTCGTTGATGCCCTTGAAGAAGTCAAAGTCGGTGGCGTCGGGCGGGTCGGTGGGGTCGTCGGAGCCGAGGTTCTGGACGACGACGTGCGTGTGGCCGATGGTCTGGCCGCTGCCGTCCAGCTCCTGCGGCGCCGAGTAGTACGTCGTGTCCGGGTTCGTGAAGGTGCCCGCCTTGAGGTTCTTGGTCTGCACCTCGATGTTGAAGTCCTGGTTCGCCTGGATCGTGTCCCCCGACTTGGGGTTCGTCACCAGCGTCGAGATGGTCTTGTCCTCGGCCGGGATCTGGCCCATGACTTTAAGAGACAAACCAATGTTAGCGAGACGGGAACCTCCCCCGCGGTCGGTGTCTGGTGTGGTGTGTGTGTGTGTGCCGAGCGAGTCAAGGCCTGCTTACCGATGGGGTTGCAGCTCCCTCCCGCCACCTGCTGCCCGTTGGTGATGGTTCCCTTGTCTTTGCAGAAATTAATAAAGTTCGCGTCGTCTCTGCAAGATACGAGAATGGTCAGTTGAGTGTATGTTGACGCCTGGCTGGCAAGCGGAGCGGCGACCTACGTGGCAGACGCTGCTTGGCCGTCCTCTCCGCCGTCCGAGCCGTCCTGTTGCGAGCCCGTCGCTACGACATCTGGGTCCAATGTCATAGCATTCTGGCCCCCATTGTTGTTGTTGTTATTTCCATTGTTGTTGTTGTCGTTGGCATTGTCGTTGCCGTTGTTGTTGTTGTTGTTGTTGTTATTGCCGCCTCTGTTGCCTCCGCGCTGGCGATGCTCGAGGACACCCGCAGCCCGCCGCTCGTAGATCTTGTTGATCGACGGCGCGGCCTCGCTGACGACGGCCAGGCTTGCAAGCCCCAGGATACACTTGCTCAGCAGCATGACAGGCTCGGGTCGGATATCGGTTCTCTAGGCGGTTCGATCTACACGCTGGCAAGGCGTTGCGCGGGATCAAAGCTGTATCCAAGGTGAGCGGTTCCAGACCGTTACTCGGGAGATAGAGAGCCTCTTCGAGAACTGAGCGAGAGGCAGAACGAAGAGACGAGGGGGGGCGAGGGGCGGAGAAGGGAGTTGCGGGAGTTGCGCGAGGAGGAGCTAGCTCTAGAGACCGACTAAGTGAGGGTGAGCGTAGGAAATGGAATACTGCCAGCGCATTGTCTTTCCTTTCAGTGCAGCAAGAGTCGGCGGCTTTGAAGACGCCAGAAAGAGAGAGAGAGCGAGCAGAGGTAGTAAAAAAGACGAGGAGGGGCAGGCCATCCAGCCAAGACTTTTCTTTATACAAGTCGCCGTCCCTGGGCCAGCGCGCAATGAGCATCCGAGTAGCCGGAAACAGGGGCAGGGCCGTTTTGCATCGGCTCCCCTGGTTCCCGCCTCGCTTGCGATGGCAGCCTCGATGGTGGATCGGATCGGCCGGCGAAGAGAGACTCGGCGGTGTCAAGACAAGACGCCCGCCGGTCGAATGCAACTCGGGGCAGCGCCGCATGGTCGCGTGCCAGATGCGGGTTTCATGGGAGATGGGAGGTGTTGTGCCCGCCCGACATTGGCACCCGACCCCGTCGCCAGCCAGGCCTGCCAAAGTCGCGCCAGGAGCCTGCCCGAGATCCGGAGCCCCTGGCTGACCTGACCGATGACAAATGCGCGCCGGGACGGGGGCCGGAGAGAAGCTTCATTCTGCAGCCGAACACCCGGCGCTGCTGCTACCGCTGCTGCTTTTGCTGCTGCTGCTGCTGCTGCTGCTGCTGCTGCTCCTCATCAGAGGTAGACCTGGGTCGGCGCGTGTGACCCAGTAGAGGTGAGAGCCTCCTCAGGCCACGGAATCAGGAGCGCTGCTCTCCATCCTCCCACTTGATTGGAGTTCGTGACCACTCGAAGGACATCAACCACTCGGGTTCCTGAAGCCCAGAGACGACATGGCCGAATGCCCATTTCTCCTCTCCGAGAGCTCAAGGGCGGTCGTCGCGGTCGGCCGGCCCTCCGCACCGTAAACCCTCCCCCCCCTGTCGCCTCTCATACCCTCGCGCGCCAGAGCCTGTCGCGATGCTGTCGGCCCAGCCAGACTTGCGGCTCGGGGCGTCGCAAGCGGACCAGGGTGCTGGTTGGCCGCCGCCAGCCCCGCCCAGCCTGAAGCGGCATCAAGAAGTCTCCTCCAGTGGCACTTGGCAGCCCGCCGGGGGTGGGGGAGACAGGGGTGGGGTGGGAGGCGAGGCTTCGGCCGGCGCAGCCAGCGGACACTCGCCCCCTCTTCGGTTTCGGAGCCGTCTCAATCGCCGCAGGCGAAACCGGGCCTGCTGGAAATGCGAGACGGTCGGCGCTGACAGCTGAGGAGCCCTGGAGGTCGTTGTCGCCGTCGAGCGTGGCCGGGCCTTTTCATGCCGGAGGCGCGCGCGATTGCACGTCATGCATTGATTGAGGTCACAGCGGGAGGAGCTTTTTCTCTTCTTCTTCAATTCTGCCTGTTTTCCATGGAAGCGCCAAGGAGGGGCCCTCCGAGTCGGTTCAAGGTGAGATGGGCTCGTCGCCCCGCCATGCAACTTCAGTTCCATCGTGGTGAGCACTCAGGCGCTTACTTCCAGGAAATGAAAAGAGAGCAAATCTCAGGGTGGATCGAGTCAAATTGTGTCTACAGGCTAGCAAACACTGCTCATGATGCTATCTATCGCGCTTTGCGCACCACGCAGACAGTAAACCTTCTCGGCTGAAAATTCCCTCGCTCAACGTTTAGACCTGCCATATCTCCTCCTCGTTCCTGTCACGACCGTTGAGAGGCGTGATCATGAGCACTTTGGATATGCCCGCGCTCTTGTTCGAGAAAACAGCTCACGAAGGCTTCCACTGGGTAGAATAGAAAGGTCGGGTCCGCGCGGCGTTTCTTTGGCTAGGTAGCAGTTGAAGTATCCCTTGCGCCAAGACTCAAGCTGGTGGACAGGATAGCTTGCCTGATAGTCCGTCACGTTAGCCGGTGAGGTTCCCACAGCCGATGGCTGCCTGTCGACGACAGCTCCAGAGCCTGTAGTCGACATGCCATCGTCGACAGCCAGGGCCCTTTTCAGGTTGCCGTACTCTCCCATGGCCGCCTGTTTGCCTCCCGATCCTATTGCTGTGGCTAGTGAATCGTTGGTATGGGCTAGATGGGCCAGCAGCTCGTTGACCTGGTACTGAAGTCCAACACTGCGGGCCCCTTTCTCGGCGACTTGGTTCTTAAGTGCCTCGATTTCAGCTCGGACGGCCTGGGCGTGGGCGGCAATCGCTGCCTCAGTCGCCTTTCGCGCCTCTTCCCACTCGCGCTTCAGCTGCGCCACGTCTCCCGCCAGGTCGGCATTGTCGAGTTTCTCGACTTGGAGGCTCAGCTTCTCTTGGGCCCTTGTGAGGGCGTCGATGCTGCCTTGCTCGCCGTCCGGCTTTGTAACCCGGACCTCAAACCCAGCGAAGATCCCGCCAGACTGGTCTTCGCTTTGAGCCCCTCGAGTCTCTGATGCGCGGCGACTCGAAGACGAAGTGGGACTGCCGTCTCCCGTGGGCGAACTGGGATCGAGAAAGTTGCGGGCGTTATCCATGATGGGCGGGAGGGGTCAGATCGAGAGCAGATGGTGGATGATGGATTTATATTCATCCGTGGCCGTGTTAGGTGAGATGGCTGCCGTGTCAGGTGACTAATCACATACCGAGGTAGCCGTGTGGGGTCAAGATGTCGAGGCGTCCGATACAGAGTGAATATCTGCAACGGAGGCTTCGAGAATACCAGCCTTAGTCTACGGCGGACAAGATGTGTGTATGTGGTTGCAGTGCTGGAAAGACGCCCTTGGAGATGGTTTTTGCTGGGAGGCTGATGGGTTTGTGATGAGTAAGTGGCAGAAACTGACGGGTTGGTAGCCCAGGTTGTCTTTTACTGGTCTGCCTCTAGTACTTGCATATAGGCACCCATTGACTTCTGAGAAGATATATCGTTGCTAGCAAGAAGTCCTCGACGCACAAATGCACGAAGGCATTGTCCGTCAAGACTTTTAAAGGCACGGCTGAAAATCATATGGCGGACACAATCTGTAAGCTACAGGCCGTTATTGATTACCATTCAATGCGTGCCACCACTGGCCTCAATGCTTACCCTCTGCCTCGGTGCCTTTCTGCGCGTCCCGACATTCCGCCTCTTTGAAAAGTTATCAAATGTACTTTGTACGTGTAAGCGCGAACAGAACAACTACACTGATACAAAATGGCTGCGCTTGTTCCATTGGTATGCGGGGTTTGTGAACCACGCTCGACAGGATTGTGCAAAGCGCAAGAAATCACCTATAGAAGGAAGAACGATTGGTATCATCGCCCTATTCTGTCCAAGAAAAACTACATCCAAGAGCAAGCATTGATACCCATCATAGGTCGCTGGGAGCAGCTCCGCCTTCCATCAATCTATCAACAATCAGGTCAAGCCACAGGGCAAGACGGAAGCCGGCCTTGGCCACCTGAAGTTCAATCACAGGCGCAGCCTTTTCGTAGTATTCACCTGACAGCTCTTGGCCCTTGATAGCTTCGGGCCCTTCCGGAAGGACTAAATCGAGCAGTGGTCAGTCCGAGTCGGAGTTGGGGCTGGCTCTGCGAACTCACCATGAGAGCAGACGTAGGCATTGGACTCCCGTGCCCAGATCATCGATGTTGAAATCACGTCGTCAAGGTCGATGCCAGAGGCCCATTCGCGCTTGCTGGCTTCGGCGAAGCGGCCCTCTTTGATTTCGTCGGTCAAGTTGGTTGCCCAGGCGGCGCCCGCGTCATACGGAGCTCTGTGGATGCCGCCAAGGTATTTCTCACTGATCCCGCTGTCCCAGATCGAATGCAGGTTTCTTTCTCGGCCCTCCCAGAGACAGTGGATACCGTTGCCCCCCAAAGCAACGTTCTCGACGTGCAGCGGCTGGTGGAGGTCTTGAACGAAATGAATCGCGAATTTGGCTGCTTGATTGCGGCGGTATCCCTCTAGCTTTGTGTCGAGCAGCTGGCTGGTGTAGTTCTGGAGGGCGGTGATGACGCAGCCCTCAGGCTTGCAGTCGCGCTCCAGGTCGACATCGCAATAGTGCGGGGGCGCGTCTTTGGCATCAATGAAATGGAAGTTCTTGGTGAAACGGAAGAATTGAGTGTAGCGGACCGAGTCGGCCCAGGTGGCAATAGAGGCCAGATAATCGGGCGTGTCGTTGCGAAGCAGGTCTTGAAGGTAGGAAGCGGTTTGAGGCTTGACCAGGTTCTGGGAGATGTAGGCGATGGTAATGTGGCCGAGGCTGCCCCAGGCCGCGGCGGCGGGGAGCAGGGGGAGGGCCAAGGTGGAGACGACGTCGAGCCTCATGGCGAGAGCTGGGGTGGGCGGATGTGGAGGTTTGGGAATGAGAAGAGAAGGCAGGCGAAGCTTGCAATTCGATTTAAGAGAAGAGCAGAAGCCGTGCGCTGTGGTCGCCTTGAAAGGAGCGAGTTGTTAGAAGGCAGCAATCATGTGGCTGGAGCACGGTCTTGGAGGAGTGAGTCAGTCGACAGAGATAACGGCCGGGCTCACCACAAACTACAAGCACCTCGAGAATCAATCAACAATGGTTGCGCGTACTCGTACGCGACCGGGCCGCGTAAAGAGGTCGGCCGCCCCCGGAGGCCGGTTGACGAGGGGACATGACGCAAGGATAAGAGGCTGCCTACCGGCCAGTCGTCGAGCTGGCAGGCTGGCCAGGCAGGGACCAGAGGCGGGCAGGGCAGGTGGGCCGTGGGCGAATCGATTCACAGCTGAAGAGGCCTGGCTGGCTGCGGGCTGGCATGGATGGACACGACGGGGCCTGCGGGAGGCGGCCGGGGCGGGGCGCAGTGACGAGGGCGGATCGGCGGGTCTCGTGGACGGCTTCACCTGACTGGGGCTGTCTTACGGGGATCACAGGGCCAAGCACAAGGTGGGTGGGCGGCTGAGGGCGGGCCGTCTCTCAGCTGTGATGGTGCTGGTTGATTAACCTCTGTACGATGTGTAGGTTGTCACGGTCGGTTGTGTGGTTGTCGAGATTGAGTTGGTGGCTGCAGATGGATGGCTTGGACGGCAAGGCAAGGTACGAGTCTGCAAGTGGACGGTGCCGTCGAAAGTCGACGCCTGGGACGCGACAGTGGACCTCAGGCCCGTTGGTTCGTGATTCGTCGATGGGTGATGTGGTGAAGGTGAGCACCGAAGCTGTACTCCGCACCACGAGTACGAGTACACGAGTACTCCTGTCCGGAGGGCGGGATGCACGGAGATCGCGTGCTAAGCCCTTTTCGGATGCCCCGCGTGCCTGGGTGCCCGTGTGCTGCACCACCCCAGTCCCTGTGGCTGCCGCCCCCTGCAACTGAGGCACCACGGCCACTAAAGCCGCCTGCGACGCCTGTACTCGTAGCCCGTTACGACCCGTCCCCGCTGGAGGAGGGATCCATCGCTCCAGGTTCGCGGCACCTCGTGCATACATAGCGGGCTGACATCACTGCAGCGCAGGGGCAGGAGCGGGTGGGTGCAGCACTGGGTCAGCGCCTGTCTCTTATCTCTCTGCGACGACGCCCGCGCCCCACCAGCCAATCAAACGCCGCTGATTCGGCCTTGTGCCTGCACGCTGGAGCGGACTGCACCAAGTACATGTAGAACGAGAGCCGGCGATAAGAACATTTGATCGGAAGGAATTCGGGTTGGTTTGGTGATAGTTGCCGTTCCTCCCCCGCCGCCACTGCGCCCGAGCCTCAATTCTCCCCTCCTCAACCCTTTCTGCGGCACAGCGGCCGGTCTCGCCTCTCGACCTCCAGCCTCGCGCTTCTGCGTCTCACAGCCGATGCCGTGTCTCTCCCGCAGCCCACTTCACTGCATTCCTAACCCACACCAAAGAGCAGCCCGATAAGATTCTGCACTGCGCACGCCGACCAGCCCTTGCACTTCGACCCGGCCTTCTCCCCCTCGACTCTCCCCGGCGCACGCCCGGACTCGGTTCAACTCTGTTGAATTTATACCCTCTTCGACCTCCTCAACCTATCCTCATTCTCCGCCACCGTCACCGCCACCGCAGCCCCCCTCGACGAAGCCCCCGCCGCGCCCACCGCCATGGCTGACGTCCCCCTCAACGAGGCCCTCTCGGGCATCTTTGGTGCCGTGTCCATGTCGGCATGGATCACGCTGCTCATCCCCCAGCTCGTCACAAACTACAAGGCCAAATCCGCGGCGTCTCTCAGCATGGCCTTCCTCGTCGTCTGGCTGCTCGGAGACGTCGCCAACCTGTCCGGCGCCCTCGTCACCGGCCTTGCGCCCTCCGCCACCTCCATTGCCGGGTACTTCTGCGTCTCCGACCTCATCCTCATCGCCCAATCCCTCTACTACAACGCCGTTAACGCTCGGCGCCAACGCACCCTCTCGGCGCGGACCGACATCTCCGAGGACGAGCCCCTCCTGCGCCGGCGACGGACGTCCTCCGCCGGCGTCCCCCCGCCGGAACCAGCCCCGCGGATGCGACTAAGGCCGGCGAGGCCAGCAGTAGCCAAGGCGAGCCGTCGACCTGGAGCCCCTGGGTCACCAACGCCCTGGGCGTTGCGGGTGTTTGGGTTGTCGGTATCGCCAGCTGGTTCGTCTTCTCGCTCGGGCAGGCCGACGAGCCTCAGGAGCACCACCCTGCCGAGGCCCCCGCAGCCGTCTCCGGCATGATTCTCGGCTATGCCAGTGCCATCCTGTATCTGTGTGCCCGGATCCCCCAGATCATCAAGAACTACCGTGAGAAGTCGACTGAAGGTATGTGGCTTCCTGGCCCTCTGTTGCCTGCGCTGCTCGCAGCTGGTGCTAACTGTAACAGGCCTTTCGCTGCTCTTCTTCCTCCTGTCGCTTACCGGCAACCTGACGTACGGAGCTTCAGTCATCAGCTACGACCAGTCATCGAGCTACATCCTCAAGTCCATTCCTTGGCTCATCGGCTCGCTTGGCACCATTGTCGAGGACTGCATCATTGCTTACCAATTTAGAATTTACGCGCCGGCGCAGGAGGACGAGTGCGCTGACGAGGCGGCGTAAAGAGGTCGTGAGATAATTTTGGATACTCAACGAAACCCTGAGAATTGGGTTTGAGCCGCCACGCCAAGCGGCACCGAGGCTGGGCAGGGTTATGCATACCTACATCACATAGAACCGATTCACAGGGGCGTCAATTCTCGCATGGGTGTGGCGTTGGATGGCTTTGGCTTTGCGGCATTCGCGGCTTGCTGGACACGCATCGATAGAGCACGTAGCATGGTATTGATTTGGCATTTCATCATTGCCCTCGCCTGTTTGTTATTTCAAACCATTCCGTGTTTTCTTGCAGCAAACCGGCAAGGCAATTCATCAAAATACAGCATCTCGGAGTTCAACGCACTGCCATGTCTGAAATGAGGGTTTGCACCTGTCTGAACACCCGGACCCGTGGCAGTGTCTCAATGTGGCAGTCTCTTAGCTGCGCTTAGGTTGTGGGACCTCGTTTGGCGCATGAAGAGGCGACACTTCGCCGACGGCGAAGATGCCGGCCTTCTGTCAATGAATCTTGGCAGTATCTCTAGGATACCGCAGTAGAAGTTTCCCAACAGTCAAATGAGTCGTGACGGGGCAGATTGGTGTTCCGGGCGGCTAATAAGGCTATAGGCTACCGTTTCCACGCAGATAACACATGTTGCAATATGAAGCTCAACTGCCGCCAGCAAAATATCTTACCAATGAGCATGTATCCGGTTACGACAAGGGCTCAGTCTCATATGCATCGATGTGAACCACTCGCCGGCTGCCCGACTCCCCATATCAGGACGCGAAGAAGGCTACGTTCCGCCCGCGGTCCTTCGCGCGGCCTCTCTATTCGTCCAAGGGGCGTCGGTAGCTCGGACATCACATCGATGGTGTGCAACGGTTGGTCAATGTACACCGACAACAATCCAGACCCAAGACCTGGGGGACCAAGATGGTGACAAGAGCCAGGGCCGGTCAGCGATGGCTTTGGATCGCGGCGACCCATTCGCCCGTTGCGTCTCTGCAGTTGGTGTCCTGCTCTGGTCGGTGGCGTTGCCTGGTGGTTGGGCACGGCACGAGCTCACGGCTGGGTACGTTTTGCCTGTGGTGGCGAGACGTCTTGTTGTTGGTCGCTTGTTTTGGAAGAGGTCATGACAAGATGGTAAGCTGGCATTTCGCATGCATGAGGACTTCTGGCCTCAGTCGCTCGACCTCATTCCAAGCATGTCGTCGCTCAACTTCAAAGCTACGGACCTGTGATTCGTGCTCAACCATAGTTGCATCCCGAACATCTCTCTCCAGTGGCGATCGCGATTTAGATCAGTCGATAAATGCGGTGATGCTTTGGATATGTAAAACTCCAGACGCCCAATGACTCATCTCGAGCTCGAAGCAGAACTACTTTGCCATGCTGTAGCCGGTGCGCCACGTACGGCGACTCCAGCCTGTCCAGTGCGACCACATCTCCCAGTCCCACGTTGTCTGCCAGGATCTTGCGTCTGCCACCGCCGCTCAACGTCGTGGACAGGCCACATCCCCACTCCCTGGAGTCTGGTGCACAAAGAGCCCCCCCTGAAGCAATCCCCGCTACATTCATGACTCCTTCTCGGGTGGATCCCGCGTCGCGAGGCAGGCTCTCATCTTATTCCTCTCCGGCTCGGTCAGGGTGCTCTGGACGAGGCAGGGTCCACGGAGGCGGCGCCGGGCTCGCCCCACCGCGTGGGTTAAGGCGGCCACCAACGGCCTCAAGCAGAGTACGAGGGCCTCATGGCGCATTTCGGCGCGAAGAGGTTGGAGAAGAATGGATCAGTGAAACCGACCGGCGCCACCACTGAGAGATAAGCGGGCGACTCGAGCGGGCAGACGCTTCAACAGCGAGGCTTTGTGACTGCAAATGTTGCACGCGGGGAGGAAAGGCGAGGCGGGTGCGAGCAAGCTTTGGCTCGATTGGTGAGTTGAATGGCTCCTGTTGTTTGTGATATCGGAACCAAAAACCAACCGGCAGATGACATGCAATGACCGTCAGACAATACTGAAGATCTGGTCATGATCACTTGAAAGCACGTCTGCTATTGAAGGCAGCGCGCTTTCAGCTAGCCTGGTCGAACACCTGTGCGACGACAGCCGTTGGATGCGTACTCGTGGTAGAGACGCAGCGTGCAAGTCTTCAACGTTCAGGATCCGGCGCTGGGCCTCGCCTGGTGATGACCAGACGAGACTGATGACTGACTGACACCACTGGGCAGATGCGGCTAATTGGACTGGACTGGACTGAGGAGGGCCCACTCCTGCTTCCCCAGATCTCAGAGACAATCTCACGCGAGGTAGAGATGAGCCATCTTAGTATGGGAGTGGTACTTTGCAGCATGTCAGGGTCTGACGCTGCGTTAGCGGTTAGCGTGCCCCTTCATCTCCCGCCCAAGTATTCCCACGTGCTGAGATATAGTCTGCAGTACCTGCCAAGTCGAGTAGGTGGGCTCGAGCTCACTGCTGACGTCCAATGGCGATCGCGCTCTGCAGTTCTGTTAGAAGGCGGCCATGGGGCTCCCGACAGTCAACCCCGCAAGCGCCCGAGTCCCTCCCGTGCCGCTACCAGGTGAGGAGGTACCTCGCCCGCCCTCCCTCAGAAAGAGAGCCCCTATCGCGTCGAGGTCTGAGGGCATCTCCAACCGCGCCCTACCAAAGCGTCTTCCTCCCTCCCTTCCTTCCCTCCAGAACCTCCCCTCTCCGTCCGTCTCACCGACACCACACTCATTTCAACACGCAAAGTCTTTCACTTCTCGCTGGCGCGCCCGAAATCCAGCTTCCGCTCTTTACACCCGGTCGGCCCATCCCGCGTCAGAAAGCTTGCGCCGCCCAAACCAAACCAACCAACCCCACCACCACTTGACTCGCCGCGATCCCTCTGCCCAGGACTCGATATTCCACCATGCGCTTCTCCGCCCTCGCCTCGGCCGCTCTGGCAGCGACCGCCGCCCCGGCCCTGGTCGCCGCCGACAAGGGCACCCTCGGGTTCGCGCTCGGCAACAAGCGCTCGGACGGCTCCTGCAAGGTCGCCTCGGACTACGAGGCCGACTTCAAGGCCATCACGTCGCAGTCCGACGTCAAGCTCGTGCGCATCTACGCCGCCTCGGACTGCGACGTCGCCAAGGTCATGGTGCCCATCGCGGGCCGGCACGGCATCCAGGTGCTTCTCGGCATCTGGGCCGACGAGGAGTCGAGCTTCCAGAAGGACAAGGCGGCCGCCGTCGCCGCCGCGGGGTCCAACAAGAACGTCTACGGCGTCACCGTGGGCAGCGAGAGCCTGTACCGCGGCAACTTCACGGGCCAGGAGCTCGCCTCCAAGATCACCAACGTCAAGGGGGCCCTGCCCAAGGGCGTCAAGGTCGGCACCGCCGACTCGTGGAACAAGTACGCCGACGGCACCGCCGACCCCGTCATCGCCGTCTCCGACCTCCTCCTCACCAACGCCTTCTCCTACTGGCAGGGCCAGAAGGCCAACAACGCCTCGGCCACCTTCTTCGACGACATATACCAGGCCTGGACCCACGTCCAGCGCGTGGCCGGCCAGCGCGAGGTGTCTCTGTGGGTGGGCGAGACCGGCTGGCCCACGAGCGGAGGGGCATACCAGAAAGCCGTGCCGGGGCTGCAGGCGGCTTCGCGTTACTTTTCCCAGTCTATCTGCGGCATGGTGAACTGGGGCTTCAACGTGTATTCCTTCGAGGCGTTCGATGAGGAGTGGAAGCCCAAGTCGGTCGGGGAGGACGGCTCCGCGCAGGACGAGACCAGCTGGGGTGTCATGTCCTCGGACAGGAAGCCCAAATTCGACCTGCGCTGCGAGTAGGCCATGGACGGTTGCACCCGGGCTGCCTAGCGCCCGCTGTGGCGTCACGTCTGTCCCTGGCACGTCCCCAATGGGGAACGGTGTGCCTCCTGCCATGTACTCGTAGGCTACCAGATTCTTCCAAGATACCCTTCTGTGAACCGCCCCTCTCGATTCCCATGTCTGTCTTCCTCACGGCTGTGATCTTCGCCGCCTGCCTTTGTGTTTTCAGGAAGATCTAGGGTTCAAGATGTGGGTGTTTGCTTTATTACAAATGGCATTATATATAGGTATGAGAGACGAATTATTCCCGCTCCGCTGGTCAGACGGCACCGTCCAGCAACAGAAAGACCTGTCCCCGGGTCTCCAGAAGCTTGCGGAAGCCGCCTCGTCGACGGCCACTCCCATCACACCGCACGGCAGTGTGTCTGGAAGCGTGTCATTGGCGCAGGGGTCTGGTCGAGAGACGTGTTAGTTCCTGTTGCTTCAACTGGCCAGCGCTGTTGCTCAGGGGAGAGAGTCTGGGAGGTGGAAGTTGTGTGGGGGAGAACCAAGCCGTGTGTGACTAAGACGGGAGGGGGGATGTTGAAGGCAGGAGCAACGGGCAACAAGAGCGATGAAGGCAAAGAGGGAAAAGAGCGACGGGGGACTCACCCGCAGCCCGTCGGGGTGACGACGCCGAACGCGCAGTCGCCGGAGGTGGCGGGCACCACCTGGTCGGCGCGGATGGGCGTGATGACCACGCCGGCGCGGGCGGCGGCGGGCAGGAGGGCTGCTAGGAGGAGGAGCAGCAGCGGGAGGGAGAGCGGCGCCGAGGCGCGGCGCGTCGGTGCGACGATGTCCGGCATCGCCCTCTTTCTTGCGTTGGAGGGGGAGGGGGGGGTTTACGTCAAGAAAGAGAGAAGCGGTCTTGTATGTACGAGGCCAGAGAAATCTTTGGCATGGCAAAGCAAAGCCAAGGCGGGCGAGCGTCCGGCGACGACTGGTCTTTATGTGTGCTGCCGTCTACGATCGGTGTCATGGGGTCTCAAACTACATAAGTTGCGGCAGAGATAACCAGGTACCGCACTCATCAGGTACACGGGCAGAGGTGTCGCGGCGGTGCTTCGAGGGGACGTTCGGCTGGCCGCAGCGACTGAAGAAGCATCGCGCGACTGTCGCGCCCCGGTCGCAGCGCGGTGCAGGGCTAAGCGAGAGGGAAGGGCTGGGCTCGGTCTTGTTCTTGGGCGCGTGCTGGGGACGAGGGAGGGCGAGGCATCTCGAGGTGAGCGGCTCTGCCTTGACGGGCGCCCCTCACCCTCGGGCGACTGACCCCTATCCCTCTCCCATTCCATTGCGGCCGGCCCTTATGTGTGTCGTCATCCCTAGACGAGACAGACACACGACGGCACCTCGCGTCAGGACGTGATGGTGTCCGGGCCAGCCCCAGACTCGGGGCGACCGACGGCTCAAACGGGATGCGCCACACCGGGCGCTGGCTACTACCTAAGGTATAGGTCGGCGACCAGACGTCTGGTGAAATGCCGCCGCCGCCTGCGCCCCCCGCGCCCCCTGGCGGCCTTCTGGCGGGTGGTGGTGAGGGCTGCGTCCCGGCAGCGCTCTGACAGGCAACCTGCATGTACCTCCCCAAGAAAAAGAAGAGGCAGACGTTACCTGAGGTAGTGGGAGCCAGCCTCCACCTGAGCTCGAGCTGTTGATGAGAGCGCATGCAGAACAAGTCCGCGGGCTGGCTGCCACAGGCGGCGAGAACCCTGGTCGCCTTCACGCGTGCTGTTGGCCAGGGGCTCGTGCCAGGTTTTGGCTTGCATGCTCATGCACGGCAGCTCTGACATGGCTTGTCGGAGTCGAGCGGCGATGATGACTCGGGGCAGAGGCACAGAGGGCAGGCCAAATCAGGCCAAGCCGCCGGGCCAGACAGACTGGGCTGGAGTGGGCTCAGCAGGGGGGGAGGGGGCAGGGTACCTAAGCGCCTTGCGCACTCGCATGTAAGGTACTCGTACACAGATACCCTATGAAGGTGTCTCCTGTCCCGTCCCGTTGCGAAAGGCGCACTCGTAACCCACGTGCATACTCGTAGGGTACATTCTATGACTGGCTTGGGAGCATGCTGCTGGATGTACCTGCCTCGTGGTCGCCGGTCGAGCTCCTGGCGTGTCAGACTGGCGCCGGCCAGGCCACGGGCCGGTTTCAGGCTCCCATCATGACAATGGCATGGATTGGATACGTCCATTCTCACCCACGCACTCGAGAAGGTTGCAAAGGATCTTTACCTACCTTACCTGTACTACTTGTCCAATGGAGGCTCGGTGAGGCTGTCGCCGGCTTGACATGTGGTGGTCGAAGTACTAACGCACGTACGGTACCTGGCCTATCCATGTCGGTGGCGAAGACTACCTAAGGCGGGTCATACCAGAACTATGGCATTCATACCTCTCAAGGCTCCATTGGACGGCGCCGTCCCGTCATCCCCGACCGTCTTCGGGCTGGCTGCTCAGCCTCAGCCTCCAAGCTCGCCGACATCTCACGACGACAGAGAAAAAAAAAAGACTTCTCTTCCTCCACACAGGCGCACAAATCCACCTGTCCCCACAACCCCTTTTCGCCCCGGACCCGACCGAGTCACCACCGCCATCGGCATTCATGGATCCCCAGGCTGCTCGGATTGGCCAGACTTCGGCTTCGGCTTCGACGGCTCGTCGCGCTGGCATCTTCGGAGATCGTAGATGCTCGATCAAGCCTAGGTACCTTACCTTTACCCGGTACCTGAACAGGAGGTCGGAACTCCGGGCATGCTCTCACAACCCACTCCTCAGGCAGTAAGGCTTGTGACTCGGTGACCCTCTCCGCCACCCGCTCTGGCTCGGCCTTCCAGGTCGGGGCGGCTCCCCCACCCGATGTCCCGGAACCGATGAGGCTGATTCGCAAGCTGCCGTGTCTTCGTCTGCCAGTTGTCTTCTCCCATTCTCCAGGGCGTCCGTACCGGGCCCGCGCCGTCGCCGCCGGCACATCCCATCCCCAGCTGCCACCCACTCACTGTCTCCCGACTCCGAAAGCCGACGCTTGCTGATGCGATCCCGCATGCGTTCCTTGGAAGCCTTTCAGGGAAATGGGCGCATGGCAAATGCTGCGCCTGGCCGCGCTCCGACACTCTACCAGCATGCCGTCTGGCCCGGCCCAAATGCCGCAGGGTAAGCCACTGGCCCTTGAGCGTCGGTCAAGGCCAGTCCCCGAGTGCTCCGTACGACCATGGCAGCGTGGCGGGGTGGCAAGACAGGCTCTGCACCAAGACGTATCCGCACGCCCCCGAGTATCCGAGGAGGCTTATTCCGTCGTTGTCGTGCCCACCCAGGCCGCCTGGCCTGGCCGCACGTACGCACGGTAGAGTGTGTGGTCCACCAGACAGGGCTGCCCACAGAACAGCAACGCTCACCACTCATGGAGTTTCAATTTGTCAACTCTGTGGCGAGCTAAGAAAGCCAGCGAGAAAGGCCCCTTGTCGGCTCGACCCTGGCTGCAGTGGAAAACTCTGCCCTACTGCAAACAGGGCTCAGTAAATAGCTCGAGTTCCGCTCGCACAGAGGAGGTGGGGCACCAGATGGAAAAGGAGAGGGCCCTTTTCTTTGCCGACTCGCGCTCGCGATCGCGAGCTGCGCCGCGCGTTGGTGGCGACCGGGAGTATTCTCGACAGTGCTCTGACGACGAAGCAGCTCTGCCAGCCCCCTGAGCCCCGGCCCGAAATAACACACCGGGTTCCGTGGTCGAACTCTATATCCAGCGCGAGACACGCCGTTCGCCGGGTCTGCACATACCCCTGGCGCATATAAACCGCCCTCCTCCCTCGCTGTCGTGATGTTGAAAACTCGAGTCCAAATAGTCAACTCGTCTCGCGCCGCTTCGCTGCTCACCGTCGATACCCCCGTTACAACCCGCCTCCAAGCTACCTGCCCCATTTTGAAAACCCGACAACAAAAAAAAGAAAAAGAAAAATCCATCAACATGAGACTGGTACTCCTCCTCCTGGCCGCAGTGGCGTGCGTGTCCGCCGCCCCGCTCGGCCAGCCCTCGGCCGACGACGCCGGCACCGTCGTCGGGGCGAGATCGACGTCGGCGGACACCGACAAGGAGTTTAAGGATATGACCACAGAAGAGCGGTTGGAATACGTGAAAGATATGCGCATAAAGGCTCTCCACGAAAAGGGCTCGCAGGAGGAATTCCGCGCGTCGGAGGCCGAAAACGAGAGAGGGTTCCTGGCTAGGCTGAAGAAGGCGCACGAGGAGGAGGAAAGCAGGGAGGGCGACAGCTCGTGAGGCTCAGCTGGGCGTGTCATGAGCCGGGGCTCATTCCCCTTCCTCTCCCCCCCCCCGGTCGTCTTCGGTACGCACGATGGCTCGCAAGGAAGAATGGTACTCGAATAGAATCACACGCGCGAGCAGCCGCCATTCGTGACATCGAGTGGTCAATGGCAGGGACATTGAGGTGTGCCTCGCTGGTTTAAAACATAGAAGGCGTAGAATAGAGGATAGAGTTTCTGTTATTCCTCCATGCTCTCAACGGCATGTCGAGCGACGAGCCCGCTTGTCTGCCGCCTTGGTGCAATCTGCTCTCTCTCTCTGTCCCGGAGTGTCCGGGAAAGTGGACTGGGCGATTCGGAGGTGACACGTCCAGCGCGCGCTGCGGACCGCGCCACGCCTGTTAGTAATTGTAGAGCAAGGGGCTGGCCGCCACGTCGTTACATAGGCGTCTGTCCATGCCCCCCCTCCCACTCCGTCGTCATCGTTCCCAGTGTCCTCTTGAGGACCGGTCACTGTCTGCATCTCCGCCCGCGCTGTCCGCCATGGCCTCTTTCCGCGGAGACGACGCGGACCCGCGGTCCACCGCCCACCGCCCACCGCCCACCGCCCTTCAACAAGCCACCCGTCGACATCGTGCCATCCGATCTGGCCCCCCTCCGCACACGTCCCTTTGCTTTCGCGGTACCTTTGCCCCCGGCGCGGGGCTGGCCACGGCCCAGGCTTGGGGGTGCCGAGCTACCGTGGAAGAAAAAGAGGGGAGGGTTTGCTGCTTGCGTACTCGGCCAGAATCACGGATGGGACGCACGTGGAAGGGGGCATAAACAAACAAACAGGAGGGAGGGGCGTGATAACTCGTGACGAGACAGACACCGCCGAGACTTTACCACTAGAGGAGTGTGTCTGTGTGTCTGACCGCACGCTTCCGCGGAAGTTAGTAATAAGCAGATGGCTCCAGCACGGGGTAGACACCGACCGACACGCCCGACTGGAAGGGTTTGTTTGTGTTGGTGCCCAGTGCCCGAAGGCGTTCGACGGCGGCTGTCGGCAGCCGCCTTGCCGAGACTAACTTGTTTCTTCTTCCTTGGGTAGATCATGGCTGCCGGCTCCCCCAGCGTCCATCTGTGCCCCCTCCCCCCTTCCTTGCCGCACGTTCGAGCAGCGCCATCGGCAACAAGCTGGCGGGTCTCGGTCCTGCGCAAGGAAAGCTGCAACTGGGAGGGAGGGCCTGGCCGCATCTCCCCGCACCGTTCAAGAGCCCCGTGCTAGGCCCTCCAGGAAGACGGCCGTCAGCACACTTGTACGGATGCAGGGCCTGGCTTGGTCCCGACCTGACGCATCTGTGATGTAACAAGGCTTTGTCATTCGTTCGTTCGTTTGCTTGTTTGTTCGTTCTCTCTCTCTCTCTCTTTTTTGGAGAGCCGCGGAACCGAAGCGAGAGTTTGGCCTCGCGAACCCCTCGGCGGTGGTGGTGGTGCCACGCCTGCGCAGGCACGTCCTTGTGACAGGGCCGGGGCAAAAGCGCGCAGGGCTAAACAAGGTAATAAAATGTAGGGCGTTGTCTCCGTTAGCAGCGCCGGTGAATATGGGGTAATGTGGAGATTGGCCTAGGTTGTCTTGCAGAGAGCGGCGGCGGAAGCCCGAGTTGCCGAGACCAAAGGCCGGGTCTGGGGCGATCCGGGGGCCCTAACGTGCCTAACGTAGCGGGCTCGGCGTTGGATGGGATTTTGGGCTTGTTCGAGGCGGCTTGTCTACCGCAACTACTTGAGTAGTTTCTAGTAGCATTCCTTGCTATGATGTAATCCAGACATCGTGATTGGGTCGTGGGGACTCGGGCGCGGATGGCTGGATCCCCCCTCGAGACTGGGACCGCCCGGGATGTCAACAGAGAGGAGGAAGGACATGCCGAGTTGTTGGTTACGGAAAAAAAAAAAAAAAGAAAGCCAAAGCAGTGAGAGAGCGCAAGGGGTCTGTTCAAGAGAAAGTTACAGCCGATAGAACCCCCCTCCCTTTTGAAGAAGACAATCGGGTCTCGTCTACGAGAGGTACCTGTTCACACGAAGCCAGCAACACAAACCGTCCGTGAGGGGCGTGTTTGCGCACTGTCAATTTCGACACGACACAAGAGCGCGACCTTTCGCTGTTCCTCGAACATAGCTACACAGCTAGGGACAACCCCAAAACAGCGCATCGAGCGGCAGGGCCAACACTGGATACCGCAGAGACCACCACTTCGCTCACTCCACGTGATCTGCGAAGCGTCTGGCCCCCCCCCCCGTGACAAGATGAAAGTCGCTCATCAAGTCAACGGTTCCTCTGCTCCCCTCTCCACCTTGAGCCCTGCGAGTAGTTTAGCCCGGCAGCCTGCTGGCTCGGAACAGGTCACATCCGGGGGGAGGGGGATGCGGTTGACGCATCGGCCTCACAGTGCGCCACTTGGGCGGTCTAACAATGCTAGAGCCAGGAACCGGCAGAGGCTAGCACCGCGCAGCGGCCGGTGATTGGAAATGCCCTCATCTGATTGGTCCTGGCTTGAATCCTTATACCTATCACGCGGCTGCCCTGGCCCAGTTGAACCAGGGCCTAGTCGGTGCTGACGGAAAATAACAAAGAAAGGGGCAGCAAGAGCAGCTTGAAGTAGGGAAATAGCTGCTGTCGAAGAGTCTCTGCTCCTGGCCGTGGAGTTTTGAGAGAGAGAGAGAGAGAGAGAGAGAGAGAGAGACAGAGAGCACATGTCGGTGTCTGGGACATCATCAAGATCAAGGGGGATTCTTGCTGCTCGTCTTGAGCAACAAATCGCCGCGTGATATTCGGATGTGTCGAGTCAATAGACGAGAGTCGAGCGGCGGGTGATGACCATGAGGAAGCGCTTTCCAGTACGTACCTACTAACTTGTTTATTAGAAGGATGGGAAAGCGATCGAACATCCGTCAGCGCATCGGCCGGAGAAGATGTAGCTCCCTACCTTTACTTACACGTACCTCGTTACCTAGGAAGGTATGTGTACGTGGACGTGTAGGTTATGTACCTACGGTAGTTGAGGTACACACATCTGTGCCCCCAAGCCACTTGCGAGAGAGTACGTGGGAGCAGAGAGCCGGGCGACATGGCATCCGGGCAATCTCCCCCTCGTCGCCCCCTGGATTCCAGGCCAGGCCAGGCCAGGACAATGCCCATGTGCAATGCCGTCCTCCCGCGCGACGCTAGCCAGCTCGAACCGTGGGTGCGGGCGTCCTACCGCATCGTGGCAATCGGGGGGGGGGAGGGGGCTCCAGAGTTCGAGTAGAGTGGCGGGGACGGCCTGTGTATAAGTAAGTTGGCAGGGCCGCCCAAGCCTCAGCAGGGTGAAGCTGTCGGATCCGGGACGAGAGAACGAGACATCCACATACGCCTGCAAACACTCCCCCATCGTCTATCTGATAGAAGACCTGTCAACCAAAGACCCATCCATCCTTCTTCTTCATCTTCGACTTCTTCGTCTTCTTCTTCTTCTTCTTCTTCTTCTTCTACGCCTTGCTTCATCTCACCATGCTCTGGCAAGCGGCCCTCCTGGCTTCGGCCGCCCTCCCCACGGCGCTGGCGGCGGCCCAGCGGCCCAAGGACGAGTCCATCTGCGACTACTACACCACCGCCCTGCTCAAGGACAACACGGCCGACAACCAGATGGCCCTGCTGACCCTGGTCGTCAACACGGTCGTCATCGGCAACTACACCAAGCCCAACGTCGGCGTCAAGGTCGACGGCATCCTCGCCCCGGGCAAGTACATGGGCAAGGACGTCAACCTCATGCCCTACTTTGACGGCTCCCTCAAGTCCAGCAACCGCGGCGGCGACAGCGGCGTCTCGGTCAACTTCCTCGACGACGGCGGCGCCGAGCCGCTGAAGAAGAACATGCCGGCCAACACCAAGTCCTCCAAGCAATAGTGAGTAACCCCGTATATACATATATCATCACCACCTCTGCTCTTCTCTTCTCTCTCTCTCTCTCTCTCTCTAACACGCCGCCCACAGCTTCCTCCTCACCCACCTGTACCAGTTCTTCGGCTCCCTGCTCGGCTGCTCCATGCAGGGCATGCCCGGCTTCGACGCCTACAGCGGCCACGCCTCCATGTACGAGGTCCACAAGTTCATGGACCTCGACGCCAGCGAGGTCGGCTACTTCATCGAGCAGGTCGGCAAGGCCGCGAGCTCCTTCGGCGTCGCCGCCGAGGACGTCACCGCCGTCGGCGAGTCCCTGACCAAGCTGTTCGACGTCCGCTGCGCGCCCCCGATGACCGCCATCAAGGCCCAGGGCCCCCAGCTGCAGTCCATCTGCGTCGCCGACGACTGCCCCCTGAGCCCCGACGCCGTCTGCGACAAGTACGCCAAGGCCATGGAGCCCATGTCCATGTCCATGGGAATGGGAGGAGGCATGATGAACATGACCATGACCTCGTCCATGCCCCCCATGGCCTCGTCCACCGGCGGCATGATGATGAACGGCACCGGCTCCTCCATGGCCATGCCCTCGTCCATGCCCACCAGCTCCATGGTGCCCACCACCGCCGGCGCGGCCACGTACGGAGTCAGCATCGCCGCCGCCGCTGCTGCGGCCGGCGCTGCCGCGCTTCTTCTGTGATTTTGAAGCGGGATCAAGATCGCAAAGAGCCAACGAGATGAGTAATAAAAACAACAAAATACGTGGAAGCGGGGTTGAGTCGTGATGCGTATGTCCTGTTGCAGCCAGTGATGATTCGATTCTGTCTTATATATGCAATAATACCTCCTTATTTACCATGCAACATACTATTCGTCAACTTCCTCGAACTTTGGTCTTCTCCGTTTTGAGAATATTAGCACTGCGCGATTTTGAACCTTTCGAGGCCTTGCATCTCGTTCGTTGCGGAAACAGTCGTTCCATAAAATGTTCAGTAAAGAATTTGGAGGGGTGCCAGGCATGTATCCAACCAAATTGGGATGCTTGGTCGGAGCTCGCTACTACGAAAGAATACACACACTTCAGTCTGTTGGAGAGGTGGGTAACATATTCAACTGCTCATAATAAGACTTCCGAACGACAACGGAAAACCGAAAAGCTTTCTCTATGCCGCAAGTCCGAAAGGTTAAGATGTCTTTGGCACGCAGGCCGAATAGTAGCCGCATCCGAACGGCATAATCTTCTGGTTCTCCAGAAAACCATGGTAAGACCCCCTCTTCACACCACTTCGCCGCATCTTGAACCATTCCCTCCGCACGCACACACACAAACACACAAACACATACCACAACTCCTCCCATCCCCTGTTTCTTCCCTTTATCCTCGGCCTCCCGCCTCTCACGCCTCGCCCAGCGCGGCGGCGTTCCTCCGCCGCCACCGCTCGCCCTGCTCGCGCTCGCCCTCGGCCCCGCGGAACGTCCGCCCTTGCAGGTGCCGCAGGCACAGCACCCGGCCCTCGCCGCCCGGGTAGTACAGCCAGGTCCCGAAGCGCTCCCACTCGGCCCTACCCCCCCTCTTGACGCGGTCCCGCAGCCGGTGGCCGACCGTGTCCTCGATGAAGTCTCCCCGCGAGACCGAGAGCCGCGAGGGGAACACCCGGGCCAGGTAGTGCGCCACGCTGCACAGGTGCGGCTTGTCGTGCCAGAAGAACATGGGCGTCAGGTGGACGGGTTTCGACGACGACGGCGACTGTGATGATGATGATGATGATAATGACGATTCTTCTCCTTCTCGTCCTTCCTTGTTGGTGCCGTTGCCCCCCCGGGGGTAAAAATCCCGCTTGAGCTCGGCCGTCAGCGCCCCGAGCGCCGGGAACAGCTCCACGTGCGCCGACGTCGCGTAGCCGAGCATGCGTACCGAGGCGAGGCAGATGTACCTGACGGGCACCACGCCCTTTTCGTCTCTGTCGTCGTCGTCGTCGTCGTCGTCGTTCTCACTGCCGCCGCCGCCGCCGCCGCCGCCGCCCCTCTCGGACGCCGCCATGACGTCGACGAGCCGCGACACGGGAATGTCGGCGTCCAGGCGCCAGTCGTGCTGGTTCACCCAGCAGTACGGCGTCGCCGTGGCGCGCAGCGCCGTGCGCACCGCCAGCGCGAAGCCCAGCCGCCGCGCCGGCTCGAGGAAGACGACCCGCCCGTCGGCCGTCTGCGTCCGCGCCACGGTCACCGAGTTCTTGTCGTTATTTTCGTCGTGCCCGTGCCCGTACTCGGCCTCGACCTGCCCTCCGTCCTCCAGCAGCGGCAGCGCCGCCGCCTCCCCCCAACCAACAAACGCCGCGAGGACCTCGTCCTTGACGGCGCGGCGGTACTGCGCAAAGTCCCGGGCGACCGCCGGCGTCACGACGCCCTTCTTGAGGCGCGGGGCCGCCGCGACCGAGTCGTACGTGTCGATGACGACCACGACGGCCGCGCAGGCCAGCAGCGCCGGCGCGTGCCGCCGGAACGAGGCCAGGACGGTGGAGACCAGCTCGGTCGAGGGGGCCGACGGCGTCGGGCTCGTGGTGATGATGAGCGTCACCCGGCCCTCTTCTCCTAGTTCTCCTCCTCCTCCTCCTTCTTCTTCTTCTCCTCCTCCCGGCTGCGCCATGGCGGGGGAAGACGGGGCGTTGAAGGGGCGGAGGTGTGGTGCGTGAAACAGCCCCGCCACGGCATTTTCGAGGGCAGGGCGGAAAAGAAGGGGAGAAAAAAGGTGGAGTGGCTACCTACAGACAGCGCAGCGCGCTCGGGTGGCGACTGCGGCGACAACCACTGTAACTCGCCGAGTGGCAGCCCGCGCCAATGCCCTCACCACTGCTGAATGCCCTCACCACTTCGTCTGTACCATCTTTGCAGCATCCCCAGAGTCTGGGGACATTCAAGACGCTGTCATTGACCAGCCATGATAGAGGCAATCCACCTGCGTCACCGCCAACATCATCGTCTCCTTCTGCCCACTCCTAGTAAACCTCCCGATTTTCATACAACCTTGGTCCGTATCCCCGAGAAGTCACCCCTTGCCGGCGACCACTCGTATCGTACAGCAAGCAGCCCACCACTGCGATGCTCACCACCGCTTGGCGCCGGCGAGACCAGCGCATAAACTGCAAATGCCCGCCTGGCCTCAGCTCGCCGACTAACAAGGACAGAAAAGAAAATGTGAGGCTCACCAGCGTTGGTCACAGCTCCTAGATCCAGCGGCGCCGAGGCAAGGGGTTGCTTGCCTGTACAATCTTCCAGACATCACCCCCCTCCCCCCTCCCGACGCACGGGCTGCGGGCGTGTGCTTTCTATTCTCGTCGCATTGAGGCCAGAATAGCAACGGGAGATTGGCACCTCAGACGTCAACGTGCCCTTATTCCGAAGACCCGAAGGTCGACGCGCAGACTCGTGTCCTATTTCCGAACCCGACTCGAATCTGCCTCGGCGCGGCCTTGCTCGACTGGCCAAAGTTTTTTCGGAGCAGCCCCCAATTATCACCAACATGCGCATCTTCCGACAAAGTTCGGAACGCTCTGGTGCCGGCCTACGGATGCATAATTGCGGACAATCTCGCCCGGCGTCGCATCAGCATAGACATCTCGTCGCTATCAGCCGAGTGGTGACGTCGGGAACTATAGAGGAGACGAGATCTTGGGCGGTCTGGGTGAGCATGGGCGGCAGGGGGGCGTTGACAGCCCTTTAATCTGAACGTGGCCGGATCGGGCAAGCGAGCACCCAAAGGACAGGGGCGCCGCCAACTTTCGATTGCCGGGTGCCATGCTAGAACCCTGTTTCTGAGGGAAATCAATCAACTGCACTCGGCGGCTTGTGATGCGTGGATGGCCCGAGTATGAGTATAGCCTGCGTTGATAACGCACGCCCAAGTGATACGACCTCGCTGTCTGGGCGCATGTCTCTGATATGTGGCTGGGCTCTCTCGCGAGCATGCCAGCGACCAGGCGGCTGTTCCGCACGCAGGCAAGGTCAGTACTGAAAGCACCTGACCCGTTTGCGACCTACGGATAATAACACCGTCGAGTCTCTTCAAGCGGCCCCCACGCCACAAACAGTATACCGTTGGGACTATCCAGGGTAGTCCTCTGGGAAAACGCCGGGCTCCCCGCCGTCACGCGGTTGCCTCGCAGCCTGCATTGCGCCTAAATTAGAGTTTCGGTGAGCGGCGACAAGGTTACTGACGTTGTGGGGGCAGTGGCTCTTGACGTGGGCGTGGTGCACTCGCAGTGAGGAGTCAGCTTGCGACGATACGACGCCCGCGAGAGTGGTGAGTGTAAGACGGCTTGCGTCGACGTCGTATCGCCACGGTCTGTCGACGGCCGAACAAGATCAGCCACCCGCTAGCTGATCCCCAGCCTCTCACTGATCGCGGTCGACGATCGAACAGACAAGGCAGGTGGCCATTGACCGCTGTTCCTTTACGTGCCGCACATGCCTGCAGGTGCAGACGCGGGCTGTTGCTCTCAATGGCCTGCTTGGCGGGCCACGCACGCGCAGCTGTGGGCAGACGCCAGTGTCGACACGCGTCGAGAATCCGGCGGCCGAGTCATGGTTCCCATTGCGGCAGGTCGACGATGGTTGGCTGGCAGCACGGTGGCTCCCGTCATACTGTCTGCAAATTATGAAACAATCAGTTGTACAGGATGAAAGCGGGAGTTGATGACGTCGGTGTGCCGAATCGCCTTCAGTCGAGCCCGATTGATTGGACCTGCGTCGCCAATGTCAATGCTGAGGGTGTATTACGCGAAGCGCGGGCTGCCAGGGCGTGATCCCTGGAGGCTGCCTGCTTGCTGGGAGCTGTGGGCAACGCGCGAGTGTTGCACCTCCCAAGCCGAGGCCCGACCGCACGAGTTGAGCGGGTTAGCGATGCATGCGTAATGGTGAAGAAATGAGGCCGGCCGCAGTGACCAAGCGGGCCTGCTGGAATGGATCAGATCTGGCGGCGATCCGCTCACCTCGAATTGGCATTTGCGCCTGGGACCTGCGCGCAGGTGAGTGGCGCAGGTGGGGGAGAAGCAAGACGGTCGCTCAGGCGGGATTGGCTGCGAGGCAGTCCACATCACGCCTCTGGTCTGCTCTTGCTGCTGAGATGTCTGAAACCGCCGGCCACGAGCGGGCCCGTCTTGCCCATTGCGACTAGAACCAAGGGATCTTGCCGGCTCCTGGCGACGGGTCATCCGGGACCAGCCCTAGCCGGCCAGCATGAGTTGGCGGTGACCCACCATGCCCAGGTTCGGGTGCTGGTGCTGGTGCTCCTGCTTGTGCCCTTAGAGGGAGAGGGACTGATGCTGGCAAGGCGACTGACTGGCTCGGCCGGATCATCGTCCGCGTTCGTCGTAAGCTGTCGAGGATGAAGGTCCGGAGCAGGTCGATGGCGTCTGGGCCTGGGGCTGACGATGGTGAGTCCGCTCGGATCCTGAATGAAATTGCGTCCAATGAATTGCCAACACGCCAGTTTGTTGCCACAGTTCACCCATGGCGAGGATGCCAAGATGGAGATACCAAGGTGAAAATGGCCGCCGAGCAGCGGGGAGCGCTGGGCAAAGGAGGAGGCAACATGAGCTTGGATGGACGCCACCGCGCGGCTAAGGTAGCAGCGGTGGGCCAGCACTCCAGGCCCGCGGCGCCGGATAGCGGGTGATCCACGGTTGTATCTCTAGGTGGTTCTCGTTGGGGTGAGATACATCGTGTGGTAGGGGTCTGCGGCAAGGATCCGACTAGGGCCGCGCCCCACCCGGCTCATGCTGCTCACTGTGACGGGGACTCGAGGGGGACTTGGGCGGGGTCGCGGGCTGGCAGAATGCCACTGGCTGCCCACGCATGGAGCTGGCAAACCCCATGCGCGGGTGAATGTTTCGCATTGGCGCCCCAAGTACCTCGCCTGTAGACCCTACCCCAGATCTCGATTTTAGCCCCATTACGGATACACCGTACGGGGCACACAGGTTGGTCGCCCTCGCAAGGCAGGCGCGCAGAGTCCATGCAGGCACGCACGCACGCACGGCAGGCGCGAGCAACCAAGTTTGCGAGCACCAGGCCGATCACCACACCATTGCCTTGCCAGTGGATGGAAAGCACAGCAGAGCAGGAACGGCGAGTCAGCATGGCAGCAGATGGGGAAGGCGCAGACCGGCGTAGATTCAGATCCGGGTCGGCGCCGTCACCACCCAGAGACCCGCGTCGTCTTGGGTGGGAGATCGTCGCCTCACACGCCCATCCGAAAGTGCGCCTTTGCCTCTGCCTCTGCCTGTCTGTGTCGGTCTGCTGTCTTGACTCCCGTCGACGCAACTATACTGGCACCACACGAGCCCACAGTTCCACCCCGCCAGGCGGAGCATGGTCCTCTCCATACATTCTCAGACTCGTCCTCGCCTCGTCGCAAACTCTTCGTCGCCTCGCCGTCCGGACGACCCACGCTCCCGTCTTGGCCAGCTTCCTGCACGGCCACCGCACCTTGCAATATCTGCCTGCTGGCCCATCCCTGCCCGCATGCTGCTGGACCGTCTGACGAGCAGATGACCGCTTGGACCAGCCAAAGCTCCACGCCAGAAGGGCCGTTCGTTTCCTATTAGACGCTATACACGCCACTTCCGCCGTCTTTCCTCTCCCCAAGCCTCTCCCCCTCGAGAAGCAGCCATTTGACTCAGGCAAGACAGATGGTCGTGGACTAGAGACGCGCTGCTCGCTTGCGAACCCACTGACAGTCTGTTCAGAGACGTCGCCGATCGCCTGCTTCCGTCTGTCTGCTGCTTCTCCTCCTGCCTGCCGCCGGCTGCATTCTTCTGCCCTGCACCCCGCTGCAGACCTTCCTTCCTCCTCTCCTCCCGGCTCGCCTGCTTAACCCTACATCGCCACAATCCTGCGCCTGGCCGACATTGGACTTCTGCTGTTCACGCGCCAACTTTAAGTCGCCATCACCCCAATCAGGACCGTGATCCTTGTCGGCTCGCTCCCGCTCCAGCTCGCCAAAGGGCTAGGGCTGAGTGACATGGACCTTGCATTTGAGGCTTAGCAACACCACGCGTTTGCTCTGCGGCCATGGGCAACGTGCAGTCCTCCGAGGTTCCCGAGAAGGGTCCTAGAGGCATTCAAAAACTCACCAAGCCCCGGATCGGAAACCCAGGCACCCCAGGCCTACTCAGCCCAAACCCCAATCACGAGCCAACCCGACAGTTGTCTTTTCTGGAGCCGCTACCGCTGGCTGGCCAAGTTACGGCAGAAGAAGGGACCGAGCAAGATATCGCAGATGCTGAGCAGGCCTGCATCGAGCCTAATGGATCCAACGACAAAGACCAAGGTCTAACCCCCCCCTACCAAGCCGGATGGACTCTTTTCACATGGTCGCATCTGAGGCATTAGGGAAGAACCGCCAAGTGTAAGCCCCAGACGCCCACGTTCTTCGATTGCCCAGGCTGACAGCTTCAGTAATGGCCTTCTTCAACCTGGCTCGCGCAAGTCTCTCAACTACAACCTCACATCTTATGAAGCAAAGAGGTTGCTGAATCTAGCAGAGGAGCCAGAGGAACGATCGGCTGGTCGCAGAAGCTCGGCTCAGTACCAACCGACGGCTGATCCGCCAACATCCCTTCCACGGGCGACCTCGGATCTAACACTGTACACCCCAATGAGAAGAAGGTCGTTCCAAATCCCCGGCCTGGCCACCCGTGCGGGGATACCAGTCTCGCCTCGCGAGGCTCCCCCTCGCGATGATGCAGTTGCTGCATTCCTGTCGCCGCCAATTGTTCAAGAGCCATTCGTCGGAGGTTCCAGCCAGCCCGCCGCAAGCTTCGTCCCGCCATCGTTCGCAGCGGACCCGGACTCCATTGCACGCGCCGTTACCCCGTCTGAGACAGAGTACAAACAGATTGGGGCTTTCAAACTTGGCACTCTGCGCATAACCAATGGCAGCCCAGAGCCCAGCCTAGCATCTGAGTCAAGGTGCAGCACTCCGGACAGGTGTGATTACGTCAACCCCGAGCCAGTGTCCGGGTTTGGCCAAATGCTCGGGGTCCCCGGCAGTCACACACCACCACGCAACGCCCATGCCCGGTCACTGTCGACGCCTCACCGGCGCCTTGGCAGCTCAGGCCTGCAACATTCAATCAGCAGGGACCTTCCGGAGCTGCCAGCCAACCCGCCTTACTCTCCGGCAATCATCCAAAGCTATTGTGATTCAGGCTTCGCAGAATTGCAAGTGGCGACCAAAAACTCGGCAGTGGAGGATGAGCTGTTCGAGGACGAGGGTTCGCCCGAGGTCCTCGATGTTCGTCATGACCTATATGCCAAGTCCCTGCCGCCGAATCCCGAGAGGCCTGCTCAACTACACAGGGCCGACAGCGGAGTAGTGGCTGGTTCCACACCACAAGACTCTCCGAAGTCTCTTGCCAAAGCCGATTCGGGATACAGCTCGAGTGCTTCCCTCCGGTCCTTTTCCATGAAGCAGCCAGCCCCCGATGACGCTCCGTTCGGGATCCCTGGCGCTGAGAGATCTGTGCAGCCCAAACGACCGGAGCTTCCGCCGCTTCAAGTCCCGCCGGCACCGCTGAAGAGCGTCAAGCGTGGCAAAGGACCACCCGTCCCCAGAAAAGACCGGGCTGCTTCGGACGCCGCTCACACCCTCGCTTCTCCTCGCTCCGCCTCACGTCTGCAAGATGCGACCGCGCCCTTCAAACAATTTACGAGCAACTTCATCATCATGAGACGCCGTTCCCAGACAGATGACCCAGACTACAGCGTTGCCAACCAGCTCAGTCAGAGAAGTCCTCTTTCCCCAACTGGTCTCACCATTGCGAGTCCCAAAAAGCAGAGCAAGTTTCAAAAGTTCCTCGGTGGCTCTAAATCCTCGCTCACAGTTCACGCGACACATCCATCCATGGACGAACAGATCCCCCCCATTCCAAACATCGCAGAAGCCAAGTTGCGCGAGCATACTGGCACTTTCACTCGCCCTGGGGCAGACCCGAAATTCCCATCGCCCCAAAAAGAGAAGGCCGGGGTTAGGGGGCTTGGCAGAGTCAATTCAGCCGGAAGCGTGATGGTCCATTCGCTGCAAGACGCTGACTACCCGACTATTGACTCAAAGATTGAATCGAAAGGTTCAAGAGCCGGTCGTTTTGACCCGGTCGAGTACGGAAGACATGAATCCAACAAGCAACTTCACAGAATCGACAATTGCAGGGGGCCACTCAGCCAAAACCCCGTTCGATTTTCATTCGACAGGACGGCCTCTGACCATGGCGACATGGTGTACGAGCTTGAGGGAGTGGGAAGTGCACTGGGACAAGGCTGCAGTCGAGGCGCCAGCCACCAATCAGCATATAGTCGATATTCGACCGCCTCATCATCGTACTCCTCCGCGCCGACATCGCCGCTCGACTCGCTACATATCAAGCCTCTGCCTGTAGCTCCATCCATGGACGCTGTCAACGGAACATCCTCGCCTGGGTATTTTGATGTGTCAACTGACGAACGGGGAGCCAGAAGTCCACCCGTCAATTACCAAGCAGGTAGCGGCAGTCACTTCGTCTCGTCCTCTCAGCGATCTCACTCTACGCCGCCTAAGGAATTTGAGCCACAAGAAAGGCCCCAGCCTTCCAGGAAACCCAGTCGCGAGGGAATCTACAGCTACCCCATGACCGCGAAATCTGCTGGCTTCGAAGCTTACAAGCCGCCAACCTCGGACTTTGAGGAATTTGCACAAGAAAGCAACCCGTTGGGTCTCGCGCCTGCTGCATCTTCAGGGACGCGTCGCTCTTGGACTCTTCGAACCAGAGCTGGGCAGTACAGGGTGCCTGATTGGGGTGTGCAGACTGATCACGGTCATTCCTATTCCTGGAAACCTTCCAAATACAGCAGGAAGGACTCGGTCTCTAGTCAGAGCGATACATGTTCTACCGATTCGCAACTTATGTCTGCGTCGAGACGAACCCGAGACTCGGGGTATGGGTCTTCCACTAGTGGACATCATGAACCGATTCAGCTGGAAGATCCTCAAGGCAAAGGATTCTACTCGCCCTCCATGATGCCAGATGAGCTGCAGCTCCCGAAGCAATCAAGCCACAGACGGAGTGGATCGTCCTCCAGACCACATCACAACTCCCGGCGTCACTCCCGGCACGGGTCTAGCCATCGCGACGAGCATGGCAATTCGGCTCCGTATCGGGTGCTCCACAGCTACAACTCACCATCCTACAAAAGGGTGCCTATCTGGAATTAAGCCTTTCTGTTTCTCGACTTGATGAAATTGTATTGGTCGATTCACACTTCTTCCCTGTATTATGATATCCCGCATCAAAGGAGTCTGGTGATTTGGGCACATACCAATATTCCCTGTATTTAATCAAAACTTTGAGATCCGTCTTTCGTATTTACTGCGCATTGTATCTAACCAGAAACGTGGCCGGATCTTTAGGCCATTGTTGAACAAAGCTTATGATAGCCAACACGGTAGCTACCAATAGAGATCTATGTGGACTTGCATCGATACATGACTGATTTGATATAAGGAGGGACAAAGACTGCGCCATTTAAGCTTTCTATTTCCTGAACGCGAAAGGCATGTCAGCATATTTCCGCTTTGCCTATGTCGTTGAAGGGGATGCGGCCCCCAAGCGTTTCCAGGCCGCGCAGCAACGGTGTCTTGATGATGGATGGACACGCGGCTGTGTGATCCAGATTACCAGGCTACCAGACCTCACAGTTGCTCCCCTGAGTACCTCAGCTCTGTCGCGTTGCCCAAACCATGCGACAGGGGCGCGAGCGATTGGGACCGTGTGACTTGGCCGAGGTACTTATCGCTTGTGCCTCGCAAATCCGGGATTGCATTTACAGAAGGTGCCGCCTCGCCCAACAACACGCACTCGTACTGAGCGGCAGACTTGTGGGGTCCAGGCTGGCGTTGAGCCTTTTGCAGACGATGTCAGTAGTCTTGATGACATGATGGAAAGATGAGTCTCCAGCTGAACAGGGCAATGTATTAGGTTCCAAGACAGCTAAAGAGTTACGGAGTAAAAAGCTTGGATCATTCGGCCCCGTGCGAGCCGGGAATGCCAGTTTACGCTAGACTCGCTCGCTTGCTTAGGTCAGGGGGTATTCTGTTTCGATTTCCATTTCTGGGGGGCACAGCCACGATGGCCGCGTCGGCGTTGGCTCGACACTGACCTGATGCGCGCGCGCGACTGAGGATGCTTGTTGACCTCAGCGACGGGAGGCCCCCCCGTGTATGCACCGGCAGGCCGCCGCAGACGGGTACTGGGCACTGATGACAGCTTGGTACCAGGATGCACGGGTACATGAAGCAGCAGAACCCCCGGTCGGCTTGAGGCTCTTCGGGGGTCGCGACAGGTCACGCATTCCAGCGAGTACGCATCCGCCGCCGGGCGTTGCTTGCAGGAGCGCGGTTCTCAGACGAGGGAAGACCCGAGAACCTATACTTGGAAGTCCCGTGGGATACGAGGCGGGGCTACGCGCGGGCCCGGCTCCAACGTGGCGTCTTTGGTCGTTGGGTCTTGGGTAGGTGGGTGACGCGGACAGAACCGTGGTGTAAGTTGGGCGCCGTTCAAGGTTCTGTTCCCATGTTGGCAAACATGCAAGCCGTCACGGTGATGTTGGACAGGGCGTTTGTCGGCTGCTGGGCGGCGGCTCGGCTTTGCCAGTATGTCGGTACAGAGACCGGACCGGTCCTCAACATTGAAGGCCGGCATTCGAAAGGCGAGGGCCGCCAATGGTCGCACGAAACCCAGCCCAGAGTGTGACAATGTCTCCTAAGCGAATTCATTACCTTTGCGCCTGCCTTGCCCTGTGCCTGCACAACGATCAAACCTCGCCGGCCTCAACTTGCGCGCGCGTCTTCGGCAACAGGAGACTCATCCATGGGTGTCCTTGGCCGGAGATCGGTACATTCGACCTGGGAATGGAACGGGCGTCGGCCCAAGTAAGGTAGGTACCGAGGGCGTGAGAGGGTGTTCATCGACGGGGCACTGATGGGTTGGTACGAGTACCTGTCGACCCCACAAGTCGCACACGTTTGTTCGCTGTATTCGTATCGGATGGATCTCCAACGGCTACGAGTACGCACGACCACCTGTACCTCCACTACAGAAGGTTACAAGTCGGGTCCAGTGGTGCTGCCAGAGTTGGGTTCTTCCCTATGCACAGGCACACAGGCGACCGGCAGCGGGCCACCGGGCCCAACACTACCGCACTGGTCCTAAACCCACTTTCTGCTGCAATAGGTACAGCAAGTGCCTGCAAACCACCTCCAGGCTTCAGGCTGTTAGGAGGTACCCACCTCCGACTGGACGACACCGAAGCAGAGCAGCCCGGGTACCTTCACTGCGGTACTGTACATGAGGTAAGGCCAAACCTCCGGCGTCCAACCTCGACGTCGCCTCCGCCGGTCGACTCTCCCCTTCACCACCGCCGAGTCGAGGAGCCCGCCCTCGCCTCTCTCACGACATTGCCCACGTTTCCTACCAGAGGCTGCGGTCGACCCCGTTGTCTTCCGTGCTCCACGACGCGCCCACCTGCTGCACCGGTCCGAACCAACCCCCGAGGCCCCGCGAACATACGACTGACTGCCTCCTCAGTGGCCGGTTCCATTCACGCCACGCCAGCTCTCGACACCAGCTGTATTGCTTTCTCGCGCGCCCGGCTGCTCTCAAATCCACGCCAACACTAAATTCGATCGCGCGCCTTCGCGAGCCGCCCACCCACGCGAGGCTCCATCGTCCTGCCCGACTGCGCGCCCTTTTCGCTCACGCCTAAACCCCGCCAAAGAATGCGATAGTCGGCTGCTGTCCTTCAACGCTGCCCTCATCCAGATAGGAATCCTGGCCGTCCAAGTCTGCCCACCATGGCGGACCTCAGCCGGCACTCGCCCGACTTCGACGACTATGGCGGCATCTCCCTCGACAACAACGAGGCTGGGAGCCCCATAGCCCCCGATCGCACCGACTCTCTTGCTGCCGCTTCCCGCACCACCACTCCCGCCAACGGCGATGGCATTGCCAGCGCCCCAGATACCACAGGGTCTCCCTCCGGCGCCCCCGTCGCTCCTCCGCAATCCTCCGAGACCACCGACCCCAAGGTCCTTCAGCAGGTCCAGGAAGTCCTTGCCTCCGAGGTAGGTTCCTGCTGCCGAGCCAATTAGCGACCCGTCCTCATTAACACGCCCGGCAGATTGGTATTCCTACTATGCTCAACAGGCTCAAGCAGAGCGTCACCTCAGCAAAGGTTTGCCCCCAGCCTTCCCACTACGATCTGCAGCAACTGACTGGTGCTAGGAATTCGCCCTCTTTCTGAAGAAACGCTCTGCTCTCGAAGACGACCAGGCCAGGGGGCTCAAGAAGCTATGCAAGGTCACGCAAGAGAATGTTCACCATGCCGACCACCGCCAGGGGTCCTTCGCCCGCTCATACGACGAGATGCTCTCCATCCACGAACGCATGGCTGAAAACGGCTCACAATTCGCCCTGTCTCTACACCAGATGCACGAAGACCTCCTCGAAATCGCTGCCGCAACCGAGAAGCACCGAAAGACTTGGAAACAGTCTGGTCTTGAGGCCGAGAACCGACTCGTCAACGTAGAGACGGCCATGCGCAAGTCCAAGGCTAAGTACGACTCTCTGGCCGAGGAATACGACCGCGTGCGCACCGGCGAGGCCAAACAGAAGACTTTTGGCTTCAAGGGCCCCAAATCAGCGGCTCAACAGGAGGAGGACCTCTTGCGAAAAACCCAAGCCGCCGACTCGGATTACCAGGCCAAGGTGCAAGCCTTCTTGTCTGAGAAGGCCACTATGGAGGCTTCCACGCGCCCCGAGGCCGTTCGCGCTCTGCAGGATCTAGTCAAAGAGATAGATGCCGGGACCACCTTGCAGATGCAGAAATTCGGTAAGTGATGCATTCCGGCCCTTGCATTCTTGTATGGCGCGCGTGGTGTCTGAGACAGCCATTCATGCTAATACACCCCCACAGCATCCTTCAACGAGAAGTTGCTACTGAGCAACGGTCTGGTCATCAGCCCCCTCAAGAACGCCGTCCTGCCGGGGCAGCAGTCCCGCAGTCTGAAGGACGTCATCCAAGCCGTCGACAATAAGAAGGACATGGAGACTCATATCACCAGCCAATACAGCAGGGTCCCCGTGAAGGGCCCGGAGGTCAAATATGAGCGCCACCCAGTAAGCAACACCTGTTCGCTGACCTGACTCCAATGCTGACCACCGCAGGTTCTCGCCCCCCCGCCCAGCGTTTCCCAGCAGGCCCTTGCGTCTGTCAAGCAAGCACAGGCCGCCCAAGCGCCGCCCAAACTATCCGACCCCATGCCCCCGCCCCCACCAGGGTCCATGGCCTCGCGCAGTGGCACTGGGTTTGACTCGATATCATCGCCCGTTCAGGGGCCGGGCTCGAGCCTTGGCCCGCCTATGGCAGGCCCCAACCGTTCGGGCTCCGGCCCAGGACCAAGCCACGAGAGAAGTGCTAGCCATGGTGGCATGCTCGGACAACCGAATCCCCAGCCGGCTCAGCAGAACGTCAGGAATTCGGCACAGTTTGGCGGTCCTCCGTCCCGCTTCAACAACGCTCCGGGCATGTCGCCCGTTGGCGGCCCGCCACAGCTAGGAGCACTGCCCTTCCAGGGGAGGCAGTCTCCCGGGCAGCCCACCGGTCCCAGCCCTCCCCCACAATACTCTGCGCCCAACAACGCGGCGTCCCTGCGCTCGGTATCGCCGGGTTCCTCGGCAGCGGGAGCCGGCCCGCCGATGATGCCGCCGCCTACCGGTGGCAGATCGAGACAAGTCTTTGGTGTTCCTCTAACACGTCTCTACGAGCGTGATGGCTATGCTGTTCCCATGGTGGTCCACCAGTGCATCCAGGCAGTAGACTGTTTTGGTCTGACTGTGGAGGGCATTTACAGGCTCTCGGGCTCGACCTCCCATGTGCAGAAGCTCAAGAGTCTTTTTGACACTGGTAAGCCTCTTTACTCTCCCGGTTTTCTGCATGCCCATGGTGTTTTCGTACCCAATGCTGACTCAACATACTGCAGATCCCGACTCGCAAACCCTAGATTTCCGCAACCCTGAGCACTTCTTTCACGACGTCAACGGGGTGGCTGGGCTTCTCAAGCAGTTCCTGCGTGATCTTCCAGATCCGCTCTTGACGTCCGAGCACTACCAGGGCTTCGTTGACGCGGCCAAGCACGACGACGAGACGGTGCGGCGCGACAGCCTTCACGCTCTGATCAATGAACTGCCAGACCCCAACTATGCCACCCTGCGGTCCCTGACGCTACACCTCAACCGGGTAACGGAGCAAAGCGCCACCAACCGCATGAACTCGCAGAACCTCGCCATCGTCTTCGGGCCGACCCTGATGGGCACCGCTCCCGGCAGCAACATTGCCGACGCCGGGTGGCAAGTCCGCGTTGTTGACACCATCCTGCAAAACACGTACCAGATCTTCGACGAGGACTAAGCACCGGCTCTGAGCGCTTTGATCTAACCCGAAGTATCGAGACGGGTATGCCTGAACAGGAGTGGGCTTTTGCTCATGATGAAGAATCGAGTCGCGCCATGAAATGATGCAACCTGTCTGACATTCCCTTTGTCGAGTTTCAGTGCGCAAGGAGCAAGTCTTGTGGCCCCTGTTACGGGGGATGGGGAGGCAAAACTCGGGCGAACGGCTGGGATGGCCGACGGATATGGGGCCATTCGCAGGGAGGATATGTCATTAATTAATGGAACCGCGACGCCGAGAGCTGCCTGAGAAGTCCCGAGTCGTCTGTAGGATCAGTATTGGAGAAAGGGCAGACAGGGAATAGAGTGAGAGATTTTTTTGGCGGTATTCTTGGCCACCATCCACGTTTTTTGCAACATGTACTGCAGACACCGAACAGGGCCACACGGGACGATTGGGCACTGACAGTCCGCGTCGTAGAGAATAGTCTGGATTAATAGGTAGTCGTGGGAAATTGACGAGATCAACGTAAATTGACTGGAGGAGAACTTGCGACAGTGGGACGGCGACCCGGGCGTCAAGATGCTCGTGCGCCTGTGTTGTGGACGATGGCAAGCGGGAAAGGACCTGGTCGATCTACTGGGTGTCTCAAATAGGTGACCTGGATGGATCTCGGGCCTTGGGGAAGACTGTCAAGAGTAAGAGCCATGCGCCAGCTCTGTTACGTGTTGCATCGACCTGACAAGGCCGCACCTATCGATATGCCCGTCGACGCCTTCCACAGTAACCCACGGGCAGGTCTGCCAGTAACTTGAAAGGTTTACATACTCAAAGAGTTTTTCAGGGGTAGAGAGGTATGAAGAAAGGGGGGAAATAACATCAAGCCCTACAGTCTGCTCACCTACCCAATGGAGGAAAGGAGGACGGTCAGAAACGCCCGAGATGAATGGATGCTTGGTCTATAGGTATATTTTGTAATGGTTTTTAATATGTAAGATAGGCGGGCATCTTTTTGAATAAATGTCGGTGGCTAAACTTTGCCCCTCGATGACAGCAACCAGCTTTATATTCTAAATAACGGCCCAATCTTTCAACCCTGGAAGGGTTTCTCTTCACCCCTTCGAAGAAGACCCGACTTGGCCTTGAAGTCAAAGTCCTGGTCGACCTTTAGGGTGTTGAGAATGTGGTCGGTGGCCCACTTGGCCGTGGCCCGCTTGCTCGGGTTCTTGCGGAACACCCTCTCGAACAGGACCAGCCAGCCGTCGGTCAGCTCGATCCCTTCCTTCTCCCGCTGCCAGTACTTCTTGCCCCCGGCGACCGTCTCCCCGGCGCGCTCCTTGATGTAGTCCTTGCGGGCCCGCTCCGTCTTCAGGCTCTGGAAGTCGTCCGAGACGACCCACAGCTTGCCGTCGGCCAGCTCGCTGGGAATGGGATACACGGCGGGCAGGTTCCTGAAGAGCATGGTCCACAGGACGAGGCCAGCGCACCATACGTCGAACGAAGCGCCGCTCCGCCACTGCCCCTTGACCTTCCACCAAGCGGTGAAGAGTTTGGGGAAAGTCCACGCGTCGCTGGCGCCGGCCATCTGCGGGTTCAGCTCGGGCGGCCAGAATAGGGCGGGATGACGGGCGGCTGGCTGCCGATGCGGCCCGCGGACGACGCGCCGGCCCAGTCGATGACCATGATGGCCGAGTCGCGGGCGCCCCCTCCGCTGCCGCCGACGTGCTCCGTCTTGAGATCCTCTCTTCGGAAGACCAGGTTGCTGCCGCGGTACTCGTTGTGCGCCGTTTTGGCCTTGGTATGCGCCAGGTCAAGGTTGGAGAAGACCTCGCCCAGGTGCTGCCGGCGCATCTCGGGCTTCGGGGCGGCAGCCAGCCAGCCGCCCTCCGAGTCAACCACCTCGTCCATGTTTTTGCTGCCACCCTCCATCGAGTAGGCCAGAATGTCCAACTCCTCCTCGGCCATAGACGTCTCTGAGCCCTTCTTCTTCTTCTTGCTCTCAGCCTGCTTATCCTGAATCGCCTTCATCTTGTTCATAGCAGCTTCCTGCATGTACTCGCGGGCTGGGACCTGCCCTTGCTCGTGGAACTCGGGCGCCAGTCCGGGCACCTTTTTGCCCAGGGTTTTCAAGGTCTGAATCTCCTGCCGGCAGAAGCTGGTTGCAACCGAGATAGGCTGCGGATGGTGCGGGTAGCACAATTTCACGGCGGGCGGCCTGTTGGTCAGGCCCATCCTTTCGCCCTCTGCAAGATAGATTGCGCCATAGCCGCCCTCGGCGATGAGGTGCGCGTCCAGGTAGTGATGACCATTGATCGTGATAGCCTCAAAATCTGGCTATGGGTCGTTGCGGGTCAGCAAGAAACAAAAGGGAAAAGAAAAGAAGCAGCGCTTGGCAAACCCCTCGGGTTTTTCCAGTCAGCTCTTTCTTAAGGCGATTCGGAACGGACCTTGAAAACATTATCACTCTCGCCAATCGCCATGAGACCGTCGTCTGCCAGTTTGCCTCTGCTCGATAAGACGGCCGTCGACGCACAGGGCCCTGCCGCCAGGAGGAGAGGCCAAAGTCTCAGCATGCTGTATGAATCTTCGAGGACACGACTTCGGGCTGTCGGCGACTTGGATCTCTGCTGCTGCTGTTCGAAAACTCCCCTGAGTGTCTTGTGCCCCTAATGCTCTGAGGTGAGTGAGACTATCCAGGTGCCACGTAGCGCGGCGCCGAGCTTTCTCAGCCCTGCCTCGCCTTATATATGCGATGTCTGTCCCTCGCCTCGCCCTCAGATGTATGAGACCATCGTATACGAAGAATGCCGCCACAGCGCTCCCGGAAGCGTTGCGTGCGTGATTTGGGCGGCAACAAGAATCCGCCTCTAGTTTAGCTTGTCGCCAGGCTTCGCTAAAGACATTCATGTTTGCCTTCAGGAACTCAACTTGGGAACCATGTAGCGCCACCTCTTGCACTTACCTACACAACCAGGGCACAGACACGTCGAATGAAGATTGCCAGTGCCTGAAAGCTTGCACGTTGCCAGCTTGAGTCCTGATGGCAACGGTCTGCGCAAGGCTGATCCTGAGCCGCGTTGAGAACCCGGCGGATCGTTTTTGGCCCCTTGCGCCACCTCAGAAAGACTGGCGCGCCTATTCCTGTCAAACAACAACTTGCATCGTAGGACTGGTAGTGGCAGTGGCGGCGGCTGAATATGGGGACGACGCTCGTTAGCCGCCTGTCCATCTACCAGTCTTGAACACCTCGTCTGCTTCCACAGCCCCGCTTGCTTAGTTCTCGCGCGCCAAGCACTCATGGCACCACGGCCATCCCGCAGAGACGATGCGACTCTGTGCGACTCATCAACGCGGTTCTACGAACAGGCAGTCAGTGCCCTGATAGAGATTCGAAAGAGTGCGGGAAAGCCCGCGGGGGGCCTTTGCTCGCCGACTCTCGACTTGAAGAGCCGGCTGCCGCACCGGCAAGCGCCTGGCAGACGATAGTTTGCGAAGCTCTGTACCGAGCCGCATGAATACGCCTGGACACAGGCTCTCAGCGTGGACTTGTGCTTTTGTCTCGATGCTCATTGCCAATGGTAGTCAGAGTCGACACACATTTGCCATGCGTACATCTATGCATGCATCCATTCGCTTTGCTTGATGACCCTATTCTCGGCACCAAAGATAGGTAGGTAGGTAGCGGGGCAATGCTGGCCTGCTGTTGGGACTAGACTTCGTCGTTCATCCTGCCCCGCTTACTCATCCTGAATTAGCGAGTCGCCAGTCTGTTCCTCCTATCTAAATGCTTCATTAGATGGAGTATGCCGCTTCGCTAGGAACTATCGAGGCTGGAGGCAAATCTGATTGACGAACGAAAGCCGCCACTTCTTCTCGGCAGCAGCCCAAGCGAACGGCGTCTGGCGGGACTACCGTGGCCAATCCTCCTGCTCTTCGGTGAAGAGTGGGCGGGGAGGATTCGTATGGGAATCGCGCAAGCTCGCACTGCCACGACCACCTAGCGGACACCGGGCCGGCCGGCCTGGCGCAACCTCAGGCCCGTAATGTACTCGTGGCAACGGCTCGCCACGATCTTAGGCTATTCAGTACTCGGTCAAGTGTAGCGACAATGGGGGCGGGGAGGGAGTATCGGTTCTCGGGAGTTGGCTGCACTCTCCAGGCCCCTCAATGCTGTCCTCGCAAGGGGCGTTGTAAAATGCTCGCCCGGTTCGGAGGAAACCTGATGGAATTGAATAACTCAAGGACCGACGGACATTTCTCATGTAAAAACAGAAGAGTTGGTTTTCTACCTGTGTAAAGCAGCGGAGAGGATAGCTGTATTCGAGCGAAGAATGAGGTGTAGAAGGAAAAATCTGGGGGCGGCCGAGTCGGTCGCTTCACTTCCACCTGAATGCCTCTCGTTGACGGTCGCACCTTCCACACCCATAGCAAGGACACATTTGCGCGCGCTGACGACAATGACTTCCAAACAGGTACCCAGGTGTGGATACATTGGGGGGATGTACCATACTCGTACGTACATGATGTCGTGCCCTTCTGTGTAAGGTACCTGGCAGTCGAAAGCGACCCCGCGACTACCGTGAGAACAAGAAACCGTCAGCAAAGGGCAGGTTTCTTCATCTAATCGACTTGGATTGAAAAAGTCGTGGCCCGGGGGCCATCCACTTTCCCTTGCCTTCACCCCCGCAAAGCCATCGCTAAGGCAAGCAGACGGCGGGGCGACAAACATTCGAAGCACTCTGGGAGAGGGAGATGCCATCTCGTCGGAGCGGTCGGATCTGAAAGCGCCTCTCTTGAACCGTGGGGCCGGGATGCGACGTGTGATCAGCTCAGATACCAGCGGAGAAGCGGTTGGAATCGAGGGCGTTAGGCTTCGCATGATCCCAAAAGAGGCCCATTATGTGCGTCGAACAGCGCGGGCTGACCTTCGCTGTCCCGAGCTTGAGTGTAAGACAGCGAGCCCAGCTTTGGTGCCTGTCTGTTCTCCACTCCATGCGGAAGACTCTCGAGCCAAACCGGCGCAACGGAGAAGAGTCCACCAACTCTCCTCGCCTTCCATCCGGGCGAGCGATTCGGAACTTTGTTTTCGAATGCCTCACAGAATGCGTCTGTGTGACGGAGCTTGATGCCACCAGAATCTACCATGGCGAGTGGAAAATAAGTCCTGTCTTCCATACCCGCCCAAGCCGGCACCCAGATCAGCCAGTGTGGCCTTTCTGTTTCCGGCACACCCAACTCTCAAGAGTGCCTCTTCGCAGCCTAACGGGGCAGACACTGCCGAGTAGGAAAGACGACGATCACTTCGTGAGCGGTACTAATGCGACTGAGAGTTCAACGCCCGCTGACACTGAATGCAAAGGCACGAGCGCAAGTAAAGGCGACCCCGACTTGATCAACAACACAGTGGTCGTGTTGTTAGATGAGCACTCCGTCGTCTAATCACAACATAGATAGGCAAATGCGCTAATCGTATATGAACTTCGGCGTCTACCTGTTCTGGTGAATCGCAGTCCGCTGGTCCTGCATTTATCATCTTTTATGTGGCCATCCTTCTGGCATCGGCACTGGCAGCGTGACCAAATGAGACGGGTCGGGGAACGAGGCCGCCTCGGACAATCAAGGCTATCGAAGCAATGATGACGAGAATGGAGCCACTGGTCCCGTCAAGTAAAATCCCTCCATGCCAACGAGCAGGTTTCCAGGCGCGTTGAATCGTTAACGATTGGTCCGTCTTCGACTACAGGGCATTCCGCACTTGGCATGTACACAAAGTCAGTCAAATAGAATGGCTTAGAATACACAGCAGCTGAATTGGCAGGCTCTACGCTGATGCGCTTTCCGATCACTCGGACGAGACTCGTCATCTTGATAGTCATCCGCCTCGCCTGACCATTCTTCAAATATGGCGTTTTCCTCAACCAGTGGCTTCAAGCAGTTCTCTTCCGGGGAGCATACAGCCAGCCCTCATGTCGACTGTAGAAGAACCAACCCAACAAACACCCGTGCAAACGCACTCGCCTACCCGGTTTCCATGACGTGACTTTCGTAAGAACCAATACGCGCCCAGATGCGCATGGTGGTGCGTTTATACACAATTTGACCCAAACTGCTCCAGATCGCAATTCCTCGTTCCACTGACGTCAAGATAGCCTCTCAACGTGACTTCCTCCCCACGCGTCGCTGTGTGTTGTGGAAGCAGTCCAGTTGAGCCCACAGGCAGACCATGCAAAATGACGGTTTTGCCGGCTCGAGAAGTGGGCATGCCTTCCGAAGAGGCAGCCTCAGATGGATTCAAGATGCGCAGACAACTTCCGAGGTCGACTCCAACTGATTGAAGCGACAGGATGGACAGGGAGTCCGAAGATGTATAATGATAAAAAACCCATGTCACGCTCTTGGTGACATGGCAAGAAACGAACGCCCCGGTTGGCTCCCATTTTTACTCCAACGCATATCCATAATGTGCAGTGGCGCTGCTTTCGACAGGGCTTGGCAGCGAGGCGCGTGAAAACTCCGAAATCAAACCCGACCAGGATTGCCCAACCGTAATTCAAGAACAAATTCGCAGTCGACATGGTCGGATCATAGCAGAATCAGGTAGTTGCTGGGTGCGATACCGGTGTCGCCGTTGTCTTTGCGCGCTTGCCACCAGCGCCCGCTGACGTCGCTCACTTCGAGGATTTCGTGTTTCGAGAAGGTAATCTCGTTGGCATCATCGGGGTTGGCTTCGTAGCTGTATATCGCCTTGGCACGGTACGGGTACTCGGTGGGTTGGGCGATCTCCTCTGGAGTGGGCTGCTTGCCGGCACCGAAGCCCTGCATGCCAGCCGAGTCGCGGTTGTTGTTGTTGAAGCCACCGACAGGCGACGGGTTCTCGAAGCCGCTGGCCAGCTGAGCGGAGGTGTACATCTGAGGCGCGGGCTGGTGGGAAGCCGCAGTCTGAGGGCGCTGGCTGAACCCGGTCTGCATAGTGTGCGGCCTCGTCGCCGAGTCCTTGGTGAGAGCGAATGAGTCGATGTAGGCGCGAGCCTTGGCGTGAGGCGCGGATCCGAAGTAGAAGATCCACACAATCTGGACGTCTGTTAGCGAAATTGCCGCGACGGAGCTTCACAACAACATGTAGACTTACAATCACCATGGACAGGAGAATATGACCGGCAGCACAAGCTTGACGGGCACCGCTGGGCATGTAGACAAGAGTGTTGACGGAAGAGCTGGTGAGAACCAGGCCGGCGCCGAGGTAGCCGACCAGAGCAGCATGATAGGTCTGGATGACATCGGCGGCGACAACGACGAAGACGAAGAGGATGACGAAGAACATGTAGCAAACGGCCCACCAAGCAAAGGTCGGGAAGCCCTGACCACCGTTTGCGTCGCGTACCTTGGGGTCTTGGGCCTCAATCTGGGCAATGATGGAAGCGATGAAGGCGAGAATCCACGCGATGAAGCCGATGGAGATCGTGGCGAGGGCGAAGGGGTCACCCATAATGTTGCCCATGCTCATACCCTTGCGCGGATAACCGCTCATTCTGGCGGAATGGTGATCCATCTTTTGCAGCGAGGGGGAGTAAGGGGAGATCCGTAGGACATAAGGAAGCGAGGCAAAACCTGGACCGGATGTGCTGTCGTGGTGTGGGCGACGGTCGGTGCGAACGGAGTCTGGCGGCGGTGGTTGAGGGTCGCGGCGATGAAGCGACAGTCGAGCTTGTTTGGACGGACGCGTGTTGCGATGCAGCGAGGTTTATCTGGGATAAGCTGCAGCGAGCTCGTGTACTAGTCGGGAATTGACAGTGGCGGTGGTGTACAAGAGGGGCAGGGGCAGGGCTGGAGTGAGGGTTGGCGATGAGGTCTCAGATCTGGCAAGGGACTGAGACCTGATTACAATAAAGGTAAAGAAGGGCCGGGCGGTTGGCTGGCGATTGTCTGACGGGTTTATTGGGCCAGGCAGGGCGCCACCAGTTGAGGACGAGGACTGCCAGGCGAGTGAAAAGGGCGGGTAGGAAGACACGTCGCGTCTCAGACCGTGAGGGTGAAGATTAGGGTTTGAGGATGCGGTTGCAGAGGCCCGATTGTTGCCGATGGCGGACAGTCGAGGGGTTGGAGGCAGAGTACGAGTACGTGGCGCAGGCAAAGGCTGAGAGAAGACAATGACGCCGCTGAGGGGGCGGAAGGGGCCAAAAAGAAGGACTGGGGTTGGAGTTGACCGGATGAATGAAATGAAGTGAAGCCGAAGGGCAATCGACGCACCAAACGGTCAGAAATGAAGGCGAGTGAGGTAGAAGGAGAATGGAGAAGCAGGGGGGGCAGAAAGAGAGAAGAGGTGTGGATGGACAGAGAGAGGGTAGCCGAGGCGAGTTAGGGGCGAAAGGGCCTGAGAGCGGCAAAGGCAGAGGCAAGGCAGAGGCAAAGATCAAAGGCGCGTGCGCGGGGCGACGGAGAGGTGACAGGAGGGAAGTGGAAGTGCGGGTGAAATGAGCGAGTGGAGGGAGAGCGATGTGGATGAGGTCTGACCAGACGGGCACACACTGGACGGTGCCTGGCTGGGGATCGCGGCCTGCTGAGGTTCAGGTACGAGTACCTTGGTTCCATTGTTCCCATGCTGGCTTTCATGCTGCTGGCTGGCCGGCCAGGCGGTCGCTCTTTCCATTCTCTTCCTCTTCCTCCTGGACTCCACCTGATGCGTGTACTCGTACGAGTACATCGGCGTCCGCTCGGGTACTTCAGCTCTCGAAGCCGACAAGTCTGGCCAAGCACAAAGACGGGGCCGTCGGCCGACCTTACAAGTACGTACATGTACCGTAGCAGAATTACAGCTCTGAAACAGGTATCTACTCATACCTTTGAGCTCTTGGCGGTACCTGTCCTTAGACTCCTAGTGGTACTCGTACATGTCCTCAAGTGTGAGCTGGGTGGAGCCCATTCGGGCGCTGGAGCTTAGCGTCCGTGCTCATTCGACATCTGCAGGACGCGCCAGAAGCTGACCACCTCTGTACGGATACTTGGAGTGCCATCCCATGGATGTATGCTGCCTCCAAAATACCGAGGTCATTCAGAAAGAAGTGCTTCTTCTGTGAGCTTGTGCTTGGATACTCAACGTCAGATGATCCCGCATGCCTCTGTTCGTAAGTGCTCTCGCGAAAAAAGGATGTACGGGTAGTAATGGATCTCGGGACGTGAATTTCAAAAGAACGAACGGTATGGCGAGGCCGGCGCCCCGCAACCCATGGGAGGTCTGGACTCAGGCTCTTGTCGGGACGCGGCCCAAAAAGACCGCGTGCTCAAGTACTGAGTACTATTTGAAGTCGCTGACAGGGGCATACTCTAGAGGTTCTCAGTACGAGCACGCCTTTCCCCTACCGGGACGCGAAGACTTGAACGGGTGCCCGGTAAGTAAGGTACCCACGCTAGGAGGTATGGAGGTATTCATGCGAGTACTCGCGCCTCTTCACCTCAGGAAAGGGGCTTCGGCTCTGTAGGCCAACATGAACCCCATTCGGTAGCGGACCTGGAGTCGCCCACGGTGCAGCACGCGTCGCAGATGCCGGAGCATTTATTATAGTCCCAGGCAAACAGGAGGGTTTGATCAATGGGTGCACGAGTATGACATGGCTGTTAAAGTTGTTACAGTGTGCGGGCCCGCACGGGATCGCCTTCAGGGCCTTGGGCGCACGCAGTCGGGCATCACAAAAGCAAGCTTTCGGCAGCGATTCCGTAGACCGCATCTTTGTACATCGCCAACGCCGCGTACCTACGCGTACGTCAAAGATCCGTGAGATAGGCACGAGTAGGTAGGCAAGCTTGTAAGCACATGTGGGCCAGGGCCGGGCTGGACTGCAGCCGGGTCTTGTTGGCGATATTAAGTACCTGCGCAATTAATAAAACCACCAAGCACCACCCACTCATGGCGCCAGCTAAACACGTCAACAACGCGATCGCGCGAGGCGGTAAGACGAATTTGGTGTGACTACGAGTACTCTGTGGCCATGCAATAGCCCTGCCGGTCGATTCTCGCAGCTATAACCTCGCCTGCCAGTCCAAGGGCAAGGAGCAGTCGGGCTTCGAAGCGGTGACAAACCTCGTTGAGTCACTGGCCGTCACCCTGATGCCCTCGACCAGCCCCGCAATGGTCGTCTCGGCGTTGCCCAGACGGATAGGCCGATCCTCTCAAGCCGGGGTCTTGCTGGCAGGGCTGTCTGGTGGACAGACATCAGTAATTATGTGGAAATAGAATCGGTGGCCTGTTCGGATGCCGCCACCATCAGCTTTGCAAGATCATGCGCGTCGCCATGGCTGACCAGTCACTCAGTCGCTCAGCCAGTCAGCCAGGCGGAGAGTGGCCATCAGTGGCGAGGCATGGGGTGGGATGGGGACTCTGGATGTTGTTTATAGTTTTCGATCGCCGTCGACCTACGAGTACTCGTACTGTCTCCCCTATCTACATCGTCGGCTTGCGGGCGTCGGGACGTGATAGTGGCGTGGTTCCTTTTCCTATCCCGTTGTCGGTGCCAGCTCCCGTATTCGCGGTCTGTGATATGCCCGCAAGCCAGATGAGTACTCGTAGTGCGCCTAGGGACGGCGAGGGGCCGAGTCGCATCGTCCAGGCCTCGTCACATGGCGGATGTGGTGCTGCTGCCATGTCGGCCGTGTGGTCAGGGGCGCGGGTCGCAGGCTGAAGAGCCCATAGCGCTTAGAAAGAGGCAGGAGGATGGAGATTGCGGGTCTGGCCCTCGCGAAGCCGCGCTGGTCGGGCACTGCACTGTTCCTTTCATCGTGGGCCGACGCCCAATGCCGGGCCCTGGAATACATCACATTCTATACCCGCGATGTAGGTACCTATGTGGTGATACCCATAAAACGCGGGTACTTGTACACGATACTTTAGTCAACTGCACCTGCACGCGGTCGTGCCTGCCTTGGTGGAAGCCGAGAGTGCTGATTGAGATACACACCTAAGGTACCTATCTACTTACCCGAGGTTCGCGTACATGCACTTCCGCCTTCCAGAAGTCGACACTACTTAGATTCTTGCACATGCCAACCTTCTTGAAGATAGTAAGAATGCTCTGCCACCACTCAATCGCTCGCGGCCTTATCGACGACACGCACTCATCAACCCATCGCTTACTTGACCGCCCATCCTCAACGGCCTCGCGCACGCACTGGAGGTTGTCCACTGCATAGCCTTCGTCTGATCGATGCCGGCTCGTCCGGAATATCGCGCGTCCGCCCGCCCCTGGCCGGCATACCCTGCTCTTCCTGCCCTGCACTGCCATCCTCCCCAGAAGCAACCCCTCCAGGATACCACCCTGCCACCCTGCCGACCACATGTACGGGGTTACGAGTACTCGTACGATGAGTTTTCGTGCGAGCAGACTTGAACAAAGGGGCGGGGCGGCCTGGGATCGAAGGGGGTAGGGGAGGGGTCGGAAAAGACATCAACCCCTGGCTTATTTTAGTCCCGAACCCTATCTGCCCTGATTCTCCCCAGGAAAGAGTGGCAGAACGGACCGAGACCTCGACTAGAGGGCGGCGCTGCGAGACATTTTACCACCCACGGCTCTGGCAACACCGGCGCCGACAAAGACAAAATTCTGGGTCGGCCCAACGTTGCGCGCCCACCAAGACAGACAGCAGGCCCAGCGTTCCGGTTCCAGAACCCCCCGGCTCCACGGCGCAGACCAGGGGGGCCAAGGGGGACATATGGGAGGAGACCAACAGCATCCTGGCCGACATGGGTTCTGGGTCGCCTGAGCTGGCTACAGGTGATCAATGAACCATGCTGTCTGTCGCCGCACCCGGCCTGCGCCAGGCCTCCTTGTCACGCTCCGGTGCGCGCCGTGTCGGTGCCTTGCGTGTGTGCGTGCCTGCCAGGGAGCCTGCGGCGTTAGCCTGCTCCTGCTGCTCAACTCCAGGGCAGTTGGCACGAGAGCTAACCAACGGCCTGCTCATCCTGGCTGACGCAACGGGGCTCTGGTGGGTGGTGATCGACAGCTGACGGCGCTTTTTAGGGCGGATCCGACGAACACCTCTACTTGTAAAACCCTAGCTGCGGGTGTGAAAGCGGCGCCCTGCCACGCTTGCCTGCCTCACAGTCCCACCGGCAGCCGCACCCCTGAGCCACGCATTGTCGGAGCCGGTCGCGTGGTGCCGCGTGGGCTGCGAAGGCGCGCCACGGATGCTGACGGCCCAGCCGGCGAGTGCAAGGGCGGGTCCGCCGAGGACTTTTTAGCGGTCGGCCGGTCTTGAATCGACTTGCAGGACTGGCCAAGGAGGCATACGAGTACTCGTACGAGTGCTCGTCGTGCACGTTGGACAAGATACGGTCATCGCAAGCGGGTATGCCAAATGGACTGGGCAGAGCAGAAAGAAGCCGAGCGAGGCGGCTCGAAGTCTGCCAGTCTGGCCTGCCAGCCCGTTGCATCCCTCTCACGCGGAGTCGCCCTCATTGGGTGACGAGGGTCGTCTCTGGGAGGCCGCATCATCCCAAGGCGCCGGTAGCCGGCTCCAATCGGGCGAGCTGTGCGGGCCTGGCTGAGACATGGCAGCGTCGTTTTTCTTCTTTTGGTTTGCCTTGGAGCATCGATCGCGACGGTGCGATGACGACGGCCGTAACAACGAAAGCCTTTGAGCACAAGAAGCATCAAAAGCGGGTGCTTGGCGATACGCGTACGAGACTACGTGGGCGTGTGTGTGTAAGTAAGAGGAGGCTCGCGTGTCAAGCCATCGAGAGCTGTTGCCGTGCTTCAACAAAACTAGCACGACGGCGCGCGATCTAATGAGGCTCAATCTCACAAAAGCGATCATGTTATGCTCGAGATGAAATGATAGATGAACTCAGAAGCCCAAGATTGGGTTGGACTCGTGTCATCGGCTGGTTCCGCTGGCCCATGCTCGTCCTTGGCGAGATTGAGATCCAGAAGCAACTACGACAAGCCGTTTTAATTCAGCACCACCGCTGACCAGTCAGATGACTCGCGACTCGAATGCTGGGCTGGCCACGTGGTATGGAAAAAGCAAGCCTCGCACCGCCCAGCCCTTTCCAAGTGCGCCCCGGGGCGCGACCCGACGCCACATGGCTGCTCTTCTCTGCTTCTTTCTTGAGCGGGCCGACAGGCATCAGAGCAACGAGCAAACAAGGAGGTCGGGCAAGCATGGGGCCCGTTGGCAGGCAAGCGGCAGGCTGGAAGGATGACGACGGTGCTGCAAGATCTGGCGGGATGGATTCGCAGGTGAGCCGCCAGGCCCAGCCGTCGGCCATTCCTCTCAGGGGTTTTGCGTGCTCGTAAGCACGCACTGGCCAGGATAACGCTCGAAGAGAGTGCCTTCGTCTTCGCGCAGGGCTGCCCGGCCGGCTTCCGGGGGTGGGGACAGCGACCGGGATTCCTACATCCGCGCAGCCGGCGTGCGAGTACACGACTGGATATTCTGCAAGTCGGCGATGGCGTATTGGAGATGGTGGGTCAGTGCCTCGGGCCATCAGATACCACATTCCCCGCCGGGATCGGTGCGCATTGCCCTGCTCGCCGTTGGTCTGCGAACTGACAAGCCTCCTCTCTATCTGGTTCTGGCAGCGACAGGACAGACAGCTCCCACCGGATAGAGAGAGAGAGAGAGAGAGAGAGAGAAAAGGAGGGGATAAGTTGCCTTGACTTGCAAAGCTCACCACAATGCTAGGTTACTCGGAGTGCCTTTGCTCCAGCGGCGCACGCCTTGCCTGCCCGCCTGCCTCGCTCGGGCCGTTCTGCAGAGCCTCGCGCTCCAGGCCGCTCGCTCATGCCCGCACATCACGTACCAGTACTCGTAAGCGCAGCTGTGACTGCTTACGACTACTGCCCACGGGGCTACCTGCTTCTGATCTTCTTCCTTTCTTTTCCTCTTTCTTTCTCTCTATGCGCCACACCGCGCATCCCGCATACAGCAGTCTGGTTCTCCACCAGGGCAAGGCGACGTTCCGCAAAAGGGGGAAGAGAAAGAAGAAGATGAAACGTCGGGGGAAGTGCTAATGTGCCGGCAGCAGTGGGAACTCCGTTCTCGTGTTGGGTGCAGCAGGGGAGTTGTTACGGAAGGGGCTTGGCGGGGACGTCTGATTCGGCGGGGAGGAAGCGGGGAAAGGGGACTTGGAAAACCGAGCGCGAGGTTTGGGCAGATCGTGGGATACGTGGTATTTCGCGGGAAGAGGGGCAAGATGGTGACGGGTAGTTTGGCTCGAAAAGCGGCGATGCTGCTGCTGCTGCTGCTGCTGCTGCTGGGATCCAAAGAAGAGGCTCACACCCACCGCTGCTGGTCTGTCCACATGGCTTGTTCTGTCGTATTGGAGGGGGATGGAGAGGAGGGGGAGGGCTTGTGCGCGAGGAGGTCTGTCCCTTGGTGTCCTGCATGCCTCAGCCAGCAGAGCGGCGCACTTTGATGCTCGAGCCCAGCCCGCTGGCTGATCGTCTCGTACTCTCGACAAAAGGTAGTGCTCCAGGATGGAGCGAGAAGAGAAATAGCAAAAAAAAAAAAAAAAAGGAAAAGAAAGGAAAGAGAGACAGAAGGACAGGCCAGCAACGATCAAGCCCCGTGTTGCGTCATCGTCTGGCCTCGGCAGCCCCTTTTCCCTTTTTCCGTTGCCCCCCCCCCCCCCCCCCCCCCTGCCCTCTGCTGGCACGAGAACGTGCCCTCTCTTGTCTCGGTCTCCCGTTCCGTGTCTCGGTCTCAGCCCCGGCCCGAGCTCCGGTCCCGGGTGGCGTGGGGCCGTCCCGTCCGTGTTGTCCAGCCACGGGCTGTGTGGCTCGGGATGGACCAGCCGCCAGGATAGCGACGTCAATTGCTGCGACCGCCTCACGATCTGTGCGTCGCGTCGCGGCGAGGAGAGAGAGAGAGAGAGAGAGAGAGAGAGAGAGAGAGAGAGAGAGAGAGAGAGAAAGAGAGAGAGAGAATGTGTGTGTGTGTGTGTGTGAGGATAGGGCAGGGCACCGTTCGAGTCCCGGCCGCCAGGTCTCTGGGCCCGTGGCCGTTGAAGAAGAAGAAGGCGACGGCAGACCTAGAGCGAGGTGAGGGGGCGTCTGGTCTCGGCGCGGCACAGCACGGCGTATTCCGTCTTCCGCAGATGCGGGTCATCTCACCGTGACACTCGGGTGGTTTCGCTGATCAGCAAGGTATTATTAAGAGCAACAGGGTCTGTCGGCCTGTAAGGACCAACCCCGCGGAAACTACATCTAGTTCTTTGCTATCGCGGCGGGCCTCAAAGACAGCCTGCGCTGAGCGCTCCAGAACGCCTTCCTATCTCTCGCACCCCTTTGTCTGCTATTCGGAAACTGATTGCGGCCGTCATCATCGTGTCTCATTAGGGAAAAAAAAACCTCCAAAGTAGGCTTCTGTCTCTCTTAAGGGCTGGAGCCTATGAGCCCCCCCTTGAAGAGCAGGCCACGGCGTCAGCGCTCATTCCGGGTAGTCGATCATGGTCACGACCCAGTCCTCCTCCTCCTCCTCTTCTTCCTTCTTTGTCTGCGCAGGCGCGTCTCCGCTCGGGTCCAGTGCTTCTCTCTCGTTGCTAGCCGCCGGGGGCTCATCGTCGTTCGGGACGCTCAACAAGCCGATAGTAACGGTAATAGGGCCCTCAGCCCCCTGGTGATTGCAGCGGAGGAAGCCCAGACCGGGCTCTGAGCCGGCGCTCTGACCATCGACGCTTGTAGCGGTGTCATGCTCATCGACACCCTGCCCGTTCTCGTCGCGACCACCAGCATCTCCGAGGTTCTCTTCTTCTCCGGCGTCGGCCAGATCCGCAGCCGCAGCCGCAGAGGCGGAGGCAGCTGCTGCAGGAGCGGAAGAGGTCAAGGCAGCAGAAGAACCAGACGACGCCGGAGCCGAGCAAGCAGACAGGGCGAGGTCCCGCCTCTCGTCGCACAGGAGGCGCACGGCCGCGGCGTCGTCGAGCGCGGCCCGGCGCGCGGCCATCGCCCGCTCCGCCGCCTCGGCCGCGCGCCGCTGGCGCTGGCGCTCCCTGCGCTCCCGCCGCTCGTGCTGCAGGAGCAGAGACAGCGACGGGGAAGAAGAAGATGAGAAGGAGGAGGAGGAGGGCGACGACGACGACGACGAGGTGGCGGTGGTGGTGAGGTTGGTGGACGAGGGACAAGAAGAGCGTCTGGCCCCGCCCTGGCCGTCACCGTCGCGGTTCCCGTTGTCGCCCTCGTCTCTGGTGCTAAAGGCGTCCACGCTGTCGTCGTCGTCGGCGTCGTAGCATCTGGTGTCGATGTGCGTGTCGTTGTGGCCTTGGTTGGTGTCCTTGTCGCCGTCGATGGCGGCGTCCATGTCCATATCCACATCCACACCCAAGTCCATGTCCATCTCGAGTGCGCTGCCACTGTCGCTGGTGGTGGTGGTGGTGGTGGTGGTGGTGCTCTCGATCATGGCGCCGTCGTGCCCGGGTATCAGGCGCATCAGCTCCTCCATGGTCTGCTCGGCGCGCGCAGCCGACGACAGCGAGGCGGCGGCGGGGACGGGAGAAGAGGGAGAGGGGGACGCAGCCTGGGCGCTCGAGGCGGCATCGTCATCATCGGTATTGGCCTCGGTCTCGCCCTTTCCACCTCCCTGCTGTGTCTCCTTCTTCTTCTTCTTATCCTCCTCCGCCTCACGCCCCCCAGGCGCATCTCGCCGTACTTGGCCGCCATGTTCTCCGCGACGGCGTTCTCGAGCTCCCGGTCGCGGTCGAGCCGCACGAGGTCCGCCCAGACGTCGCCGCCGCCGCCGCCGCCCTCGTCGGGGCAGGCGTACAACATGAGGCCTGTCTTTTCGGCCGCCGCCGAGGGGAAGCGCCGCCAGGAGTGACGACGATGACCATGATCATCACCGCCTCCGCCGCCGCCGTTCTCAAAGTCCCTGCCAGTGTTCCCGCTCTCGCCAGCAGCATCGTCACCACCACCACCACCGCCAGACGGTTTCTGCTGCTGCTGCTGTTGCTGCTGCCGCTTGACCCGTTCCCAGTGCGCGCCCCACGCCTCGCGGACGCGCCTCTCGCGCTCCCCGCGCAGCGCCCGCGTCACCGCGGCCGCGGCCACGGCGACCCGGCCGCGCAGCTCCAGGACGTCCTCGCCCTCGGCCGCGGCCTCGGCGCGCGGGACGTCGCTGGCCGTCATCATGGCGGCCGCCCGGGGCAGGCCGAAGGCGTTGTCGGGCAGCTGGTGGTGCGGCTCGTTCTGCTGTCCCCCCTGAGAGCCTCCCTGATGAGCCTGGGGCGGCAGCGCCAGCGTGGGCTCGTAGCGGTCGAACACGTTGCGGGGGCGGGCGATGTGCTCGCTGTCCCGGGGCGCGAGGACGTGGGCGCTGCTGCTGCGGTGGTGGTTCCCTCGGCTGGCGCGGGTGGTGGAGGTGCGGTTCTTGTTCGCGGGCTTGCCCTTGGGGTCCCCGCCTTTGTCGTTCTCGCCTTCATTCTTCTCGTCTTCGTCGTCGTCGTCGTCGTCGTCGTCGTCGTCGTCGTCGTCAACAACCAGCTCCCAAGGCGAGGGCAGAGGGGCGATGCCCGGGGCGTCGGGGCCCGGGAAGTAGGGGGCCGGGACGTCGAAGGGCGAGGTGGGCAGGGGAGGCAGGGCGTGGGTGCGGCGGGCCTGCTCGGCGGCCGAGATGCGGTCGATGGTGCCGATGGTGCCGCGGACCAGGTGGTGCGAGTGCGCCAGGTAGCGGCAGCGCAGATCGGCCGAGGGCTCGTCCTTGAGTCTGGACAGGAGGTCCTGAGGGGGAGAGGTGGGATAGTTAGTCAAGTTGGTTCTGCTGGGGAGAAATCGGAAAAAAAAAAGATGGCGGGACGTGATGGTTGGCTGTCCGGTGGGAATAGGGGGGCGAATAGGGGTAAGAGTGGAGGACAAGACGAAGACGAAATCAAGACAGCAGCCGAAACTCACCCCGATCCGCCCGGCACGGCGCGCCCACACGACGCAGAGGTGCTCGAGGATGACGGCCATGGCCTCGTGCTTGGGCTTGGCGATGCGCGCCGCCGCCGCAACCGCGCCGCCGCCGCCGTCGCCGCGCCCACGCCCGCGCAGCGACTCGGTGGTGCCCCAGAGGACGTCGCGGACGACGCCCTCGGGCAGCCGGCCCCGGTCGTCGCCCAGCTCGCGGTCCAGCAGGCGGTCCAGCAGCTGCTGCTCGCGCGCCTCGTCGTCCGGCGACTGCACCAGCGCCGGCGTCAGCACGTCCCCGAAGCCGTCCCGGCTGCTCGACAGCGACACGGTGCGCGGCTTCCCTTCCGGCTGCAGCTTCAGCTTCAGCCCCGGCGCTGGCTGGGGAGACTCGTCGTCGTTGTCCTGGTGCTGGTCTTCCTCCTGTTCCGTCCTCTGCCCGATCTCGAGATGGGAGGCAGGCTCGGCAGACTGCGGCGCTTCGGTCACATCAAGACCCGGTTCGGGCTGCGTGAGGTCGATGTAGGGCACAATCTCCGGGGCGCGCTCGGGCTCGTGCTCGGGCTTGGTCAGGTCCAGGTCCAGGTCGGGCGGGCGCCTGGAGCGCTTCATCTGGGACTCCCTTTTCTCCGCGCTCTTGTTGACACCCGTGGGACTCTGCCTCTGGTCATGGTTTTGCTTCTGCTGGTCGTCGTCGGCCTCGGGTTGCTGCTCTTCCTGGAGCTCTCTCAGGGCCAACTTCTGCGTCTGCTGCACTCGAGATTTCGGCGTCTCGTCCTTGGACTTTGCCTTCTCTCTAGACTCTTCAGTCGGTTTGAGCACTCTAGACTCAACACGGCGCGGGCTCACGCCTTCTTTGGCAATATCCCTTGGAGCCTCCTCACAAGGCTCAGACGCCTCCTCGAGCGGCTTGGACAGTCTCGGCTTGTGCTCGGGAGGCTTTGGCACCTCCTCGGTCGATTTCGGCCGTCTAGAACCTCTCTGACGCGGGGCCTCGCTCTCCAAAGGAGGAGCTCGAGTCTGCTCAAAAGAAGTCGGCACCTCCTCCATCGACCTTGACAGCCGGGGCGTCTGCTCATGCTCGTAATCGCGGTATCTCGGCGCCTCCTCCATCGATCTCGACAGCCGGGGATCGGCCGCGTGCGGGGCAGGCCATCGAAGCCAAGCGGCAGGTAGGGGGACACCGTCCCGAGGCGTCTGGGCGAGGGCCGGGGCCCGAACGCGGCGTACGGGCCCAGGCCGTTCTCCCACTCGTACTCGGCCCGCCGGTAGGATTCGAGGAAGTCCTGGCTCGTGAACAGGGGCGGTGCCGGCCACGGCGGGAGCGAAGGCGGCGGCAGTGACGGCGGCGGCGGCGGTGGTGGTGGTGGTGGCACTGCGTAGTGGCCGTTTCTCTGGAAGAAGGCATCCGGCGCCGCCGTCGTCGTCTGTTTCTGGGGGTGGTGAACGGCTCCTTGTGGTAGTAGCCCGGTTCGCCTCCGCGGTGCTGGCTCTGGACGAAGCATTCCCCCGCGGCATTCTGCTGCTGCTGGAGATGATGGTCCGCGGTCTTCTGCTTCTTCCGGGACACCGGCGGACTGTCCTCCTCCCGCTTGCGACGTCTTTCCTCCACGACTTCCACGCGCTCTCGGTGGCGGTCTCGCTTGGTGGTGGGACTGGGCTGGGCCAAGTCTTCGACTGCCTCTCTTTCCGACTTTCTCTTGCGAGTGGAACCTTGCTGGATCGAGGATTGGCGGCGTCTTTCTGGCTGTTCGTCTCTCTCTTCTTCCAGGACAGGCTTGGGCTGGGACGACGCTTGACGACGCTGAGGGGGTGGCTGTTCATCTTTCTCTCTCGCCAAAGAAGACCTGGACCGGGACAAGGATTGGCGGCGCTTGGATGGCTGCTCCTCTGGGTCGCTGTCAAGGGCAGGACTTGGCTGCAGCGAGTCTCGACGCGCTCTCCTCGGCTGTTCATCCTTTTCTCTCCTCAGAGCAAGACTCGCCTGAGTCAGGGTTTGACGACGTCTGGATGGCTGCTTCTCATCTTCATGCAGGGGGGATCTTGCCTGGGGCGAATCTCGACGAGCTCTCTTCGGCTGTTCGTCTATCTTTCTTCTCGGAGTGGGACTCTCCTGGGTCAAGGCCTGACGACGTCTGGACGAAGTCTCCTCCTGTTCTCTGTGCACAGCGGCGTCTGGCTGGTACGAATCTCGTCGGGATCGCGACGGCTGCTCGCCCCACTCCCTTCTCGGGGTCGGACTCTCCTGTGTCCAAGTCTGGCGGCGTCTGTGCGGCGCCTCTTGCGGCTCTCTTGTGTAGGGCTGTTCGTTCCACCTCCTCTGCGGGACCGGGCTGACCTGCTCCAGGTACCCACGGCGCGGGCGAAAGTCTGGCTCGTAGGCCGGACTGCTGCTCGGGTAGAACATGCGCGCGTCGTACGCAGGCGAGCTCGGATAGAGGGCTCGGGGGTCCACGAATGGGGGCGGGAAAGACAGCGAATGGTGCCCGTAGGGCGAACTCATGGCGAACGGGCTCACGAGAGCTGAAGCTCCTGGGTATGCCGGCGGTCCTGGGAACGAAGCGCTGGCCATAGGCGAGGGAGGAGGATAGAATGGCATCCCTGAAGGGGGCGGCGCGGGCAGAGTCCACGGGGTAGGCGTCAATACCTCTGGCCCGTACTGGCTGGCTGTCGGTTGACGGCCCGGAGATGGCGGCCTACTGCCGCTAGATGGCGGCATCCTGGGCGGAAACGGCGTACATACGGGTGAGGATGGGACAAGAGAAACAATGTCGAGAGTTGAATTCGGCGAAAAGTTCGAGGGCAGAGAGACACGAAGAATTTCGAGAATTGGAAGGAGATGTTGAGGTCAGATAGGTTGGTGGAAAGGAGGATGAAAACACCAGAAGGGGGGGGGGGGATGACCGTTGAGTTAAGGAGTCAGGTTGGTGTGTGTAACAAAGGCAGAGGGCGAAGAGCGTTGCTGGGCAGAAGTTAACTGAGCAGCGTTGCTGGGCCGAGGGCGGCAACCATTCTTGCACCTGTCCATCATGGCGCGATAACATTCACCATGTGCTAAAGCAGAACCATGGAGAGGGTGGACTAGCTGCGGGGTGCAGACTTTGCTAACAGCTGCTATTGAATGTTTGGACGTGATGCTGCCATCTGAGCTATCCCTTTGTAGGCTGTTCCCTGCTAAACTCCCAGACAGCCAACAGCATAACAGCTGGCAAAATGATGGGTAGCCATGACAAACCATCCTGTATAACTGGCCGATGACTGATTATTATGTGGATGCCATCAAGAACTGCCAGGAGTCTGTGAAGGCACTTTCAAAGAGGAACGGCCTTTGTTCAGGTCATAACAGCCCACCGAGAGAGACAAGACTCTGAAACAAGGTGCTAAATGGGCTTGGAAACAATGTGGCCTACAGACCAGGATACAAGAAGTCGGCCAGCAGCTGCGAATTGGCCGTCTTAAGTAGGAAATCGCCCCACGAAAGGTGAAGATAGCTAGAAGCATCACAGACACAGCATCAGCGCCTGAGCTCGGGAGGGCTCCGGGATGAAGCAACAAAGTTCAAGGAGTCGGAGCAGCCCGTAAACAACATCAAACACTATACCAGACGAGACGCGAGGCTTCGAAGATGACTACCTCGTCCATTTATCCATCCAGCCAGCCAGCCAGCCAGCCGGTCCGCTCCTCTTATGTCAGACACACGCACTCATCAACTTCCTCGACCTCTCCTCCTCATAGCTCACATCGCAGCTTGGCCATCTTTTCATCACGGCTTCACCACCTTCCCTGCCCCCTCTGCCTTGGCTCTCGCCTCGGCCTCCCCAACAAGCCCATCCCGCCACATCTCCAGCCCCCGAAGCAGCGACGCGCCGACCATGCCGCGCACGAGGTACGTGACGGGCCCGTGGAAAGTCTCCCAGCAGCGGTAGTCCGTCCTGGATCCCTCGTCGCCGCCGTCGCCGCCGCCGCCCGCAGACAGGAACTCCTGCACCCGCTCCGCGCGCAGGTACCACGGGTCCCCGGCCGAGCGCCACGCGACCCTCAGCCCGGCCCTGTAGCCGCCGCCGCCGTCCCGGCAGCGCTCCACGAACGCCTCGAGCGCGCTGACGACCATCTCGCTCCTGTTGACCGCCGGCCCGGCCAGCAGCCCTCCCCCGCCCTTCTGGTCGCTGCGGGCCGCCGCCATGTGCACCTCGAGCTCGAACTCCGTCCCGAGGCGGAGGAGCCGCGCGCCCTCCCCTCCCCCCTCTCAGTCTCCCCGCCCCCTTCCCTCAGCCGCCCCAGCCAGCCGCGCACCTCGCCCTCCATCTCGCCCGCCCGGCGCTCCGCCGCTCTCTTCGAGCTCCCCTCCTCTTCTCCTTCTCCTTCCACCTCCGCCCCTGCCTCATCTCGCCCGCCCCCGGCGGCCCCGACCTCGACACCCGCCGCATCCCCGGCCCCTCCGGCCCCGCGCACCTCGCACCCCGGGACCCATCGGTTCCACCTGCCCCACCCGGGGGCGTCCAGCAGCAGCGCGAGCATCAGCGCCGGCGGCGCGGCCACCCCGCTCGCGGCGTACGAGATCGACGCCGTCCCGCCCGCGCCGTACGTTGGTGTGGGCAGCACGGCGGAGGCCAGCCAGGTCGGGGCCTGGGACCGGGGGATGGTGGGGCCCGCGGCCGCCACCAAGGAGGCCGAGGAGGACGTCGAGCTGTTTGGCATTGCTGTGGTGGTGGTGGTGGTGGTGGTAGAACAGAAAACTTCCAGTCTTGTGCTTATTTTGATCTTTGGGGGGTTTGATTTATTTATTTATTTTCCCGTTTTGGGGATGATGAATGGCGCGTGGAGGAGCTGTATTTCCGGAACTGGTCGCAAGGTTGGATGTGCTCACGCAGAGGACGTGGTGGGCAAGGGGACGTTTGGTTCGGTGTAGTCGGCGTAAACGGTGCCTGTCGCCTCTGAAGAACAAACCGGCTGCGCGCGGAAAGTAACTGAAATGATGCCGATTGAGCAGTTCGGGTCAATTTGGTGGGAAGTGGGAGTTGTAAAGTCAGAAGGTGCTGGGATGCCGGGGCTGCACGTGATTGATGGTCATTGCGACGCTGTCGCGGCTTACATAATACAGTCGCTTCGTCACCACCTCCCGCTGCAGCACGCCTTTGAGCCACGACCATCCCAACGCCTCCTGACCAATTTCGATCCGAGAACTTTTCTCCAAGAGGTATCGGGTCCGGGGATATCATGACCCTATTCAGCGTCCCATCAACCGCGAAAAATACAGCTGCTTCTGCCAAGCTAAGTGCCCATAGTCAACCACCACTCATGCATAAAACACCCTGGACATGATGGCAAAGGCGTTCACAAACGGATAGGCTCGACACCGGGGCCGAATCAATGCAATCGTTTGTGTCTATGTGAATTGTCTTTAAAAAATCTTATGCCAAAATTGCACGGCTGCTGATTGAGTAGCCTGATGCGCCTGTTCTCCCAACCTGGACGCCTCAAAAACACCCCCCATGAACGGCGCCCATCGCCAGCTGGATAGGCCTGAATATCTGCCGCGGGCGCCTGTCCAGCCACTTCAAGCAAATAAGACTGCAATGCTCATGCAGATGATCAAATAGGGCAGAATGATCGCTTCGTAGACGCCTGTATCGCTGGCTCGTCAATGCTCCGTGGCCCTTCATGTTCGATATGAGGACAAAGAGAAAAATGCTGGTAGGTCAAAATATTAGTGTCCGGAGGCAGCCCCAACCATGATGAGCGTCAGGCACACCACCATGACGCAAAAACCATAGATGGCCAGAGCCCCCGCTGCTCGCCGCAGGTGCTTCTCGCTCAGATGCTCCATGTTCCACCGCCATTTCATTCGCGGCCGCCATGACGAGCGTGCGCCCCGACTCTGTGTGCTGGCAGCGCTGCCAATGCTTCGAAGGCTACCGGTGCTGGCGCCCAGGAGCCCCTCTCCATCTTCGTCTTCTGACCCGGACGCTAGGGGCGCTGTCGCATCGTCGTCCTCCTTGGCTAAGCGCTGTTGGTGTGCCGAGTCGGGGTGCGAGATTTTCCAGTAGAAAAGCCCAGGCAGGATGAAGCTGATGCTCGTGCTGCCAATGCTGCCAACCACAGCTAGAACGCTCTCAAGAGACGACACAGTCAGGGCCACAAAGTAGACCAGGATCAGAATGACTGACGTCAACCACGCGAAGACCTGGTCGGACATGTCCACAGGCCCGTGATCGCCACGCGCTTGAGCCGTGGGCAGCAGAGACCCTGGCGAACCAGTGCGACCTTGGAAGCGTGAAACCGGCGCCGGTCGCCAACTCAAGACCGCGTAAATGGATCCACGGCAGGGATGAACTTGAAGCGGAATGCTGAAAGTGACCAGGATGACGATGGCAGCCTTGGCAATGGTGGAAGCCACCGAGGGGGCATCTTGCGGCATGTTAGCATCGGCTCTGACTAGCTCTGCGCTTGCGCTTTGTGCTCACGCGGATAGAGAGTACGTACACTGCCCGACAATGTTGCTTGAAATATCATTACCGAACGTCAAGTAACCAGTGATGGCCACGAGAACATAGACGCTGGCCGCCGAACCAATGCTCGTGGACACGACGCCCATGACGCTGCAACTCAAAGTCAGTACAAGGTCCCGGACATCACGCAATACACGACATACCTCGACGGAGAGTTGTCTTGGAGCTCGTTAAGCACAGAAAACATGTTCTGGTGGCAGGTATAGGCAAAGACCACAACGGGAAGCGAGGACAGTGCCTCAATAGGACCGCCCCAGGTGAGATAGCGGATGTTCTCACGGGGTGCAAGCGAGTCGGAGGCAAAGTGGTAGACCACAATGATGATCAGATAGCCAATGGCGACGAGGGCGATCAAGCTGGTGTACTTGAGCGAATCAAGGCGGCGCAGGAAGGCCAGAGGCAGGACCACCAGCATAAAGACGGTGACCCAGAAATCGCGATTCATGAGGTAGGGTATCTCGCTGGCGGACGAGTCAAACCCCTGGACAACGCCAGGCATGAGGTCGCCAATGATGATGAGGTAGGAGACGGCAACACCGAAGCATTTGATGGCAATGGCGGCTTCGAAAATGACGGCAGCGTTGGGCCATGTCATCTGGGAGACGGCGCCGAAGGAGGCGGAGCCGCGATCGAGATAGCGGGCACATCGGGACTGGAGATAGAGACCAAAAGCCGAGGTGAAGGCTGACCACACGATGACAATGGTGCCGAAGAGGACGCCAAAGTGGGAAAGGGCCGAGGGCATGGCGAGGGTGCCGGCGCCGAGAACTGGGAGGGGTCAGTTTGTGCAGCGTTCATCGGGGGCGTGCTGGAAGGCGGGCGTACTGGTGTTGAGCAGGTTGACGACGCTGCTCAGGGTGGTGGCCTGGCCGCCCATGCCGGCGTCCTTCTGGTGGACGCGGCCTCGGCGGCTCCTGTGGCCGTGGCTGTGAGCCATGTCAGCGGTGTTGCATGCACTGCGGCAGAGTGAGGGCTACCTATTCATGACGCCGGGTGTGTGGCTTGCCGAGGGAGAAGCACGGCCATGGGAGATGGTCGAGTAATTGGGCATAACACGCGGGGAAGGCGATCGCCTGTATCCTCGAGGGGTGGCTTGGAGTCGCGATAGGAACTGTAAAAACGGCGCGGCCGGTGTCGGACGGGCGATTGCGGTGCCGCGAGTCGCAGGTCGCTTAACGTCGGCGGCGGGCGGCTTGCTGCTTGCTGGTTGTGTCTCGACCGTGACCTCTCAGGGCGAGGGCGAGAGGAACGGGGTAAATATGCAGTCTTGTGATGGAGTAGGAGGTCGAGTTGGCGAGTTGGACACAGAGAGAGAGGGATATCGAAATTGGGCAGACGTGATGTGGTGGTGTGGTTGGTGCTGGGCCGAGAAAGAGGCTGAGTCGTGTGCCGCCTTGCCGTGCAGACAGGCGGCGGTAGCAGACGAAGCTGACGGGCTCCACCACTTAATGGCGTCAACCCGGGCGGTGGTTGTGTTTGTACGTAAAGGCAATGGTGGACGCGGTGTCGCTGTGTCTTGGCCCGGGGCGCTTTGTCTTGGCCGGCGGTGGAATGGAACGGCAACCCTGGAGCCGAGCTGGAATGACGGCAAGGGCTAATTAGACGCTGCGGGCGCGGCGGTGTCGGGCGCCGAACGGGCGGTCAGGCGGCGTGCTCTGACAAGCTGGAAGCTATCGCGGGGCTCCAGAATGAGCAGATGGGAGAAATGGCGGCGGCGAGTGCGGGATAAGGCGAGTCGAAGGTTGGGCTGAGAGGGCACGTCGGAGGCGAGGATTGGGAAGAGGTTGACGAGCCAAGATGGGGAGGATGACGGCGTCCTGCGGAGGCGTGCGTGGGTACGGTGGGGATACTTGCTGTGGGCAACATGAACACGTAGCGACGTGCGGGTTAGGGGGCCGAATTGATTGCGGTACTTCAGACAGGGTCTAAACATGGGCTGAGGTATCGTATCCCGCAAATGTAATAATGAATACTAGGAAGAAGCATGGGTGATGTGCAAGTAGCGCCAAAGTACTCTTCTGGTGTAAGTCAAGGCTGACAACGTCAAGTCATGCGCACCCCATCTGGGATCGCATCACACATTCAGGTAGAATGGACACGCGCATGTAGTATTGCCACAGAGTGAAGCAATGTGCGTAGTGCGCAGTATGTCTGTCGTCACCCACTTTAAGTAAGCAACTGACTCGCTTATTGCGGTTAAATGGCCGCATAGAGTACACTGGGAGAGAAGCACATGATGGCGAATTTGCGGTGATGGCCCTGACCTCATTTCGCATCGCAGCGTCCATTTCCCCTTCGGTCGCCAGAATGCCGAAGTCTGCAGGCGGCTGCTCGGGACGATTGTGCTGGCGCATCCATCGCCTCTGCCTCTGCTCGTCTGCCTGTCTGCCTGCGACTCTGCGCGCGCATTGTCTCCCCCCTCTCGGCCACCATCCCGAAAGAGGCGGGCTGGGTGCTGCCGACGAGAACGGCGTCTAACCGTCGCTGGTTATTTAAAGACCACGGTTGTGGACGGGTGCACGGGCAGAGCTTCTACCTGGTCAGTACGCGGATCAGGTCCCGCGAGACTCGTAGTCCCCGGGCCTTGTCAGCGGCCGACGCAAATCTCCGCAGATAGCCGGGCTCTTCTCCGCGCTCCCAGGCGCCCGACTCCCACCGCTTCAGGCACCTGGAAGTAGCCATGCCCGTTGGTGGGCTGGGGTGGCAGTAGATCCCAAGTACCTCGCACGAGAGGGGCGATGGAACCCCAGATCCGGCCTAGCCCTACGTCCTTCAGCCTTGGCAGCTTCAACCTTCCACTCACCTCGTATCGTCGTACGAGCAATCGCTCTCCGTAAGAGTCGCCCCACTCGTTGGAACTCAGAGGGTATCGACAGGTGAAGCTCGAGAGCTCCCTCCATCACCGCCTCAACCTCGCGCTTGATTCCGACTTCACCTCGCCAGACACTGCCGCCGTCATGGACGTCGCCCCCGCTCCGGAGAACGCTCCCGAAGCGCCTCCCCAGCCCGCTTCCACCCTCGACGAAACCTCCCTCTCCACCATGGCCCTGCTCGAGTCCCGCCTCCTGCGCCTGGAGCACCTCCTCCACGGCGCCGCCCCTCCGTCCTCCTCGCCGCCTGCCGACCCGCCCCCGCCCTCTACAGTCCGCAGCGTCCAGGACCTCCAGAACCGACTGTCTTCGCTGGTACAGAAGACACGCGTTTACGGCGAAATCCTGACCATCTGTGCGACCACCACATCTCTTGCCCCTCCCGCATCCCGCTGACCTCCCTACCAGACAAGGCACACCCAGACCTCTTCCCCAGCAACACGGTCTCCTCCGCCACCGCCGCCGTGCCCCCCTCAACCCTCCCCACCGACGCCCTCCGCGCCATGGTCCTGGCTTCGGCCTCGGCCTACCCGGCCACCGCCTCCGCCCTGACCGCCGTGCTGCACGACACCCCCGTCCCCGAGCCCCACCAGAGCGCCGCCCTCGCCGCCCTCCTGCCCCGCATGCGCGCCGCCCAGGCCGTCCAGGCCGCCCAGGCCGCTGAGGTCGCCGCCCTGCGCGTCCGCAGCGAGCGCCTCGTCGCCGCCTGGCACGAGCGCGGCGTCGTCGGCGCCTCGCAGGCCGTCGCCTCCACCGAGACCCGCGTCGCCGCCGTCGACAAGGCCATCCGCCGTCGCGAGAGAGCCATGGACGAGGTCTGAAAGCCGAAAGCCCGGCGGCTCGAAATCCACAGTTTCTCAGCAGCAACCACCTTCCGGGCATTCGCGCACTTGGGCAACGAACGGCTGTCGGCCTGGCTTTGTGTCTATTGCCCAAGCTCCACGAGAGCTGGAGTGGACGCAACGGGGTGCTCTGGCAGAACTTGCAGGAGTTTGAGACAGATCTTGTCTGCGAGTGTCAGGAGACAATTACCTGCCATGACGTCCTGGCGTCATGCTGCAAAAGGCCGGCGGGCTCTGCGACAGCGATAAAAGCTTCCGCGCCGAGGCCCCCTACTCTTTTTTTTGACGCGCATCAGAATTCGCAGCTCGCCCCGAACAGTTTCTTCCCGCTGGAGAGGAGTAGCACAAACTCCTGCCGCCAGATGGCAATGGTACGCCATGTCGGCGGCTGCTCTTCAGTATGGTGAAAGCCCCTTCATGACTCGAACGTCGAGACGGTTATGGTCCAGAGAGTTTGGATAGCCATTTGCCGTAAATCAGGCAGCGTTGCTCTCGAATCTCGAAGGCCTTGGCTCCATGGCTTCAGGTAGGCTGTCGTTCGGGAGCGCCTCCGCGAAGCGCACCAAGTGCACCATCAGCTGTACGCGACACAGTCACCGGGGGAAAGCAGGGGTGATGGGAATAGCGGGCGCAAAAGCACGCAGACCACCAGGACAGACGACTGATGTGCGGGCGCACATTATTCTAGTCTCGACTGTAAATATACTTGCCACAACTGCTATCTACTGACCGAAGAAGAGGGCGAAAGACCCTGAACCGTGTCCAACACAACCATCTTATTGATACGCGAGACCTATATCATGACTCGGGAAGTCGCCGTCATTGTCTGCTTTCAATACTTGTTTCCGTCCGTGAAGGGCATGGACCCAGTCAGAGCAGCTGCGCGTACACTTGGCCTCGTCTTGGATATGTCATCTTGTAAATTCATCTTACCCGTTCTGCTCTTCAGACGGGGTGCCTGGCAGGCCTAGGTTCTTCCACCATATCTTCTTCGTCTATCTACCCAAGGGCCACGTTGAATGGCTTGCCCGATGTACTCCTGTATGTTAAAACCCCAAAAATGCCATATGCCGAACCAATCGGAACCAGATGCTGGAATATCAAAAGAAACAGAGACTGTAGATGAAGACAGTCAACTGACGGAACCACACTCAGGTCTCGCAGTACTCGCTTTCCTGCTGAGACTGGCACTATGCTTTTACTTTGCGATTTATTGCTCGCCAGTCGTGTCCTCCACAGGAGGGCACGTGCAGAACAGGTTCAGGTCGCCGTAGGCTGTGAAAAGGGTTAGTATGAGGCGCGAAGAAGAATGCGTCAGCCGGGCGGACTTACTGTCGTTGATACGAGCAACGCTGGGCCAGAACTTCTTCTCCTTCAGCCAGGCCAGAGGATAGGCGGCCTTCTCCCGCGAGTAGCTGCGGTTCCAGGCCCCTTCATCACCCATGACAATGTCTTCCATCGGGTGAGGGGCAAGCTTGAGCACATTGCCTTCACGAGGGGCACGGCCATCCTCAATCTCGCGGATCTCCTCACGGATCGACACGAGAGCATCGACAAAGCGGTCGAGCTCCTGCTTGCTCTCGCTCTCAGTCGGCTCAATCATCAGCGTGTTGGTGACGGGCCAGCTCATAGTGGGACTGTGGAATCCGTAATCTTGGAGTCGCTTGGCAATGTCGATGGCCTCGATGCCCGCGGTCTTGCTGAAGCCGCGGACGTCAAGGATGAATTCGTGAGCACAGCGACCGGCCTGGTTGGTGTAGAGGATAGGGTAGTGCTCCTTAAGACGTGACATCAGGTAGTTGGCGTTCAACAAGGTGATCCTGGTGGCTTGTTTGAGACCCTCGTTGCCTGGGGAAGATTAGCATATGATCATACCGAAGCTGGCCCGACGAAACCTACCCATCATCGTGTTGTACGCCCAACTGATCAGGTTAATGCTGGCGCTGCCGAATTTGGCACTGCTGACTGGCGTGTTCTTCTCGGGGCTCCAGGCGGAGTCAGCAGGGTTATTGGAGTCGAGGTTCTGGTAGCCGGCTCGCGAGGGAAGGTGAGGCACGAGCTTGCTCTTGACGCAGATTGGGCCTACTCCAGGGCCACCACCTCCATGAGGGATGCAGAAGGTCTTGTGAAGGTTGAGGTGGCAGACGTCAGCGCCAATGTCGCCTGGGGAGCAAAGCCCGATCTGCGCGTTCATGTTGGCACCGTCCATGTACACTAGACCACCGTGGTCGTGAACGATTTGGCAAACTTCGCGAATACCAGGCTCAAAGACGCCGAAAGTGCTCGGGTAAGTGACCATGATAGCAGCAAGCTCGGCGCGGTGCTTCTCGCACTTGGCGCGGAGGTCCTCGATGTCAAGGTTGCCCGTTTTGAGGTCGCATTTGACGGGGACGACGCGCATGCCGGCCATGGCGGCAGACGCCGGGTTGGTGCCGTGAGCAGAAACGGGGATCAGGCAGATGTCGCGCTTCTGGCCAGGCTCGTCCCGCGCCTCGTGCCATTTCTTGATGGCGCGCAGGCCGGCGAACTCGCCCTGAGCCCCGGAGTTGGGCTGCAGGGAGGTGGCATGCATGCCTGTGATCTGCATCAGCTGGCGAGAGAACCAGCGCAGAAGTTTCCCATATCCCTTGGCGTGCTCCTCGGGCGCAAAGGGGTGCATGTTGGAGAATCCCGGGCGGCTGATCAGAGACATTTCGGTGGTGCCGTTAAGCTTCATGGTGCAAGAGCCCAAAGGAATCATGGAGTGAACCAGAGACAGGTCCTTCGACTGAAGGTGGTAAATGTAGCGCAGTATTTCCGTCTCGGAATGGTGCGTGTTGAAGACCGGGTGCGTCAAGAATTCCGAAGTTCGGCGGAATTCGGCGGGGATGGTGGACTCGAAAGGCGCAGCATGCTTCTCAAGAAGACGGCCCAGGATGGCCGACACGCTCTCGACTGATTTGGGAGCTTTGAGTTTGCCGACCTTGAACTCGTCGCTAGTTTTCCAATCCCATTGCAATTTCTGCAGGCAATTGATGGTGTCCGACAAGTGGCGGCGTCGCGTAGCCTCACTGACCGACAGGCCAATTTTGGTCATACCGATGCGACGAACTTCAATTCCCTTGGACCGCAGGGCTTTTCTGAATCTGTCCGAGTTGGCCTTGACCTTGAAATCAATAACGACGGTATCGAAGAGGACGCCAGACTTGGAATGGTTGTCCAGCTCAACTTCGAATCCCATCTCCTCCGCGGCAGACTGAATGACACGAGCGCCACGGACGATGCGCCTGGCGATCTCGCGCAAGCCCTCAGGCCCGTGATAGATGGCGTAGAGGGCGCTCATGTTGGCCAGCAAGGCCTGCGAGGTGCAAACGTTGCTGGTCGCCTTCTCACGACGAATGTGCTGCTCGCGTGTCTGCAATGCCAGTCGGTAGGCACGGTTGCCAAGACGGTCCTTGGACATGCCGACAAGGCGGCCAGGGATCTTGCGCTTGAGGCGGTCCGCAACGGAGAAGAAGGCGGCATGGGGGCCGCCGAAGCCCAGGGGAATGCCAAAGCGCTGCGCGGTTCCGAAAGCGATATCGGCGCCGAACTCTCCCGGTGGCTTCAACAAGGTCAAAGCCATCAGATCGGTGGCGACGGAGAAGAGGACGCCGCTCTTGCGGGTGAGCTCGGAAATTTGCTCAAAGCTGTGGACGTGACCGAAGGTGTCAGGGTACTGGCCCATGATACCGACCAAATCGTCGCCGAGGGACTCCACCTTGTCGATGAGACCTTGGCCATCGTTCATGTCGAAACGTTCGATGTTGATGCCAAAACCTTCGGCGCGACCATGCAGAACTTTGATGGTCTGGGGGTGCACCCCCAGGGCAACGAGAAAAGTGCGACCGGGCCGCTCCTGGCGAGAGCGCGGCAGCATGTTGAGAGACATGGTCATGGCCTCAGCGGCGGCGGTACCCTCGTCGAGGAGCGAGGCATTGGACATGGGCAGGCCGGTCAGATCGGAGCAGATGGTCTGGAAGTTGAGCAGCGACTCGAGACGACCCTGGCTGATCTCGGGTTGGTAAGGGGTGTAGCTGGTGTACCAAGCCGGGTTTTCGAGCACATTGCGCTGGATGACGGCCGGAGTGATGGAGGGATGATAGCCCTGGCCGATCATGCTCTCGAGGGGCTTGTTGGTCTTTTCGTACTCATCGGCCTCTCTGAGCATCTCGGACTCGCTCAGAGGGTATTTCTTGGGATTGGTCGACAAGCCGCCTTCGGGCCCGTTGGCGCCGGGCGTGTCGGCCATGCGCATCTCATGTTGGTCGCCGAGGCGGATGTCGGAGGGAATCACCTCATTGACGAAATCGTCGAGAGATTGGACCGGGGGGTCGAGGGCATGCAACATCTGTTGAGTCTCGTTGTCATCGGGCCAATGTGTCGGCGAGCGAAGGTGTCGATGGCGCGGTAGGTCAGGTTGGGATCTTTCGCAGCATCAATCTCGTCGCCGGACCCTTCAGTGAACCTGTTGGGTTGCGTCCTGAAGCGAGCAATGGCCACGCAACGAACCGGAACCAGGGCGGCCGGGGAGGGCTTGAGCTGGCGGGGCGGGACGCGGACGCGCGCTGACAACTGGCCCAGCCGACGAACGGCGGGTCCCGCGAGGCCAACCATGCTGGTCGGTGGCTCTGCCTGGCTGAGGCGAGGCGGCGCCTGGAGAGTCGACAAGCAGCCCGGTGCAGGGGGGAGGGTGAACGGAGAGGCAGGCCACCGGGGGGCGGCGGGACTGGGAGAAGAAGATCACAAGCGGGAGTGATGTGTACAGGTGTGCGACAGAGGGTCAAGGAGTGAGGGAGGGAGGCTTCAGGAGAGGAGGAGGAGGAAGAGATTGGGAAGGGTGAGGGAGGAGGGGAGAAGCAATCAAGGCGGTAAGCACGTAGGAAGCAGATAAGAAAAAAAAGATGGTATTTCGGAATCAGGCCAGGCCCATTGGGATGGAGTGGGAGTCGGGAGCGCAACCGGAGCGCCGAGGGGCAGGCGCACGCAGGGAAGGGGCGAATTGGCCGTGAATTTTTCTGGACCGGGCGCATTGGCGGCGGCGGATCGACCGCCCTGGGCGATAAAGATAAAGAAGGGGGCCGTACCTTCAGGGCCCGTCCGAGCTGGGCGCTCTAAGTTGTTAGCGACAGCGACTGCCCGACTGCCTAAAGGGGCAGAGGTCTTCTTCTCGACTGGTCAGATCTGCCTTGGACAGTGGTGCGCCCGGGCGGAGGTACACATGTTCGACTACCTCTCGTGCCCACGTGTCCGGCGACGGCACCACATTCTGAGCAGTACCGAAGCACGCTTAGGTACTTACCTTAGGTACCTACGGTAGCAAGTGAAGGCCTTGGTCACCTTGGAGGCCGTTCGCCCGGCCAGCCCCAACGCTGCCCGCCAACGGCTACTCTGCGTGGGCGTGCAGACCCGAGTTCGAGGCTGAGATCGGAAAGCTGAATGCACGACCGCCCCAAGCGCTCGCATGGCTTGGATATACCGCCGAAAACCACCAGCAGTGTTCAATCCAATGCCGCCGCCTATCCCGGACCAGATCCATTACTGCTACATTATAAACCGGTTCGCTGCTCGCTTCTCGCCGCACCAAACCAACACCGAGGGGACGCCCACCGTCATGTGTCATGTGGTGGCGCGACAATTCCTTGTACGTAAAATGAGGATAATGGGCGGGCGGCGTCGGGTGACGGGGCTCACTCCACCCCAACCCCGACTTGTCCCCATGGGCGACAATGCAGTGTCACTTTTGACGTGAACGCAGAGGGGCGCTTAGCGGCGGCGGCGGCGGCGGTATGTCGGGTGCACCGCGGCTGGGCCATGGAAAGCAGCAATACTCGTACGCCAGGGCAGATGCAGGCGAGGCAGTTGGGACTATAGCAATCACATAATTGGTAGACGAAGAAGAAGGTAGATAGTTCATTACTCGCATCCATGCTTTGGCCCTCTCTCTTTCGTTGGTCTATGACGGCCTCGAAACAAAAGATCTGCTACCTACCGTAAGTTAGTTGCTAGCTCGGCTTGGGTCCCAGGCATGCTAGCCCCGGCGCCTTGCCTACCGGCACAATGACCGCCTGATGAGTGATGATTGTCCAACCCCTGCGGAAAGGGAGCCGCTCTTGGACAAGCGGGCAGTGGGCATCTACCCGTAACGCAGCCAAGGGGTCCGGGTGGGGGAATCGCAAGCACGGATACGCAGCCGAGTCACAAGCCCGACCCGGGAGAGGCTCAGGCAGCCCTCATTCTTCCGATCGTCTCGGCCCAGCCCGGCTACTCGCTCGTGGCCAGGATGAGACCCTTACATGTAGCACATCAGCTTTCTTGCCAGGTCGCTGTGTTCCCCGCTCTGCACAATAGGCACTCCTAGCATGTTACCTTCATGACGGAAATGGCAGCTTCTCCCCTCCTTGAAGCCACATAGACCAGGGCAATGGCCAGTTGGTTCTGCCATCTTTGCAGGGTCTCCGGCGGGTCGGTCAGGGGTGGGCCAGAGGAACGGGGCACAAGCCGTATCTTATCATATCAGAGACCCTTTCGGCCAGGGTCCACTCTACGATAACAGACTTGCTCTTCCGAAGCTGATGACTACTCGTATCAAAGACGCCGGCGGGGTTCACACAGCTTCAGGCCCTGGCGTCGTCCAGCGTATAAAGGTGTTTATCTTTGTTAACTTTCTTTCGAGTACTCCCTATACCCAACAGCTAGGAATTCCAGCGATACCGGCGGGGCTAGCAACAAATGCCTGTGGAGTTCTCGTACTCGTATGAGTGCTCATACTCGTACGTCTCTACGGTCGATTTAGCATGACACAGGTCGCTTCAGCACCCGTGAAGTGTGGAAGCACGTGAAGGGCGATGCTGGGAGGTACCAAGGTACCTGCGACGCAGCAGCTGCAGCTGGGCAGCAGGGGCCGCCGACGCGAAGAAAAATTCTAGCGAGTCCAAACGCGGATCAACCTGCACGGGTCTCGTCATACGCAGAGTACAGCCAAGGAGGTACTCGTACACCCAAGCTGGTGAGGTAGCCGTCGTCACCATCTCAACACCATCACCAAACGACACCACCCCCAACCACAATCGCCCTGCAAAGTTATCAGCCTCGCGCTCCCGCCAACCTAACAATCAATCATGTTCGGCTGTGAGTCTCCCTCCCTGCTCCGATCTGGCCTGCACCCCGTCCGCACACATACCTGCACAGGCACAACGCCACGGCCTACCTCCTTGCATCCGCCCCGGCCAAAGCCACATACATTCCCGCAACCACTGCTGCCAGCGTGCGCCCACGCCTGTACCCCAGTCGCTGACATCTCCCGCAGTTCAACCCCGCAGCTCTCCAAGGAGGAGATCGCCCAGCTCGAGGCCGAGGCCAGCCTGTCCGTCAAGGGCTGGGTCGCCACCGCCGTCGTCCTGTACCTGTGTATGTCTATCACACCCACCCCTTTCTTGCTCTGTGCGCACGCGCGACGAAGCTAACCCGTTCCTCCGTCCCCGAGCAGCCCCCTTCGTCATCGACGCCGTCGGCAGCGTCTTCTAAACTAGCGATGGGCAGAGCAGCCCTCCAGACAGATTTCGACCTCAGCAGCCCCGGTGCCATTCCATCGTTCGCTAGTACATCGCCTATCGCTCGGGGCATATGCGCAGCTGAGAAGATGGACAGCCTGCGATCGAGGTATCCACGAAGATGACGGAACAGGCAAAAATGCGGAAAGAAACCTGAGTATCATCACCAACGCCAACGCCAACGCCAGCAAGCACGTTCCGAGGCGACCCACGCACGCAACAAACACGCATCAGAAGGGAAGATGCATATGCATCCGCTCGTGGTCTCTGTATCATGGGTGTACACAAGCGCCATGACATGGCCCCCATGTACTCAAGAGAGAATATTAGACTTGTAACGCTTCCATGTACTTCTACTATGAATTAAAGTAATACCCCCGAAAAGATTTATGTCGACTTGGTCTCATTGTCGCTGAGCTCAAGATTGCCCCTCGCGCTCTCGGTTATGTATGAAAGCGCGACGCATGCTGAGCAGACTTGGCGTCGCGAGCCAGCCGGAGGCATCGCAAGTCTCCATATAGTCACGATACAGTGCCACGTCCAGCCATCATTACTCGTATTGGGGCTTGTGTGCTCCCTCTGAAGAATCATGGACGTCCCCCTCATCGCAACATTCCGTTGAATCAAGAAATGACGCCAGAAATTTTCCAAAGCCCAGGGTACTCAAATGATGGAGGATGGTATCACATAGGAGCTATATAAAATAGCTAGCCGGTAGAGAACATTGACCCTTCATGCCCACCCTTCTGCTCGGCTGCTGCCATTACTCCAAAAGCCGGGAAAGCCATTCGCAACGCCCTCCCTGATCGTGGTAGGACAAGTGACCACGGCCAGGGAAATATCTCACTTCTTGGACGCTGGCGGATTCCTCTCTGCCTCCCACTCATCGTAGTCTTTCCTGATCGTCTCAACCTCACTCTTAAGCGTTTGGAGCTGTTTGTCGTAGTCCTCGAGGATCTGTAGTGATTTAACGTCAGCACTCCGTCCTGAATGGTGGTCATCACCGCCACGCTGATCCAGGGACTCACCTTCTTGGCCTTGCCCTCGGCTTCCTCTCCCAGCCCCTCCTGAGATTCAGCGCCTCGTCTGCTGATCTCGTTGCGCAAGCTGTCCGCGTACCCGCGGAGGAGGATGAGACGACTCCACAGCTCTTCCGTTCGAGCACTGAGCGCTGGGTCAGACAGTCCCCTGTCAAGGGTGTCAAGCTTTGTTTTGAGCTCGTCCTCTTCCTTATCCAAAGCGTAGCCGCGGTTGCGCAGGACCTGGACCTTGCTGGCGAGAGCAAGGCAGCGCTGACGCAAGACAGCGTGCTTCCTCCTAGCATTCAGGGCTCGAACGCTCGTCTGTAGATCATGCTGGGATAGAATCTGGTCGAGTTGTGCGTTGATCTGGTGTAGGGCCGAGTTGTACTGAGCGAGGATGTTGCGTTGCATAAGAACGCGCTCGGCGACAGCCTTGAAGCCTGTGGCGAGTGCAGGCATGTACCCGGGGGCAGGCTTGTCGTGAACAGCCTGCTCCCATTCGCGCGGGTCCTCGGCGGCCGAAGGTTGGTAAAAGGGGACGCGCGACTGGTCGACCTTGTTGTAAAAGTAGTACTTGAAGACGGTGTTGGGGTTGCTCGGGTTCCATTTGTTCCATACTCCTTCGATCTGTTCGGTGACTGGCTTTTGGTCTGCAGATGGATTAGTCAAGATTGTAGCCAGATAGAAACACAGAATGAAGCTTGCTTACTCTGGGCAGACTCGCGACCAGGCTCCCATATTAAACTTGCGCGCAGAGGCTGCGCCGCCTGGCTGGCACCAAGCAAGCTGGCTCCGGGCTGTTGTGCCTGCTGCTGCTGCTGTTGTTGTGGTTGCTGGGACTGGTTGAATAAGCCGCCGCCTCCTGTAGCGCCGGCATTGTTTCCAAAGGCAGAGGTCTGTGTCTGAGTTTGGTTCTGGGTTTGGTTGGATCCAAAAAGACCCGAGCCGCCTGTGTTGTTGTTGGTGTTCTGCGCGGTGGACTGACCAAAGAGGCCCCTCCCGTATTGTTCGCGTTGTTCGTGTTCGTTGTCGTAGACTGACCAAATAAGCCGCCACCGGCTGTATTATTTTGTGTCTGCGTCGTCGACTGGCCAAAGGGGGACGGGCTGGTGGTTGTGGTCGCGCCGAACGTGTTCTGGGGCTTGGCCCCGAGGGACGCGAACAAAGACATGTTGCTGAGCACGTGTGCCCGACACGGCGGGAGGGGAGTACGGAAGTTCGAGGAGGATGTTGACGCGTATCGATGCAATTGGAACGGGATGGTGATGTAGAAGGATGGTTTGCCGTCGGATGATTCGTGTCGGCTTTGATGGTGCGAGGGGCGGGCCGCAGTAAACAAGCCGACGCACGCCAATAAAGACGGACAAGGGTGCTCAGGTAAGTAAGACGTCGCCCATGGGCGAAGGTGCAGAGTACCTAAAGAGTGAAGTGAAATGCGACGGGGCGTGAGCAGAATGAGATGGCCGGATATCAAGCGACGACGAGCGGCTCGATTGTTTTCCTATCGATGTGACTTGGCATCGTGCCTGCCTGCGTCTACGTGCCCCAGCCGCCCTGCTACCTACTGCTCTCCCTACAGGTGCTCCCGAAAACAAAAGCTCCTGCCACCCGATGGAAAACGCAGCCTTACGCTAATCTGTAGTAGGCTAGCCTATCTGGCGCTGCTCTCGGATCAGGCACTTTAAAGGTCGCCAAACAGGGGCCAGTCCTGTTACGGCTAGACCGCACCAGCCCCAGGTACTTCCTTCTGACGAGGCTTGCGTTTTGCCTGAGCCACAACTTCCCAGCAGCCAATCACCAAATCCAATTGTCACCAACCTTGGACCGTTGGAAGCACGCACCTGCAGACCTCGCCTCGCCGCCGACCTCAACTGCGCTGTATCTGCCCACGCCTCACCCGGCCGCCATCTTCTGCGACCCCCACCGCTCCGCCCTCGCCCTCGCGATCCTCTCGTCTCCCATTGGACCTCCACGAACCCATTCCAATCGGCGACAATGGCTGCCCGGAAGCCCCAGTACGTGCTCCATTTCCTGGAACGAGGCACATCATGGCCCCCTCGATCACGCCTGCGCCCTCGCTCCGGCCGCCCACACGCCGACCGATTCAACCATTGTGCCTAGGATAATCGCAACGCGACTCATTACTTTCGCTAACCCCTCCGACAGGTTCAATCAGCAGGTCCTCATCGACACGACGCCCCTGCCCGAGTCGATCCCCGCCGTCAAGGAGGTCGGAGCCACCTCTGCCCCTCTACTCTCCGCCGCTTTCTTCATCGGCGCCCGTTGCCGCCCCTACAACGATGACTACATGCAGTGCAAGAACGAGAACCCCGGCAAGGGCGAGTTCGAGTGTCTGAAGGAGGGCCGCCGCGTCACCCGTTGCGCCACCAGCGTGTACGTTCACCCGAACATTGGTCGCGAAGGCCGTCTCCGCGCCGACGCAGCTGACATGATTTCCGCAGGGTGGAGGACATCAACAAGCACTGTCTGGAGGAGTTCCGCAAGCACTGGCAATGCCTCGACAACAACAACCACCAGCTGTGGCAGTGCCGCAAGCCCGAGTGGAAGCTTAACCAGTGTGTCTTTGACAACCTGGTGAGTGCCCTGCCATCCAGCCGACCGCTTGCTTTGCTGACAGATTCCACAGAAACTCGAGAAGACCATCCCCGACGCCCCTAAGGGCGAGACCCCGTCCACCTCCGCACGAGACCCATCTACGCCCACTACCCTGTCATCAAGGACGCTGGCGAGCCCCTCTGGGCAAGGCCATCACCCCTCCTTCCGCCAAGGCTGCCGAGAATGCCTCATAATCCTCCCATTTGTCTTGTTCTGCGAGATGCCAACACCAGAGCCTCGAGCTTCGGAACGAATTCGCCAGTTTAGACGGGTTGCTTGGGTTGGGCGTACACGTCCGAAGATGTGAGATTACTTTGTACATAAAAAGAATGAAAAACACTGCAATACCCTGGCTCTGGTTCGTTCTTTCCGTCGTCTGTAGGAGATCTGTGGATGGCAAAGGCTTCTAGCGCTGCCGGGGTACTCTGGTCTACGGCTCGAAACCCCAGGTCGTTGTCCCATCGATCAGCCTGGACTTCAAACACATGGAGCCTAAATCAGCAAGGACATGATGTCTGTTCCAGCAACAGATTCATTAGAGCTTGCCACACGATTCTTTCAGGTACGGGCAAGGAGAAGCCATCTCAAATGCTCCCCCGTGCTTTCTTGCCAATAGAATCTTCCGCACTCGGATGTTTCTGGCTACCATAGGTTGGGATTCCCGTGGTCCAACTTTGCACTCGTCTCATGCATTGTAGCGCAGTGGGATTTTACTTTACTATGTTCGCGGTCTCTAATGTGTAAACTAGGCATGGGGATCTTTTGCGCCACAGCTGTGCCACAGGGGGCAGGCATTGTGTTCCGGTCTCCATCGCTCACCTAGAAGAGATCACGAGTAAGGTAGCGCCTATGTCTGGTCAACAGTACCAGACGGCCTATCAATCAATTGCTCCGAGCCATGGATTCGTCAGCATAACCCAGAGTCAACCCCCTTTCGTGCACACTCCGTACGACACCATACGCCTTGTCCAGACCGTCCCGCCAACATGTTCGAGTTCAAGGCCAAGCCGGCCCTCATCATCAGCGATATGCAGAACGGCTTCTGCCACCCGGACGGCACCTTCGGCAAGCTGGGCTTTCCCGTCGACGCGGTGCGCGCCGCCATCCCGCCCGTCGCGCGCCTGCTGGCGGCCTTCCGCGCCGCCGCCGCCCCCGTCTACCACGTGCAGCAGGGCTGGGCGGACCACAACGCCGACTGCGGCGTCCTGCTGCAGACGCCCGAGTTCGCGCCCATCCGCGAGCTGGGCGGCTTCCTGCACGGCACGTGGGACTACGAGGTCGTCGACGAGCTGGCGCCTCGCGAGGGCGACGGGGAGGAGGAGGAGGAGGAGGAGGAGCGCCGCGTCCACAAGCCCCGGCAGTCGGCCTTCCTGCGCACCGACCTGGAAATGCGCCTGCGGGCCGGCGACGGCGTCGGGCACGTCGTCGTTGCCGGCGTCGCCACCCCCGGCTGCGTCGCCCGCACGGCCAACGACGCCTGGCAGCTCGACTTCTTCACCACCACCGTCAGCGACGCCGTCGCCGCGTTCGACCCGGCCGAGCACGCGCCCGCCCTCGGCCTGCTGGGCCGGTACTACGGCGGCACCGCCACCGTGGCCGAGGTCGAGGCCGCCCTGACCCGCCTCGGCTGATCAGTGGGGGGTTTCCGGGCTTGCAAGAGGATGGGGGGACGCACGAGGGTAGTCCGCTTGGGTCTCTTGAGGGACGCCGCTGTTGTAATATGAGCAGCTATTTGTTCTACGTGTTTATCTAAGCAGCACCTCATAATTAATCTGGATCTAGAGTCGGGAAGCCATGCCACAGGTCCGTTGACCCGGCGCTGCGCTCCCGGCTGGGAGGACGCGGCACTGCTGGTGTCAGCGATCAACTGGCGGCGAACTGTGACTAGTGGTGCCCCCCTGTGATTGACGCAGTGAATAGGCCGGAAGCTCTCCCTGGATGTGCCGCTCAAGGCTCCATCGCCTGTCAAGTGGAAGTGATCGTTCCCTTTTCGAGAAGCTGCCGAAACGCATCCAGCCCGACTTCTTGAGCTGCTGATTGTCAGCTTACCCTCGAAAGCTCTAGTGTGCAAGAGGAAACCTACCGCGATCGTAAGAACCGTGTCCGGCGTCATTGACGACCAGGAGAGCCAGATTGTCCTTGGCCTTGTACAGTCCCTTTTCCTTGTTCTTCACATTCCACCGAGACAGTTCCTTCTTCGCAAGCTCGGGCTTGACGTTATCGGCCACCTTTTCCACGCCCTTGTAGTTGCAAAGGAAACTGCAGATGGATGTCAGCTGGGGAAGAAAAGAAGATGGGATGCGGGAGATCTTACTCGTTCATTCCCACTAGGAGAAGGACCTTGACGCCAGCTTCAACGATGTTCCTCAAATGGGGCAGACTCGATCTCGCACCTGGCAGTGTTAGTGCAAAATACCCGAAGAATAGTTGGGCTCTAGCTTACTGTCGCCGTGGTGATGAAACTGATCAAGTATTGGGTTGCTATAGTACACATAATCCGTGTCCGCGCCCAAGTCTTTTCGAGTCTCCGGGCGTAGCATGAAGTCCTTCAAGTTGGGACTTGTTTTGTCGGGCATGTCGATGTCGAAGAGTGACCACTTCCCTTTCCGTTTCCTTTCCTGGAACTCTTCCGTGAAGGAATTCTCGATCTTTGGGGCGATTCCGAACTCATCGTCTGCACATGTCCATTCGGCACCCTTGCAGTCTTCGTCCTTACCCGTCTTCAGGCATTTCTCTAGTGCGGGCACACATTGCTGTTCGAAGTCATCTTTGGTAATCTTGTCGCCGGCTTCTTTGGTGATCATGTTCTTCTCGACCGCATATTCAATCTGTGCCTTTGTTTGCATCTCCATGTCCACCCAAGGTCCTTCTGCTAGGAGCCACTGGACGTCGATCTTGTCGCCCTCTCCAGCTTTATTTTGTTTGAGAAAGTGATCCAGAAAGATGGGGCCATAGTGGCCCCCGTGGGAAGTAGTGGCTATCCCGAATCCCCTGTGCTGAAACTTCCGGAATCGCTTGTCCCTGTAAAGTTTCTGCATGAACTCCCACATTAAAGGAGCCAATTTCTCAGAGGAGTCGATCGATTTCAGGACCTTGTCGTCAGTAACGGTGTACCCAGTTCCGACTTGGTCGATGTAAATCATGTTGGCAGCTTGAGTCCAAGAGTACTTATTGTCGGTCAGTGTGTTCCCTGTGTCTCTCAAATGGCAAGGCCCAATGTTCAAGGCGGTGCGGGTGCTCGACGCGCCGGGACCGCCACTCAGCCAGGCGACCAGCGGCTTGGAGTCAGAGTCGTGGAGGGCTTCAAAGTACCTAAGAGACGATCAGTTACCTGGCGAAGGTCTTGAGGATCTACACTTACCAGAAAAACATCTTCACCCCCTCCCCTACCGGGATATATCCAGAATAGGTCGCGACATGGCTGGTCTGCGGGCACCAGTTGAACGATGTGAGATCCAGGTTACTTCGGGGGCTGAGGAGGCTAGGGGAGCTGGCGGCAGGATGCGCGGTCATTCCGCTCAGGATAGAGATCAAAAACACCCAAAGGGGATTCTTGAGAATGATGCTGACCGACATGGCAGGCTAAGTTCACCACGCTGTAATACGGCGCACCCGAGGAATCGCCGAAGAACTGCGTCGCAGATGTTGCGGCGGGAAAAGCCAGGTTTCCAATCTATTTATGACCGCCGCATTCATTGTCTTATCAGCCGGAAACCATCGCCTCATTCCCAGTTGTTCTCTAAATAGAGACGCGGCGGTCGGGGACCTGACCATTGAGGCCAAGACTAAATATGGGAGTAATTGCCTGCGAGTGGATGCGCCTGGACACGATGATTCCCGAGACCAAGCCAAGACAATAAGGCACGAGAACTCTCTCTCGACTAGGCGAAAAGCGATAGGTACAGTTTACAAGAAGAAGAAAGAGAACGAGACGGACCTGGCCAAGTTGATAAACCAAGAAGCCATCAAAAGGGAGTACCCAGCGCGCCCAGTGATCTACCAACTTGTAGCGGTGTCTGCCTGAATTTTTGACTTGCATCTCCTCCTCTCCAGAGGGGCGGATTGGCTATATCAGCCCTGGCTAAGTGCGCGCAAGTCCGGGCAACGAAAGAAGCTTCCTTCACCTCCGCCTCGCGCGATCGCATCATCTTGTCCCAGCTTCGCATTCCGGAGCCCGCACACGCGACCTGGAAAATGCCCCCTCTTGCAGCCGAACAGCGTGAGCCTTGCCGGGAACGTGAGCCGACAGGCCGAGGCCGAGCAGGGGAGCAGGGAGGGGCCTGGGTGGCGCCGTGGCGGGGCGGGAGAGAACCTGGCGACCTCGGAATTGGCATGGCCTGGGTTCTAGCCTTCCAAAGCTCCCACAGGGGGCAGCAAGACGAGTGCACAGCGAGACCGAACTGCTCGTCAGGATCCCGAGACATCGATGGGTGGCACCGGCGGGCCGGCGCGCTGCCGATGGTGTGGGCTGCTTAGGATCGTTCAACGTAAGGGTTCCGGCGATGGAGGGACAAAGACACTGATGGATGCCTCAGGACCACAACGGCTGGGCTTTGCAAAGCCCGAAGGTACAGGACTGACACTTCAACAATCGTCAGTCATGTTCTTAACAGCCCCTGTGCATACGAGCGCTGTGCTCTGGAGAGTTTACGTCTCGGCATATATTTTGTAAGGCTTGTAGCTAGGGGATAAGACGATGTGGGGATTCATTACGGTTGGGATCTACCGCGTCACATCGAAGTGTCAAACTGGCGAGCCCGGAGGGTGATTCGCCCGTCATTGTACAGTTCATCGACCGCCGTCGCCCGCTCGCTCGGCGTCGTCCTTTGTCGTAAGAGTATGTTACCCCCCCAGCCCAACAGAGACAGAAACGAGGTAGCGACTCACCAGTCTTTCTGCCAGGCGTCCTCTTTGCCTCATCTTGCGACCAAGATAGACAGTCATCGCGCTGCCAATAAGCCCAATTCTAGTCACGGTCCTGGTCTCCCTGACCGACTACGGGACGAAGGCGATGACGGCATGCTGTACGGGACGTGGCATCTTCTCCTCCGCGCCGAGATCGAGAGGTCGTGCTACGAACGACGGCAGTTTGCAGCCCAACGCAGGCCAATGAAACACAAACGTTTGTTGTCTCACAACGCTGGTGAGCGCAACGCAAAGAGGGAGACTGCCTGCGCGGCTTCTCACGCCTCTTCCGCCCCCCCCCCCTTTGTCGCGCTGCAGTATATTTGTAGGGGAACTCCGCCTTCGAGACTGGAGCAGCGGGACGAGAAGATATGCCTCGAATCTTTCGTCTTCCGCAACGCGACGGCGTACCCTCGCTCGCGCGTGTGGGACGGTAAAGACCCAGCTATTGACGCGGCCGGACGTGAGGCACTTGTGACAATGATGAAGCCAGCATATGATAGTCTGGTCGGGACACCAGGCGTACTTTTCGGGCCAGCACTTTGCCCGTGAGCCTACCTGATTGTCCGTTGTTCTCTGCTTGGCCACGGCGACAGTAGGTAGTATTCCCTGCCAACAGATGCTCACCATCTTGATAGGCTGGCCGCCCTTGTCGCCGCCTGCTCAACAAAGGCCGCATTCAATCTGGAGTACAACCATTCCCCCCCCTCCCCTTCAGTCAGCTCATCAAAGAAGGCGCCTGTGCATGAATGGGAACCGAACCTGCCATTGGCACAGAGCTTGGGATAGATGCGCACATGGGTCGCAAAGGGCGGCATCCCCGCACTGGCAGCCGCGGGCCACACACGCCCCCTCATTCTCAAACACGGGTTAGTATGCGGCGTCATGCTTAATCCCGGTACACGTACACACGGCATTCAGGCCCCCGAGACGTTTCCGTCGAGGTCCGCGACATTGAGGGCGCGTTCATTCGCCGTAGGCGTCGACAGCTATCGTGGTTGCTGTTGGTTGATTTCTTCCTGCCTCTCGTGGCACGCGGCATCTTCTCAGCAGAGCTCCTAGTAAGCCCGTCAAGGGGCACAATGTGCGCAAGACCGTGGCTCATCATATCATGACTGAATAGGTGCATGCAGTGCGTTTGCGTGCGTTGACGCAAGGGAACGAACGATCACTGCACACGTGGCTGGCCTGTACTCGTATGTTGCATGCCTTCCCTTACTCGTTTGCCCTCGACGAGTGAAGTCATCGCCAGATTGTCTGGTAGAAGGCGAAAACAAGCCATGAATCTGGTATGTCTGCCCGCTTCTCACCTGCAGATGCGCCACGTACCATGGCTCTGCCCTGCGCCGCCGCCGCGCGGCGGCGCGGGAGCGCATGGTGTCACGAAACCCGCACCTCGCGCACGCTGTCGCCGGACGGCCTGAAATTGATCTGGTTGCACACTCGCCGTAGCGACACAGCAGACGGGCACACAAGCCAAGCCCGAGGACCGCTCGGCATGGGAGTTGGTGGTGAGAATGGCGCGTCATCAAGCGCCCGAGAGTGCTGGGCGCTGCGGACTGCCTCGAGCCAGGTATCTGGGAGCCAGTCATTCCAAGCCAAGCAGAGGCGTGCGAGGGGCCGGGGACGGGCTAGAGCGGCCGCGGGGGGAGACCGAAGTGAGCTGCTCAGGCCATTATACATACCGACGTTGTTCTGGACAACATGGCTGCAAACAGAGACGAATTGGAAAGCCGCGGATCGAATAGCCGTTAATAAAGTGCTCTGCTACCTCGAATCACGCAGCAGACGCATCTCGGGGGCGGCGCCTGCACGAGCCGTTCGAGGGCTTTGCCACGAAGCTGCGAATGAGATGCCCGTTGGGTGTAAGACCCGGGTCTGTGCTGTGTGGCTGCTGGGGTGCAGCTGGTAAGTTGGGGAGGTCGTCGTCGTCGGGGTTGGGACGGGCGGCCACTGTGGCTTGCACGGAAATGCGCCGCAGCCAGACCCCTGAAACGACCCTTCATTTTCGCACTCGCATCCCGTCCTGGTCCAGTGTGAGGCGGCGGCGGCGACGGCGGCGGTGGTGGTGGTGGTGCACAGTAAGTTTTGCTGTTGCTGAAATGACCTGTCTTGTACGAGTGCCCGCAAGTGCCCTGAAAATTGAACTCTTTCTTACCCCCAGCAGAAGCGGAGGCGGCCGCCGGTCGACCAGGCTGTGCCGACTCGGACTGCGATGCTGACCACCCTGACGGCAGATCAAGGCTGTTGGGTATGAATCGCACCAGCCTTGGGCCGGGCCGTGGATCGAGCAGCGCCCCGAGTTTTCTTCCTTTATTTCGCTGTTGTGCCTGAAAGAGAATGACACTTTCTTTGCCCTTTGGGATCTGACGAGGCTTCGGGGGCCGCCGCGCAGCGACCTCGTGTTCTCATGCGAGCGATGGCAGCGAAGGCCCGGTTGGTTGGGGGTAACGCAGAGTCGACGTACTGTTTCTGCGGCCATGGTGCGGGCCCGCCCTGTTTCAAGCAAACGCACGTTGCGTTTGTGTTCAGATCAGGTGCACCGCCCAGGATGGCCGGCGGTATGTACTTCGATTGTTTGCCCAAGTACAGTCTACGAGTACGTGTGCCTCCTTGAAAAACTCAGTCAGTTGTCCATGATGCGAGAAAAACTTGAGGACCATATGCCGAGGAATCGAGGTATCTAAGGAGGTATTCAAAGCCGTCCTTGCACCCGACATCGGCTCGATCGCGTTGTAGGGGTTCCATGCTGGGCGTGTAAGGTATTTGACGGGCAGGTATAGCACCTCTATTACAGCCTTGGAAGTACCTGACTGCCGGCTTGACACCTGCAGGTACCATCTCAGGACAGGGGCGAGCAGGCACGCGCGGCGGCTCTGATTTGCTGCCCGCCCGCCCCACCTCCCTCTTCCAATCGCACTAGCGTTCGATACTCGGCAGTGGGACTCGTACCTAGAGGGCATGGATAAAGTAAAAGACCTCTTGGTGACGACTCGGCTTCATCTACCTGATCCAGGACACAGCTACCGTGCCCACGGGACGATACCCCTCTCAATCTCCGCGTACAAGTAAGCCGCTCACATAGACTGCACGTTGGAAGCAGCGCGAGATCATATCTGAAGTCCCCCGGCAAGGCTCAGGGTGCAGACAAGCTGTGCCGTGCCCCGCCATGTTGCGGCCGCCCAACATCGACGAGTACCTACCTCCTTTCGTCGCCGTGTAGTTGCACAAGCGGACAGTCGGCCGCTTCCGAGACTCGCGCCTTCCTGCATCAATGCAGAATGCCATCGGCAGGTGCGGTAAGGTACCTTGCTTGGGTAGGTCTTGCAAGACGCTCCTGCACTTCCCAACGCGATTACTCGTACACGTCCTTGTCAGTCACGGAGGAAGGCGCGTCCAGCACCGCACCGTCTCCCTGCCCGGCAACCACCAAGAGACCGGACAGAAGCCACACACAGCATTCAAGCAGCTACGGCACGGCATGAGATGACACAATATCCGGCCGAACCAACATCCTCGCCTTGCCCTGTCCAGCCCAGATTACCTGCCCCGCGGCCGGGCTCGGAGTCGGGCCCAGGCCTCAGCCCAGTCCCACGTCGGCCCCCCTCGACGACGCCTTTCCCAGCAACCTCGCCCTGTCCCTCCCTACCCCTGCTCTGCTTTCTGCTCTATCCATTCACTGTCTCTGTCGGCATCATCCCGGGCCCGCCCTACCACCCGCGCATCTGATCGCTGTGGCCCCCGCCTACCTGCTCCGCTGCTGCTCTGCCGCCGCCCCGGACGCCCTCGATTCAAATACTGCCTGCCGTCCGCCCCAGAATCGCCGCCCTCGCTCTCTCTACTCACCCGCCTCCATCTCGTCCCCCAGCTTGTCTCACGACGCCCCCTCGGTTCCCGGCCAAGTCGCCTTGACGGTGCTGCTGCTACGCTCTTTCGGTTCTTGTTTCCCCTCACGCTCACTTGGTTCTTGTTTGCCTGGACGCCAGCCGCCCGCCCCCCACACTCTTTTCGTCTATTCCTGCTCCAGCAAGCAGCAACCCGTCCCTCAACTCTTTGCCAGTCGACCGACATCCCGTCTCTCGACTGCCGTCTCACCACTGACCTCTCACCACTTGCCACTCGATCCGACTGGCCCGCCTCTCACCCGCAACCTCATATAAGACTCTCTACTCCCGCCCCACCCGCACTCAACACCCCGTCGCCCTCATCCACGCGACTCTTCTATCACAAGATCCAGGTAAGCTGAGCTCGCAGTTGCTATCTTAATACACACCCGCAGGGCATAACCCGAAAGAAGTTGGACCTAGGTTGGCTCCCCGCTTTGTCTGTAGTGGTCCGCAGACAAAGGACAGAGCCAACCCCAACTTGCCCGCCTGCCTTCCTCTTTGGCCCTGTAAACAATAGGATTTCCCAAACAAAGTGGCTCTGGACCCTATCACTGGGAAGAGCCAGGTCCAGAGCTGTTGGTCCTCGCCGCCCGTCCCAATGTCACCCAGCCTCAAAACCCTGACACCCACCCCATGTTACTTGCATTCCCTTAACCATCACCACCCTGCACTTGATGGGGCGAACTGCACATTGACTGTGTCATTCCATTCTCAATCCCTTCACCCATTATTCTATTCTTTACGCTCGTTCAGCTACTTGAAACATATTTTCCTTCTTTAAACCAAATTACTAACACATTTCTCAAAGCACTTTTACACCACCCATTAAGACAAGATGAAGCTGTCCACTCTTGCCCTGGTTGCTGGTGCCACCCTGGCCATGGCCCGCCATGCGCACCACCATCACGCGAAGCGCGATGTTGTGACCGAGACCAACTACCACTACTACACGGTCACTGTGGGTGCCGAGCCGGAGCCAGAGCCCACCACTCAGGCCGAGGTCTACCCCACTGCCGTCCAGAACCTCAACCCCGAGCCGGCCGTTACTCTGCAAGCCGCTCACACAGTCACTTGGTTCCACACCTACTGGGAGACCAGCTCTCCCAAGGAGAAGGAGAAGCCGTCGCCTGTCCAGGAGGCCCCCGCGACGTACGCTACTGCCGCTGCTCCCCCGGGAGGCCCCGATGACATGCCGGCCGTCGCTATCAACCAGCACAATCAGCACCGCGCCAACCACTCGGCTGGAGAGATGCACTGGGACGCCAAGATCGCTGGCTACGCCGCCAACACGGCCGCCACCTGCAAGTTTGCGCACGACATGTAAGTTTAAACGAGATCCGCCCTCCCCCCCCCCCCCTCGCCCATCAACTCACGATCCACAGGAACCAAGGAGACGGCGGGTATGGCCAGAACCTCGCCATGTGGGCGTCTTCTGACGGCGCTCACGACATGGGCGAGGCCGGTGCCATGAAGATGGCCACCACCGGATTCTGGTACAACGGAGAATATTCCAAGTACCTCGACTCGTTCTACGGCAAGGCCACTCCGGACATGTCCGACTTTGAGGGTTGGGGCCATTTCTCCCAGCTTCTCTGGGCCGATTCCAAGGCTCTGGGATGCCATGTCCAATTCTGTGCCAAGGGAACCATGTACTCGGACATGGACGCCTGGTACAGTGTTTGCAACTACAGCCCCCCGGTGAGTACTCTGCTTTTCGTGTCTTTGTTTCGGCGATTCTGACGGACGAGACAGGCAACGTCGGAGGCGCTTATGGCAAGAATGTCTTGAAGCCTGTTGGGAAGGCCATGATTTCCGTTTAGGCGGTATCGGGCTGAAGCACGGGATTGGAAACAATCCCTGTGCGACCATCGGCGCATTCGGCTCGGGTCTGTGATCGAATCGTAGCTCCGGCCCTTTGGGCATCTGCTTCATGAACTTCCCAGCTTTGCAGGATTACAACAATACGAGATCTCTATAGTCGGGCGCCTTGGAGATCGTTCTTTTCTTTGCGAGGCTTCCGCAGTCGCCATTGATAGTCTGCTTTGGAAAGGGTGTAAAATCCTTACCATGGTTGCGGCTGGTTGCGGAACCTGGCCCCTCTTGTTTTTCTATCGTGCGCTGCATGTTTGTGTTTGTATCTAGTGTTCCTTTCTCAGCTTACGCCTCGGGACGCCCGATGGGCCCGATGATGATCTTACGAATCAGCAGAGGTACTTGACTGGTCACGGCAATATCGACTTTGATACGCATAGCACCGGGGAGGCATCCGTCTATGAATTTATGGCGTTGAACAGTTTGTCCAAGTCGAACCATGCAAGTCGTCTCGATCAACGTGAATGTTGCTGAACATCTGTCGCGGCGCGAGTCGGCAGTGGAAAATGCTCAAGCTGTGTGCGACTTTGTGCGGGCTGAGGCCCAGCCTCTTTGGTGGCTCAAACGATTGTTGGAAGCCCGCCAAAGGATTAGTTCAGGCGTAGGCGCGACGGCAGGAGATGGCTCACTTCGAATTTCGAGGAGGCCGTTCGGCCACAAGGTCTGGTAATACAAGAGGGCTGTCAGCTGCCTCGCCGCGTTGTGCCGATTCGACTGTCTCCCTTTGTAAGCACGAAGCGTTTCCGCCCAGGAATTCAAACGGGCAAGACCTTTGGAAAGCCTCGCACAAGAGGAGGCTTGGGCTCCGAGGAGGTGGCCAGTGCGTCTCGGCCCTTCAGGGCTCAGGGGAGGTGGCGGGCGTGAGGTGTGGGTGGCCCCGTCGAGAGGCGCGATTGAGGCGCCGCCGTCGCGTCGCCGGGCGTATGTTTGGGATCTGCGAAGCTAGCTGATCACCTGGTACCTGGGCATGTGCAATGGCAGATAGATAGAGATGGAAAGGGGCCACGAGGGGTGAGGCGAGCGGGCTGCTCTGGGCGGCGCCGTCTCCCCTCGCTGGCTGGCTGGCTGGCTGGCGTCTGATCCCCCAATCCCCCCCTTGCAAGGCCCCTTGCTGGTCTGTCGTCCAGCTCTTCAAGTCCTGCGGCAAGGTATAACAACAGGATGGAGAACCGGTGATTCGGCGAGCTCAGTGTGCTGGGCGCGGAGCCGCCTCGCGCCAGGGCTTCCTTGCCTGCGATTGAGAGTATTCGTGCGGACGAGTTGTGGGTATGGTTGTGTGCCGTTGGGAGCAGAGTCGTCGGCCGTGCAGTAGGGTTGGTGACATGTCTGCAATTTATCCTCCCGCGGTTCTACGTTCTGCAACTTGAGGCGCCCGTTCCTAACGCTGGTAGTCATTTCTTGACCTGGTGCTGCATTCCGGCCCCCGTTGGATCACGGAGGGCACCCCCCAAGTGCCCGAAGTTTCAAACCGTGCCGGTCAGTGCCCCGGACGGGATCATTGAGGTGGATTTGAGGCGGCTCGCCGCGGCTGCGTGGGACAATGCTTTATACTCCTCAGGCGTTCGCCCGGGCGTTCGATTGCCGGTCTATGTTTATGTTCTCTCCTCTCTCTCTCTCTCTTTCTCCCTTTATTTCCGACCTTGGGATCTTTCCTCTTCTACTTACTCTTCGCATGATAGATAAAGATGAGACGGAGAACCTTCACTTCGCGTGCGAGACCGGCTACCCCCAGCCCTCCCCCTCCCCCTACTCCTCCTCTTCCTCGACCTCTTCCCGCGCGGCCGCGCCCGACTGGCGGGACGCCGAGGCCGAGAGCGTGCGCATCTCGTAGAGCAGGAGCTCCTTGTCCGAGGCCGTGCTGTCGTCGGAGGCGTCGGAGGGGGCTCTGCGGCGGAGGCCCGGTCGCTGACCGTGCTCTTTCGTCTGCCGCCGCGGCGACTCCGCTGCAGTCGTCGTCGTCGTCGTCGTCGTCGTCGCTGCCGTCGTCGACCACGGTTGGCCCCCTGGTCGACGGCCGTCCCACATCTTCCGCCTGTTGTAGGAGGAGGACGCCGCGGAGGAGGAGGAGGAGGTGGAGGTGACCTGGTCGAGGCGGCCCATGGACCAGGCGCGGATGCGGCGGCCGCGGAGGATGATGAAGGGCAGGAAGGCGGCGACGACGAGGATGGCGGCGGCGTAGATGGCGAAGGAGGCCAGGTAGCCCATGTCCTCGACCCAGGACTCGATCTGGAAGGTCCAGAGGAAGCCGACCACGAGGCGGAAGGTGGAGGCGCATACCAGGGTTGGTCTAGTTTTTTTTTTGTCTCATGGGGTTAGTAAAGTGGTTTGTTTTTCATTTCCTTCCTGTTCTGAGCGAGGGGCGGGGGAGGGTAGGGAGTTGAGGAGAGAGAAAGTAAAAAAAAGGAAAAAAGAAAGAAAGAAAGGAACTGACCCCGCGTAGGTCGGGTAGCTCTCCACCAGGTAGACGGTGCCCAGGGACTGGACGGTGCCGCTGGTGAACTGCATGAGGAAGATGCCGACGAGGGTGAGCCAGACGGGCAGGCGGCGGGCGGCGGCCTCGTCGGCGGTGTGGCCGAAGACGAGGCAGGCGGCGAAGCCGACGGCGATGGGCAGCGCGAGGTTGACGAGGTGGGCCTCGGGGTCCCTCCTTCCCCCGGGGGCCCTGCGGGCCAGGGCGTTGGCGACGGCGTCGGCGACGAAGCCGCCGAAAAGCCAGACGAAGGGGCTGGCCAGGACGACGGGGACGACGAAGGCGCCGAGCTCCTCGAAGGGCCAGCCCGCGGCCAGCAGGGCCTCGGTGCCCAGCTGCATCATGCCGCTGTGGGCGCCCGTGACGGTGGCGTTGAGCGAGATGCTCCACAGCACGTTGGGGAAGGCCAGCGTCCGGAAGGCCTGCGCCACCGACAGGCCCGCCGCGCGCCACTCGGCCCCGGCGTTGAAGACGCCGTAGTCGCTCCACGCCGTCCGCGCCGGGTACCGCGCGTGGTCGAGCCGGGCGCGGCGCTCGCCGGGCTTGAGGGCGTAGACTTCTTGGCCGGCTGTTTTTTTTTGGTTTTGTGTGTTTGTGTCAGTTGCGATTTCATGTCAGTTGGTGGTGTTTTTTTTTTTCGGCATTTCCCAGGAGTGTGTGGGTTGTGTGAGAGAGGGAGAAAAAGAAAATACTTAATTGGGGATAAGGGCTCTCTCTTTACCTAGCTCTTCTGGCTCGCGGATCCGACGCGTCTCCGGAACCAGCAGGATGATGGCGATCCAAGTGAAGAAGGTGACGACGGTGGTCAGGCCGTAGACCCAGCGCCAGCTCAGGCGGGTGACCATGTGAGGGCTGCGGATGTGGCGGGTCAGCTTCTATATCCCATCTTTCTCTCTCTCTCTCTCTCTCTCTCTCCATGTCTCTTTGTTTTCACTTTTAGGATGGGAACAAAAGGAGGAAGAGCAGTTGCTTCTGCTGCTGCCGCTGCGCAATCTCTTACCTGGCCACGCCCAGCAGGACGATGATGAAGGCGCCGCTGGCGTTGATGCCGGCGATGGGGCGGTTGCGCTCGTGGATGAACATGAAGTCGGAGACGATGAGGGGGATGAGCGAGTCGATGGTGCCGCTGCCGACGGCCATGACGGTGCGGGCGGCGATGTGGCTGTCGAGGGAGGTGCTGGCGCCGGCCCAGACGCCCCCGACGACGGAGAGCAGGCCGCAGCCGATCATGACGGGCCTCCTGCCCACGGCGATGGACAAGGGCACGAGGGCGAAGGAGAAGACGCCGCTGACCAGCAGGGGCGCCGTGGAGAGCAGGGCGACCTTCCAGCCCGGGGGCCCGCCCAGGTCGCCGACCGTGTTGATGTCGAAGCCGTGGGCCAGCTCCCGCGGGTCGACGCCGGCGTACTCCATCATGAAGACGGGCAGGAGGCAGGCGATGATGGACTCGGCCGAGTTGACGAGGCCGCCGTCTTCATGTTCATTCCCCACATACCCAGGTGAGGGTGAGGGTGGATGTCAGCGAGGAGTGTCCTCCATTATTTTCTTCTTTTTCTTCTTCTTGTATTTTCTTTCCCTATCCCGGATTCATTGGTCTTTGGTCTAGACTTACACAGAGCGAGGGCGATGACGGCGCCCCATTTCCTCCGCTGGGACATGTTTAGGGGGTCTGCAGGCTCGGACAATCAGTTGTCTGCGCAGCATGAATGAAAATAGGAAAAGCCTGGAACAACGGCAGCAAGACAGAAGAGAGAGAGAGGGGGGAGAGACAAGAAACGAAAGGAAGGAAAAAAAAAACAAGCATACCGGTCGGGTCGGGCGTGGGCGTGGGGATGAAGCGGACCTCGCCGTCCCGGTACAGCTCCGTGGTGCCGACGACCTGGCTGCCGTCGCCGCCGCCGCCATTGTCTTCGCCGTGGAGCTGGCCGTCGATGAGGCCGTGGCGGGGCCCTTGGTCTTCGCTGTCGCTGTCGCTGTCGCTGTCACTGTGGCGCGGGCCGACATGGTCGTCGTGCCGCGTCGTGAAGGGTGCCATTTTGGCGGCAAGGAAGGGTTTCCCCCCCTCTCTCTCTCCCTCTCCTTGTCCTTTGGTGCCCTTTAGGGCCGTTCCACCAGCGCGTGGCCCGGCGATGCGAAGCGATGTCGCCGGCGGCCGGGTTAGGGAGGCAGGCGGGCGACACGAAGCTTCGCTTGTGTTACCGGACTGGTGGTGTTGCTCTGCACTGCACTGCGCTGCTCTTGCTCTCTTTGGACGACCGCTGTCAAATGGCCGACGCGGTGGCGCGTGGGCGGGCGGCGGCGGAGCAGGCGGAAGAGACGTTGGTGGGAGAGAGGATCGTCGGTCGTGCTACGGATACGGAGTTACGAGTACAAGGAACGGCGGGTGCAACGGCGAGTCAAGATGGAAGCCAGCAGAGCCCGGCAACCCAGCTTGGCACGATTAGGTGATTGATTGAATGACTACCTCTTACCGCCCGGGCAGGCTGGGCAAGGTGGTAGGTGGGTAACAAGTCAGCAAGCTGAAAGGAACAACCCCGAGCTTTTTGCCTACTCCCCAATTGCGTGTAGTTACTTACCTCTACACCTTGTTGGCGGTTGGGAGGCCGGCCGGGGTGGCTCAGCTCTCAGCCGGCGAGGATGGCGCTCCTTGGGGTCCTCGCTAGGCTTCATAGCATAGTAGGGCGGGCGGAGACGGCCGCGAGAGAATAGACTATGATACAGAGACGGCGTCAGCACGTCCCTCGCTCGCTGGCCATGAGGAACCCGAGTCTGCCGCAAGTTGGGCGACTTCAGCTGCTGCTGACGCGCGGCTCTGGGCAACATGCCGGGAATTGCCTACTTCAGCAACGGAGTGAACAGACTGCGCCACCGTCAACTGGTCGCAGCGACAGCCGTCCTCCCAGGAAGGGCCAATCCGTGTCACAGAGCGGTCGTGTCGTGGGGCTCAGGAGATCTGATAACAAGGTACGTGTACCTTGAGCATACGAGGCCAGGCCCGGACATGGCCACCCCTCTAGCCGAAGGGATGTGTGTGTGTGTGTGTGTGTGTGTCTTTCTCTCTCTCTTTCTCGGCATGTTTCTCACCCTCTCCTCTCTATGGGATCGTGGATGGCAGTGCGACCGGCTTACCGAGCGGTTTCGTGTCACAGCTCCAGGTCGTACGGAGTACGTTACTCTGGCGGAACGACCTCACGTGGAGGATGAGGAGGAGGGCGCCGCATCGGCCCGTCGCCCCGTGTGGCATCAGCTCATCGCCTCCCGCCCCTTGCTTTCAGATCTGGCGCGCATCGCTACGGTGCAGGCGGAGCGGCAAGGCGGCCATCTCGTGCGACGCCGGCCAGGCACACTCTCACTCACTTCCTCACTTCATCACTCACTGGTAGGCCCAACTCGACAGTCCAGGAGCGGTCGTTACATTCGGCGGGCCCAGGCAGATTACGACAGCAACAGGTTCGGTCCGACGAGGCGCAGAGGGGACCGCTATCCACAGCGGCAAGCAAATGTTGCCCTGGTCATCATTATCATCATCATCATCATCATCATCAGCCCTATTGTGTACATGCCAAGAATGGGCTGGTGGCCACGACCCAGACTCTCGCCCCGTTTGTGTGTGTGACCACCCATCGCGGCCGCCGCGGCCTCGGCCCCGCCGGGCAAGACCTCGAGTTTCGACGGCGGTCGCACCGGGCACGGGGGCCCGGGGCCTGGGCCCTCATCGCATGCCGTCCGCGGAATCATCAATTCATCAAAAGTGATTAAGAAAGGAAAAATATCAGGTAAAGAGGTCCGTTAAGCGGGCAAATGTATGCCATTGTTATGTGTGAGATCGATGACAAGGCCCATTTTTCCGCCGTCCAGTCGATAAAAAAAAGAAAAGGTCCTTTGGAATGTAAAGGGCCGGCCTGCCTTGGGATCTCGACCGGCCGGTGGCACCAATGCCGGACGGTCCCCCGCCCCGGGTCTCGGAAATCTCTCGAGCCGGTCGCCCCGGCAGCAGCAGCAGTGGCAGCAGCAGCGGTAAGCAGCGGGATTCGGAGCCGGGGCGCTTCCGATCAGCCGCATGGACGCGCCGATCACCAGACGGCGCGTTTTTTTTTTGTGGTCTCTCTTCCATCTTTCTTTCTGTGACAGGCGCACGGAAGAGAGAGAACTTTTCTGGAATCGGATCCTGAGGAGGACGGACGGACATACGGAGTAGACCGTGTTCTTCACGGCTCGGTCGATAGGCCTCCTTTATGAAGCCCCTGCCATCGAGGGAACAGGGGTGTGTAATACTCGTGGTGGAAGAGAAGAAGAAGAAAAGAAGGAGAAGGAGAAGAATGTTGCCACTGCCAAGCCCCAGATCAGGGTGCATCGGTTCTCCGGCGGGTAGCCTCGTGAAGGTGCCACACCCGTCGTCGGTGCCTGACTAGCAGTAGCTTTATGATTTTACCCCTGGGATACTCGTACAGTCGTCAGGTCAGGGGCATACCATACCACCGAGCTCTCTAGGAGTGCGCGACTCGCGGACGTCATCGTTCAGTCACAAATGACGACCGGGGGGCACTGGGCATCTCCGATCTCCCAGGGTCGGCACCGATGACTCGTGCCTACCTACCTATCGTACTACTAATTAAAGCCTTCCCCCAGATGCTCGCCAACGCGTACGATGGGAACGTTTACCCGCCCGGACGACTCGTACGCGTAGCTCGGGGAGTCCGGGGAACGGGCTGAAGTGCCGGGGAGGGAGGCGGGCTGATGAGCGGAAGGCCTGCCTGCGTGCGTCTGCTTGCTTTCTCTCTGGGGGCCCTCCCTGGTCAGCCCTCTTTCCCGACCACCACCAAACCCTCGTGTGCTCGTTACGGAGTAGTACCCGCACTCGTACACTAGAAAAACAACAACAAGACGGCAGAAAAGACGCAAGCAAGAAAGCAATCACGACAGGGGCGGGACAGGGGCCGGTACTCGTAAGTAGGTAACTACCTTATTACCCAGAATCTACTGTCAGACACGGTACTGGTGCGTCCCGATTGGGGCTACGGCGGGCTTTTTCGTCGGTGTCTCGTAGCCTCTTTCGTGGTTCCGGTTCGGGTACCAATTTGCGTGACCGGGGGAGGAATGGCTACTACGAGATTATCATTGGCTAGCAGAAGTGCGAGTACCGATAGAATAGAGCGAGGCGCCCCCGGTTCGGCCGGCACTCGCACGAGTCCCCAAAGTCAGTACCTACGAGTGCCTAACTCGGTGCGCCCGTCCCTTGCCTTGGGAATGATCCCCGCAAAGGAGCATGGCAGGGCTGAGCAGGCGAATCACAGGGCGGTGGTGCCTGACGACGCGGACCTAAACGGTACGAGTACGGCAGGTAAAAGAGGCTAAAAGGTGCATGAGCAGTCCCGACGATCGTCCGATCAACGAAGGGGGAGGGGGGGAGAAAAAAAAAGGGGATGAAGAAAATGGAAAGAACAAAACCGTTGGCAGCTCCCAGGATGCGCCGCGCGACGGCTATACGAGTACACGCCTGGACGCCGCACCCAGACGACAAGCTTCGCCCTCTCGGCCGCAAGCTCACAGCGACGATCTCTTGACGGGGATCCCAGACGAGAGAGTGGCCGGAGCCCTCCCAGTGGCGCGTTCGTTCGTGGGTGTGCTCCCGTACGCATGTGCCATCCGATCACTCGCACTTGGAGAGAAGAGTCGGGAGAGAGTGGCCCGGGCTAATGAGATGCTCGCAAGAGACGGGCTCGCAGGCTAAACAAGCCGGGGCGAGGCATGTTCCCTGAAGCAGCAAAGACGGGGCCCCACGCAGGCGAGCGACAAATCTCACCAACGCTCCGAGATTGGGGCTGGAGAATGCTGGCTCCGGCGGTGGCTAGCCGCAGCTTCTGCCCGGCGATCGGCAGTCAACATTGCCCTGACGAACCTCGCGGTCGCTAGGCTGACGGGCTGCGGGTAATGAATTCTGGGTCGGAGCTAGAGAAGCACCCGTAATGTTTCTCGCAGTTGGTCTAGTTAGTCCAAGGTTGCCTGTCTCTGTTGTTGTGTGTGTGTGTCTCTGTTGTCTGTCTCGCCCTGCCACGACGATGTTGTTGTCTGGGCCCATAAGAACCGCCGCCCTCCCCCTGGCGGGCCTTCTGGCTTGTGATACCCTCGCTCTCTCTCTCGATCATCTCGCGGTTGCACACACTCTCTCTCGACGGCATAGCCTCACACGGTCTCTCTCGCCCAAGCCCCGGCTTACACACTCTCTCTAAACGCCAGTCTCACACACTCGCACCACAGTCTTTCCAGACAGACCTCCACGCAACCGATCACCATCCACCCGCCGGAAACAGCTTGACACTTGTTCAGCTTCGCCCCATCCAGCGAGCAGTACAAATATCACAGCCACCACCAGTCTCTCGAACCGAGTCGAGACGATCAACGAACGAACAGCTAGCTATACCTACGTAGCTAGCCACACGCGCCCAGCAACATATAATCCAGATAATAATCACCACTAGACACACAAGAAGTCTGTAATAATCATCTCTCCCGCCCTCACCATGCGCTTCCAAATCGTCCTCGCCGCCCTCGCCTCGGCCGCCGCCGCGCTGCCGCTGGCCGACGTCGTCGCCCGCGGCTACCAGCCCCCCATCCCCAACCTGCCCTGGGGCGGCGGCTGCGACATCCCCAAGCCCACCAACTTCCAGGACACCGTCCTCTACCACCACAACTGCCACCGCCGCAACCACACCGACACCCCGACATGACCTGGAGCCAGCCCGCCGCCGACGCCGCCGCCCAGGACGCCGCCACCTGCATCTACAAGCACCAGGGGTATGTTTTGTTTTTGTTTTACTTGTTTTATCCTGTTTCTGCTCTGTGTCTTGTGTCCGTGTGTGTGTGTCTCCCAGTAACAGCTCTACTGGCTTCTCAAGGAGCTATCTATACACAAGCTATCAAGAGAAATATCTTCACACGTTCCAAGCAAGTCAAAGAAACAAAAGACTGACAAGAGACAAAAAAACAGCACCGGGTTCGGCCAGAACATCGGCGCGGGCATCTCCGCGGCCGAGATCGGCAAGCTCATCTCGGACGAGTTCTACAACAACGAGTCGCCGCGCTACACGACCTACGGCGCCGAGCCCAACATGGGCGGACTGGGCGGCTTCGGCCACTTCACCCAGGTCGTCTGGAAGCAGACCACGGCCGTCGGCTGCGCCGTCCAGGACTGCACGGGCCGCCTGCGCGACGGCGCCGGCAACCCCATGGGCGGCATCAGCCCCTTCTTCGCCGTCTGCAACTACCACACCCAGGGCAACATGATGGGCGGCTTCACCGTCAACATAGGCACCCAGCTCGGCAAGAAGGCTCTCACCGGCGCCGGTCAGTAAAGAAAGACAGACAGACAGAAAGACGAGAAAAGAAAAAGAAAAGAGCTCGGTTCGAAATTGAATGAAAAGGGCGGTGGCGAACAAGACGAAAACGAACAGGGCCAGAGGGAGGCTTTTTACCTCGGTCCTTTGCTTTCTTTCTTCAGTTGACGATGTTTACGTTCCCAAGCGTCGGCGCGCGTGTCTGTATATGCGGTAGGGATTATTACCTGGCAGCGAAACATTTGTGTTTTTTTTCTTCTCCTTTTCATTTAACGAGGACACGCTTCTTCGCTCGAGGGCCCCCCACGGGATCGATGGGTTTATTCTTTTTTAATCCCCCCTTTTTCTCCCTATCCCTCGCCAAGGGCGTTTTTGCGGGAAGGGTTGTGGCTTGAACGGGTAATGCCCTGCTGTACCTGACGAGTTTCCTTCCTTCGTCAACGAGCCTCGCCGAGGAAGAGGGTTTCTGGATGAGGGAGTTTTGTGTTTTTTTTTACCAGCTCGCCGCACCCCTGTCGACGTGACCTGCGCTGCGCGTCTGTCCAAAGGGTGTGTGCGGGCTTTCTTGGTTCCGATTCCGAGGGCGCTGCGATGGTTTCATCGCCGGCGCGTTTATGGCTTCGCTCGTCCTCTTCTTTTCTCTCCTTTTGCGCGCGACGGGCTTGCCATCGTCCCGCGCGACGGACGGGAAGAGGGACGGGCGAAGCTGCCGTGCCGTCGAGAACACGGCGCCCCAGTTTATACTGTATATATTTATTACCGAACAAGCGTTTATGATCCCTTTTGAAACAAGAACGATTCTTAACGCCGCCTCGGCCATCTCGTTCCACTCGCGGTCTACTCATTGCAATCTGCTCCGTTGGGGGCGAACAAGCGAGCAGCCGCACAGAGGACAGGCTTGCGTCATTGGCAGTCGTGACAGACGGAAGCGACCGGAGTCCCCACCCGCCCAGACCGAAATCCGATCGCCGGCCAGATTACCTACCTACCTACGAGTAACTCACTTTATAGCCTGGCACCATCGTCATCATGATGACTGCGGAAATGAGGCGCTGCCCTCCAGGGCCAACATTGGCGGCCGCCCCACAACTGCCCTGTGAGCATTCCTCCGGATTGGTGGTTGCTGGGGTGGGGGTTAATAAGAGAGGAAAGAAAAGGGAGCACCTCCCCGTCTTCATTACGAGATTGCTCGCACGCGGGTTGTGGTAGCGGTTGATGATGGGCCTACTCCGTACTCTGTCACGATAGGGACCAAACCAAGATACGAGTCCAACCACAAAACCTGGACGCCGACCGCCGGTGCTTGGACGAGTGCGGGTAAGTGCGAGTATCGTATTCCTGGCCGGCGTCTACCAACAGAAGTACCGAGCCTCGCAGGGCTTATACTGAATGTTCCTTTCTTCCAGAATCGTGCATTCATTATTATCACTAATAAGGTATGTACCTATTATTAAAGAGTCGGGGGCGTGGCAGCCAGCCAGCCCCCCGGGAGAGGCTGTGACGTCCAAGGCCCAAGCGGGCTGTGGCATCCAATCCTGCGGGCTTCGCTTCCTAATGACCAGCCGGGCCTGGCCCTGCGCCGCCTCAACCAGTCAGTCAATTGCCGCGCACCACCGACGTGAGCAGTGGTGGGCATGAATGCTGGGAGAGAGAGAGCGCTGCTTTGGCCGATGCTGCTTACTGCGGGTCTGCTCGACCCTGGAGAGGGCTTTCATTATTGTCATGCTGCTTATAGGCAGGCAGGGTGGCAGGTAGGCAGACATTGTCGTGGTTCCTCCGGCGAACGGGTGGAGGGGGCCAGTCCGAGCATGACTGCCGGCGGGATCTGGGCCTCTCCCCGGATGGAGAGATTTGTTTCGGCGCGGCCAGAGCCGTCTCGCTCGGCCCAGATCCGACTCGATTTGTTGGCAATCTTGGGACAGGCGACGACCCGAGGAGTTGAGGGCCTTGGCGGTTCGGTTAGAGACTAATAAGGAAGTAGGTACTTCACCTGGTAGGCTATGGATCTGCGTACGTGCTCGTCCAGCAGGCAGACAGCTCTGGAAGTCTTCTGCTCTGTCCGGTCGTGCACGATGCAGAGGGAGCGGGGAGGGCCTTTCCGTCTCGCCCGAGTGGTTGCAGGTTCTCTGTCTCTGGCCGATACTCGAGTTGTTTCCGGGGCCCCTACTCGTACTCGGGAGAAGGAAATAAGCCCGTGCAACCAGTGGAACACAGACTCACGACAGGACAGCAGTCCGGATGAGCTGGTCATCTCTTCGGCCCCTGTCCACCCCCGGTCAAGGAGCCAGAACCGATGCTGACAGGAGTCTCTCCTTTCGCGTGTATCCGTAGTCTCGTGGCTGTCGGTCTCTCTGACCCTGGCCTGTGCATTGTTTTGCTCCTGCGTGTCAGATCATGTGGCTGCGAGCAACCCCAGACTGTGATGACTGATGACTGATGAGCAGGCAGAAGCGCGCGCCGGGGGGCGGAGCAATTTGCCAAGCCGCAGCACGCCCCCTTTTAGAGCAGGTCGGGCAACGTCTGGGCGTGCTTCCAACTCGGCCCGTGGCTTTTCATCGGGGATCCTACGAGTGTTCAGTGTTCTGTGCCTACATGGTACTCGTACCTACCTAGGTACCTAGGTACCTAACAAACCCAAGCCAAGCCAAGCCAAGCCAAGCGCGCTTTTTTCCCTTTGTTGGCGGGACGGACCAGCCAGCCAGAAGCGCGGCAGCTCGGCTACGCGCTCCGAAGTTGCAGGGCGCCACGAGGCGGGCGCTGAGAGCCCGAGCTCACGGGTGGTGGTGGTGGGCCGGGGTGGGCTTCTACGAGTAGTACTCGTGGTAGTGTGGTCGGCATCGCGTGTTCCTCGTCGTCGTCCGGAGGCGTATATAAACAGAGGATCATCCGCCCCCCCACCAGCGGTGTCTTTGTTTGCGTCTTGGCCCCCGCCAACCAAACACCCCACGACACGACCCCGGCGGACTTGAAGGCGACACACCTCCACCACCACCACCACCACCACCACCACCACCACCACCACCACCACCACCACCACCACCACCACCACCACCACCACACCAACAACACCACCATGCGATCGCCACTCTCCGCGACGCAGCTCGCCCCGGCGCTGCTGCTGCTGCTGCTGCCCTCGGACGGCCTCGGCGGGGCGCGGGCGGCGGACTTGAACGACGCCGAGGCGGTCAAGACGGTGGCGGCGTCGCTGGCGGGGGACCTGATGCAGCAGTACAAGGGCGACGAGCCCGGGCAGATCCCGGGCCTGCTGTCGGAGCCGCCGCCCTCGGGCGACTACTACTGGTGGTCGGGCGGGGCGCTGTGGCAGGCCATGCTGGCGTACCGGGCGCACACGGGCGACCGGTCCTTCGACGACAAGATCGCGCAGGCGCTGGGCTGGCAGTCCGGCCTGGACAACGACTTCCTGCCGGCCAACTGGTCCGCGTCGGCGGGCAACGACGACCAGGGCTTCTGGGCGCTGGCGTCGCTGGCCGCCGCCGACTCGGGGCTCGAGCAGTGGCAGGAGGGCGGCGGAGGAGCCGGCAACGCCACCGCCGAGGACTCGGACTCGGACTCGGGCTTGGGCTCGGGCCCAGGCCCGAGCTGGCTGCAGCGGGCCGAGAACACCTTCCGCGGGCAGTCCGCCGAGGGCCGCCGCCTGGACAAGGGCGGCTGCAAGGGCGCCCTCCGCTGGCAGATCTTCCCCATGAACACGGGCTACAACTATGTCAACAGTGAGTCTATCCGATCGACCCAGTGCGAAAACATCCCATGACCAAGGCTAGGGCACCCGGTCGTGCCTGCCTTTCCTACCTACCTGTACCTTACATACCACCTTCCCGCATCCATCCAAATGTACATTCCGCGCCCAGGTCACGGGGTCAACGACTGCCCGAGAGGGATACACGACACGACCCGACACCTACCTTAGGAGAGGATGTACATGAACGTGTCTACGGAGTTACCTCCTTACCAGACCCAATGCACCAATCCACCGAACAGACATTGGACCCGGCTGACTGGTGACCTTACACCCTCCCTTCCACACAGGCATCTCCAACCTGCTCTACTTCAACCTGGGCGCCAAGCTGGCGCACTCGACCGGCAACCAGACCTACGCCGACCAGGCCTCGGCCACGTACGACGCCCTGACCCGCATCGGCCTCGTCACCGACGACTTCTCCGTCTACGACGGCGCCCACGTCCCGGACTGCGACGACATCAACAAGATCCAGTGGTCCTACACCGCCGGCGCCCTCGTCCAGGGCGCCGCCTACATGTACAACGTGGTGAGTACTTAGTTCAGGGAACAACCCCCCCCCCCCACCCCTACCTAACCCGACCTTGATCGCAAATAGTCCCCGTTGGCTGACAACAGAAAACCCTTCCCTGATTTATAGACCGGCTCCGACAAGTGGCGCGAGCGCCTCTCTGGCGCCGTCGACAAGACCACAAAGACCTTCTTCAACGACGCCGGCGACGCCGTCGAGCCGGCCTGCGGCTCCGGCAAGGGCGGCAAGAGCAACTGCCCCAAGGACGCCGCCTTCTTCAAGGGCCTGCTGCACCAGTTCCTGGGCGAGGCCGCCACGGTGGCCCCTTCGCCGCCGACAAGCTGCTCCCGCTCCTGCGCTCGAGCGCGGGGGCGACCATCACGCAGTGCGACGGCGGCGACAAGGACGGGTCCAAGTGCGGCGAGGACGTCGTCGAGGAGATGAACGCCCTCAGCGCGCTCGTCAGCGTCATGGGCGCGCCGGTGCTGACGGCCAACGCCACCACCAATGCCGATGGCTCCGGGTCCGGGTCCGGAGGTTCGGACGGCGGCAACTCGACCTCGGACGACCCGGCTGCCGGCAGCGCGGGGGTGCGCGCCGCCAGCAGCGGCGCGAGCGGGCTCGTCGGCGCTATCGTCGGCGCACTCGTGCTGTTCTACCTGCTTTAGGCCATTTGCGTGGAGCTTCGAGACCCCTTTACTTTGTATATCTACTCGATACCGCTTGATAGTGCAATAATCTGTTGAAGAGACCGAGCTGATGATGTGAGCTGGTACTAGTGGACTTGGGTGATGTAATGCATGGCTTCTAGGCGACGAGGGTGTCTCAGAGATTCTGTATCACCAAGGACATGCTCTTTTCATAGGTCTTGCGCATGGATCTGCTCTTCGGGTGTTGAGAAAATGGGCCACAGACTACACCAAGCGGGGGCTCTCGCGAGCCTCCATATTTTGTTTGTCACAAGCTTGAGATGAGTGAGTATATGCTATCGTGCCCCAGCCCAGGACCTTGGTTGTGTCAACGCCGTCGAGTCTGGATATGTACACTGCTCAGGAATGCGGTTGAGAAAATGATTCCAGTCTGGGAACTTGCAAGCTGACAACCTGGACTCTTCACCCTTTCGGTAATGCTCATATCCCGTAGCCGGTCTTTCAACCCACCGCCGCCGCAGCCCCCATATCACAAGTCTCGGTAATGCCCGCATCCATCATGCCCTCTGGACTATGCCCGTAATCAGCTCCGGATGGACGGTTGGTACCTCACCGGCCTGAATATCCCGCCCTGCCCCCCCATTCCCCCAAAAGGATCAGCATCAGCATCACGACCCCTTGACGGTCTGCCCGACCGTCTTGTACCACGTGCCGGTCTCCTCGATGCGCCGGACGGCCTTGCGCATGTCCTTCATGTAGAGGCGGCTGGGCAGAGTGCGCAGGCGGCGGGGCAGGCGGGGGTAGACGAGGGCGACGTGGGCGGCGACGAGGTGGTAGGCGGCGGTGCTGGCGGGGGAGACGCGCAGGCCGTACTCGCTCTGGAAGCGCTCGGGCAGCCAGTGGACGGTGAGCAGGCGGGCGACGGGCAGGCTGGGCCGCAGGAGCAGGGGCATCCCGCGGGGCCACAGCAGGTCTCGGCACAGGTCCCTGGCCCAGCCGGTGACCTCGAGCTCGCGGACGTTGCGGTCCCAGTAGCGCCAGAAGTCGTCCAGCGTCTCGGGCCACATCCCGGGCGGCATGCGCAGGCTGGTCCCGTAGACGGCGCTCTCGCGGTACAGGGCCTCCTGGCGGGCGCGGGGCAGCTTGCCGAAGAAGGCCTCGTGGACGACGACCAGGGAGACGAACAGCGTCGCCGCGGTCCACTTGTGCAGCTCCGGGTCGTCGGCGTAGTAGGCCTCCCCCTTGACGTCGGCGTGCGCCGCGTGGATCACGCTGAAGATGGCCTCCTTCTCGGCCTGCGTGCCGAACACGGCCGCGTTGAGGAAGCGCGCCGTCGTCTGCAGACGGTTCATGATCCGGTAGGCGAAGTTGGAGTGCGCCGCCGAGCCCTCCGCCAATCCCGGGTGCGCGAACTGGCACAGGATCGCGAACTGCCCGCCCGTCAGGTAGATGGCCTCGTCCACGAAGCCGCGCAGCTCCTTGGGCTCGGCGATCGTCGGGAAGATGTGCGGCTTCTCGAAGGGGTGCTTTCTGGTAGTCTCTGCCGGTACTGTTGCTGCTGCTGCTGCTGCTGCTGCTGCTGCTGCTGCTGCTTCTGTTTCTGTTCCTGTCGTTGCTGTTGCTGGTGACGGTGACGATGAGGGGGAGGACGGCTTCTCGGAGAGGGGGGATGGGGTCTTCGGACCGTATCCGGCCGGGCACGCCATGGTCGGGGTTCAGGTCGGGGGTTGTGCTTGTGGTGTCCAGTGGGGTGGCTTCTGCTTAGTGGTCCTGGAGGCGTCTGTCTTTTTGCTGGTTCTCTTGCGAAGGGGTGGTCATCTGCTTGGGCGCGCCTCTGCTCGGAAGTGGTGGACGGTGGGCGCCTCTATGGTTATGTATACCTACATATAATGTAGTATACTGCCATCATCTCTTACAGATTGCCCCCACACCCCGGATCGGGAAATGTAATAGGTGTGCACCCCAAGCGAGCCGAGGCTTCCCCCAGGCCAGAGGGTGTCATCCCGAGTACTCGTATGCACGCCAAAGTGTGATGCATGAAGGCGAGCAAGGGTGGTCTGCCAGTCCCCAACAAACGCGACCAGGGAGAGGGTCCCCGTCCCCGTCTCCCGTCCAGCGAGCTGCAGTCTGAAAGGGGCAACCTGGGCGGTTGTGATTGGGACCCCCCCCCCCCCCCTCCCGATCCACGTACTCCGTAAGTAAGCAGCCTCGGGTTGTGCCGCATCTGCCACGCACACACGTAGCGGACGGCAGAGCGTGTGTGGGGGGGCTCGGTCTCTTTGACGACTGCGGCTTGCCGGCGCTTCCCTGCATACGGTGACACTGACGGGCCGTGTCACGAGGCCCGATGGCTGCCTGTCGCCGGGACGAGGCAAGCAGAGCAGGTTCATTGCCACGCAGTAGGCGTCGGCGGTGTGGCGCGGCGTCTCCTGGCTTTGTCACGTACGCCGCGGCTTGTCCGACTGGGGACCGCCGGAGAGACGGGAGGGGGAACCGGTCTGCCGGGAGATGGACGCCTTTGACTACTAACAGCGTGTCTCTCTCTCTGTCTTTTTGTTTTCCTCCACCGAAAGAAATGAACAAGGAAAGAAGAGGGTGAAGACGAAGGACGGTAAGAAGAGAAAATGTGCTTGTTCTATCATCGTGTACTCGTCATCCTGGCTGCCCGCCTCTCTCTCAAGAGCCAGCGAGGTCCAGATCGCCCGACATCATCCTCCAGCTCGCCTTGCCCTGCTTGACCTTGATGACGTTGTGGTTGCCCATGTAGGGGTGCACGTACCGGTTCTTCCTGTCGTGCGACGGGTACGCGTTCTTCTCCAGCCACCTCTGGACCACGCCGGCCTTGTCCACCGCCTCTCGCTCGCCCGCGCTGCGGATGATGGTCGCCCTCGTCATCGACGGCTGCAGCGCCGTGGCCTGCAGCACGAACTTCCTGTAGTCCCCCTCCCAGTCGTGGCCCTCCGGGTCCGCGTGCCACACCACGTCCTTGCGCCAGTCCTCGTCCTCCAGCGGCGACCGCACCGCCCAGTACGTCGACAGCACCACCGCGAACGACGCCTTGTGCGTCTGCACCGTCAGCGTGTCCCACGCGCTCAGGTTCTCCTCCAGCCCGCCCTCCGGGATCGGGTCCGTCTTCTTCCGATTCACCCTTCGGAGCCACGCGCCGTCGTCGTCGTCTTCGTCGTCGTCTTCGCTGTTGGTGTCGCTGTCGACGGCGCGTCGGGATCTCGGCAGCGTCGTGGCGGTGGCGGGCGACGGCCATGTGGTGGTGGTGGTGGTGGTGGTGGTGGTGGTGACGACGAGCTCGTTGCGCGTCGCGACGAGGGCGGCTCCGAGGGCGCACGGCGCCAGGAGGCCGCCCGTGAACACGGCGAGGGCCGCGAGGCCTTTGCGGGGCAGCATGTCGGGGCAGTGTGTAGAATCCACGCGGCCGACGGTGTTTTCTTCCCACAGCAATGCCCAGAGCAGAGGGGTTTTTTCTTCTCTTTTTCTCTTGTCCTTTTCTTTTCTTTTCCTTTCCTTCTTCTTCTTGTAGAGAAGGGAAAAGTACCTTTAAGCGAAGAGAAAAATCCGAGAATCGCGGGAAACACACCAACCGGCCTTATCCCCTTTCCCCCCTTGGCTTCTTCGCAGAGAAGGCGCTGCCGTGGACGGGTATTTGTAGGTATTTGTAGATGCTCCCTCCATAAACTCAAACTCGTGACAAGGGCGCCCGCGATGGATGCCGGCACCCGGGACGCCCCTCTCGCGCCCTCTTCCCCAGAAATCTGCGCGCGCGCATACCGAGGGACCCAAGCAGGACGCGCCACCGGGGGCGAACGAGTCTTGTCCTTTTCCTTGTCTCTCTTGTCTCGCACTTTATTCCCCCAACCCCCCCCCCCCCCCCCCCCCCCCGCCCGGCCGGAAGAGCCAGGCACACGGGGCGATGGTCGTTAGGTAGCTTTGGGGAAAAAGCCTCGCGAGGGACTCCTGCAGTGGCATACAACGGCCTGGGGGCTGGGCCGCGGGGCCAAGGGCAACCTGTGAGTTCGCCACCACCAGTCCGCTTCGGGCGTGGAGTCAGTTTGATGAAGTTTGTGTTGATGGAATATGTCAGCGGCCGGTGTGGGACCAGCGGCGTCGCCCCCAATGGCAAAAGAAGGGGAGACAGGGAGAAGGGTACAGGCTGCATTGGAGAGACCTCTTGAGGCCTTAAGTTCAGAGGCCCAGTCGGGATAGCCGTCCGTATCCCTCTCCTCTCCTCTCCTGGTCTGGTCGGGTCTGATCTGGTCAGAATACCCAAGGTACTCACACAGGCGGTCGCGTCGCGGTAACCGACGCGGTGGCCACGTGTCACGGGCGGGCCCAGTTGGGTGGCGACGGTTGGGACATCGCGGCGGTGCGAGACGTTGCACGTCCATCCATCCACCCCTCAGATGGGAGCGGGGCGGCTTCGACAGACGTCCGCGGCACTGTGGCCAGCTAGAGGCCAAGGATCTTTATTATAGAAAACCCTTCTGGCACCCGTCAGTTGCCGTGTCACGTCACCGGGGGCGGGCGGGCGGGTCCTTGTCTTCTTGGCCCCATTCTCCTCGTCTTCTTTCCCGTCTTCTGCCAAAACGGAATCGATTCCCTGGGTTGACAAATCCATACACGAGTCGGCAGGCAGCAGGCCAGGCCAGGTCCCGTGACTACCTAGGTAGGTAGGTAGTTAAAACTCGACACTCCGCATTGCCACGACGGATACCTGATGATGCTGATCACAGGCCGTGGGCAGGAATCGCAGATCAATCCATCCCTCTCGACCCGTCGCACGTGCGGTGACGTACAACCCGGGCGGCTCGTGCCCACACGTGGCGGGGCCACGGCGGGAAGGAAGAGGACAGACAATGATAAAATGGGATTCTCATCAGACCTCCAGGGCGTTGACAGGTTGTTCACCTCGGGCCACTGATACTGACTTGATGGGGTCTGCATAGGCCAGGATAGTTGGGCGTGCACGGGTAGAGCAATGGCACAGAGCACGTGGGTTGAGGATTTGTAGACTGCCAGCTGCGCCTTGTCATTACATGTATTTACATGACTTTTACTCGGCGGGAAATGCCTGGGGCCTGTTTAGCACGCGCTGATCTTCTTCCGCAGGCAGACAGAGCGGAGCGGGTTCGCCGCTGACGTGCTGGCCCTCGCCATGGTTTGCCTCTTCCTCGGCGGCCAACACGCAACGTGGGCCACTTGGACCGCTTGTCGGCTCGGATGCTTCATCAGTGAAGCGGCGTTTCTCTTCTGATATGGATGCCTGTTCCTCCCCACTATGCCATACCATGACAAACGAAATGCCCTTCCCGCCGCACGCACGCAGGTTAGCCGCGCCTCGCCTTGCCACGGGATCGATTTGTGCTGGTCATGTACCTAACGTAAGAGGAAGCAGAGACAGTGAGCTAGACGCACGTCGTGATAAGGGGAAAGAAAAAGAAAAAGCTATATATATAAAAAAAAAGGACCACTTGCGGCCCAAGTAGCCGACAGATGCGCCTCGGTGAGCAGCCGCTGTCAAGAAATGGCCCGCAGAACAAGGGGCCAGAACCAGTGTCAACCAACCGGCCGGAAAGATGACCAGTCATCAGTTAGCAGTCGCAAGGACGCGAAAAAAAGGCCGGGTCCAGTTCGAGGTCGCGTATGCCACGTGCCGTGCCGATGCGCCCGCGATGGGAATCTGTTAGCGACCCTCGCCCCGCTGCCCTCCAGCCACGAGCCACCAGTCGTCAGCCGGTGGCGAGATGGGCGACTCGGCCAGCGACGACGTGGGTGAGCTCGACTAGGGCCTCTTTTCTTCTGGCAGGCCCCGCCGAGTCGAGACCGGGGGCGCTGCTTGCCAATGTCCCGTTCGCCTACTCGAACCGAGCTGTCAACTATTTTTGGAGAGGCTCTTCATCGGTCTCTCTCGACAACGTCTTCAGATCGCGCGCCCCCTTCCCAACCCCCTGCGCCAGCTTGAGTCTCGGGATGTGAGCCAGGGTCAGCAGACCCTGGAACGGCCAGTCAAGAGATAAAAATTAGAGAGAAAGAGGGGGTACCAATCCGGAGGGGGGGGGAGCTGAAAAGGCGAACAGAAAGGGAAAAAAAACCCAGCGCCAGAACGGCGACCCTTTCAAAATAGTGCACTGTCCCGAGTTTGCCGGTGCGCCGCCAGGTTTTCAGGTTTGGAACCTGGCCTAGACCTGGACCAATTCAGGTACAAGGACCAAGCCCAAACCACGTTTCGTCCCTGGCCGAGAGGGGGGAGGGCCGTTGGCAGAGAGGCGATGGGAGACCTTGACCCCGTGAGAGGGAGACTGGCTGTTAAGGTATGTACCTACCTCACCTACCTCTTATCTTCGGTGGGCTCAGGTCTGTCAGTTCTGTGCATGTTGAATTGCAGGCAGGGATCGACGGGCACCTGCAGTAGGGCAGCCTCAACACGACGACTGGGCAACATTCGGGGCTTCTTTGTAGTGCTGTCAAACACGAGATTGGCGACTAGATCTCCACAGTCGAAGACCACCCGCTCACTGTCCGATGCCATCACCCTCAACCATCTACTCAGGCCTGGCTGTGCTTTACTCTCTGCCCACGGAAGGCCTATCACCGGGCTGCTGACCTCCCCCGTCTTGCGGCAGAGAGCGCAAGGACAGCATCGATAACACGTGGACGGGCTGCTCCTGACTCCCCACCACCACATGCTGTCTAGATTGCGGGTCGAGGGCTATTCGCTGCAGCTGTAAAAGAGGCTCTAGATCTCTCCATCGAGAACATCCACCATCCGCGAGGTCGAACGGAGCCCCCGGCGCCGTCGACAGGCTGTTTCTGCCTAGCAGCTCACCACGGCGCTTTACGAGCCTCACCTTGGGTGACTTTGGCTCGGCTTCGTGCCAAGTTGGCCAGTTTCTCTCCCAGATTCTGGAGCTGGAAGGCCGGAGCCAATTGAGCGACATCCTGATCGTGGACGAATGCGACGTGTTCCTAGAAGCACGGCCTGGATGCGACGAGTCGCCAGCAGGTGTGGGCGAGCCTCGTGCCACGCGGAAGGCGTCACTAGGAAACAAACTGTTAGATGAGAGCCTGGGCGAGCTCTCCTGACCGCATCACATATGTTCTCCAAACTGCCCAAAATGCTGGCATCGCACTTGGGGTGCGGTCTGCGCAAAGACAGGCACATTGACATTGACCTAGCCATTGAGAAGCGTTAACCTTAAGGCTCAGGTTAAAGACCTTAACAGACACCGAACTAACCCGGCCTGATCAGAAAACCCTTACGCAGCCTGATTTTCGAGCTGCAATAAGGCGGATGACAGCCTGCAACAGATTTAAAGGGACCTTTTAAGGCGCAGGCGTAAACACCGGCGGGGGTGGTGATGGTAAAGAAGAGAAAGAAGAAAAAGAAGAAAAAGATAGCGAGGGCGGGGAGCTGGAGATGCGCTACCTTAACGGCCAGACGCTGGCCTACGCTATCCGCGCCCTTATCATTAAAGGCGTCGTCGCCACCGTCGTGCTGGACTGCTGCGTGTCCGGCGGGTCTTCCGAGGCGATGGCAGGCGTCCGGCAGGCGCAGTACGACCCGACCGAGGTGGCGGCGACGGGCCTGGGATCTGAGCTCGACGCCGCCCCGTCCCTCCGCCACGCAAGGCCTGATCTCGGCCTGTTCTCGCACCCGGACGGCTACGCCATCTTCTGCTGGCGCCTGTGGCCCGCGGCGAGACGGCCCGGGGAGGTCGGCGCCGCCGTCGCTGCGACACGGCAGCAGCCGGAAAGGACGGAGGCGCGCGGGGCCCTCTCGTACTACCTGTTCAAGGCGCGCCGGAGCCTGGCCGGCAAAGGGTGCCGCGGCCGGCGACATCACCAACCAGTCCCTCCGCGAGTGCGTCAGTACCTGGCTCTACCAGCACCAGCCGCGGCAGAACCCGATACGCTTCGGTAACGTCGAGCGCTCCTTCTTCGCCGGGCTCTCGTCATCGGCATCGGCATCGGCATCGCCGTCGCAAACCGCCACATTCGCACTGCTGCCATCCGGGACCGGCCCCGGGCGCGTCCGCATGCGGGCCGGCTTGCTGCGCGCCGTTCCGCGAGGGCGACAAATCCGCCGCCTACTGCCTGCCTGCTTTGGCCTCCTGCCGAAGCCGGAGACCGCGCCGCCGGGGCGGGCTTTGGACCCGCTTGTCGGCCCCCGTGTGGCCCTTGGAGTGGGAGCTCGCGCCCGAATCCACGGGAGCGGACACCGGCGCGCTCAACTTCGGGTGGCGCGCCAGGCCGGCCGGCGCCTCCTCGGATTCCCCCGTCGAAAGGGTCTGCGTCCAGCCCGGCCTTGGCGTCGCCGGCGGGGGATTGGGCGGCGGAGGCAGCGGTCAAGAGGCACCTGGGATACTTGCGGGTTCTGCCGTGGCCCGCGGGGTGCACCGTGGACCTGCCGAGGCTGGACGGAACACACAGACGCCGCCGCGGAGCGTGGGTAGCCGTTGGTGTGGTCCTCGACTGAGTTCCGAGCCAGATTGACATCTTCTTTTCAGCGACTTTCGGATACCGAACCCTGCTCGGGAGAGGGTTGCTTCCCACGGCACAGCAGGTACCTACTTTTTTTTCTTCGGGCCTCTGCCTCGCCTGCGCTGTTGCTGTGGCGTGGTCGGCGCGTAGCCGATGCACGGAGTGCTCCAGCAGGGCCAGCACTCTCGTTGATGCGTTCGTGGCCCATTCCTGGAAACCGTAGCTCGGGGTTGTTGTCGTCGGCGGGGGAGACTGGGCCTTCGGGAGTGGGCCTAGCTCGGTCGTTCCGGGCGATGTCTGAGAAGACATTTTGCGGATGGTAGAGGGGAGAGTACTGATATGTAGCAGATGAAGGAAATATTCGAGCTGGTGGGTTGGATGTCGAGAGTTTGATGCCCCACACCCTGGCCCTCCCCTCGTTGTGGGCTTCTCGCTCAGGAAGTGAGGCCCAAGGCTGACTTGCTGTCGTGGCCACTCGCCCGGCGTTCTCGCGTGGTCCAATGCCTGCGATGCCCGCCTTCTTCCCTGTGCATAGCCTGCTCACTCGCATGGAAAGCCCCCGAACGTTGGGAGGATGCACCCAGTACCTAGTTAGTTGGCAGGGCTATCAGACGAAGCCGGCTACACCCGTCCACAGGTCACTCGCACGTTGGGCCAAGCTGTGTGCTGCCACCCCC